>CANSGD010001175.1:600000-1146214 GCA_947645195.1 Patellifolia procumbens
AAGCCAATATGCATTTGACTTAATTTCAGCTTCATGTTTCATCAACAAGGTTCTTTTTGCCTGTAGATTAAGTCCATTATATAGGTTTTGTCAACATTTACAACAAAAGCAACCTCAGAAGTCATATACCAACAAAACAAATATCAAACAGAAGACACGCCAGAGATATGACCCAGGACAAGCAGAAACCACACCGGCCCATGGTCTAATGAAAAGGAACAATGGGACAAAAGAAGACCTTCATCTCTTTCTCTCCTGAGAATGTACATGACGTGAGTGACAGAGGGTGAGAGTCGACCACATATGGTCTATCATTCATGTATATGCTTATTGATTGGCCATTTTAGCAACTTGCTGTTAAGCTATAACTTCGGTATGAAAAACTAATAATACTCTTTAGTTATATTTGTAAGTGCTAGCCAATGGTGGAAACAGCAGATAAGTAGTGCTTTCATGACAATGATGAAAGGACTATTTGAAAAGGGAATTATGTAGCAACAAAGCAAAAATTGATACCAATTTATTAAATGACGCACTAGTAGCATAATCAAAATTTCTTAGCCATATTTTCTACAACTCAAAAGAACAATACTGAGATATGACTCTTTACATCTGACAAAATTAAATATGCTTTGCGATCATTCTTTGCCCACTATTCTGCCACTCTGCCTGCTTTTCTTTCATGAAGTAATAACAACCACCCCCCAGACCACCCTCACACAACAAAGATATCTAGAAAAGAAGGTTTTAACCACGGATAACAGCTTACAGAAGATCAATTTTTCAAGTTGGAAAGGTACTAACCCTGTCTAGCTCCCTTGGAGCGATTCTGTTACTATGCAACCCCCTGAGGACATTCTTGCAAGCATCAACAGCTTTATGCACCTGAAAATATGTCCTATTAACAGCAGTGCAAAAGAAAGCCTTCAAGGCGTAAAGGGATGCATTGTCTGAACTGAGGCCATACCTTTCCAGGAGTTGATGTCACAGAAATCACATACCATCCAAAATTTAGCCTATCAAATAAGTTTAATTCGAAAGACACGTCGTATGTTAAACCCAAAGAATCCCTGACTGTTGTGAAAAGCCTGTAAAGGTAACCAAACCCACAAATTAATGGTGACACCTATCAAAGATGTGCAATGAAAACTATGCGAAAGACACATCATGTCAAATACAGAGAATAGAGAAAAGCCTTTAAAGCTGACCAAACGCACAAATACTCGTAACTGGTGATACAAATTAAAGATGCCCACTGAAAACTATAAAAGAATCCCCCCCCCCCTCTCCTCTCCCCAAAATCACCCAAAGATAAGGCCCCAAGTGTTTAGTCTTTACCTTGGACTTCCACTATGCTGTACAAGAAAAATGATTCCTAAAACAGGGGAAACTGGGGTCGAAACGACTGTTGGACATTCATGAAAGCATCTAGCTTTCACTAGGTTTACCATGATCATTAATTTTAGTGTCCTTTACAACAACATATAAATGCCTTTAAGCCTGAGAAACACCATCATTCATCAACAAGCCCCACTTGCAAAAAAAAAATTATTCAGGAGAAAGTATATGAGATAAGGCAATCACAATGAAGCTGACTGCCAAAGCATAGTCCACAATAAATAATTTTTAGTGTGAATCCAGAAAGATGAGCATGCATTCTTATCAACAAAGCTTCAATGATTTTTTTCAGAAAGTTACCTGGAATTTATAATCTCTGCTAACAGCCCCATTGTGATGCCAAAGAACAATGGATGGCCCCGGATTGTACTCCGTAACTCCTTTACATCATTGGAGTTCTCAGATGTTGATAGCTCACCTACAAGAAAATTGCGAGACTAATAAGACAAACTCCCTATTTTCAGGGTAAGTAACAAGGAGAGATATAAAGATAACATAAATTGTACTCAACCGCCAAACACGTACACAGCAAGACATATATTAAAAATCCAAAGTAAAACTCACAGAACCTTCAAATTAAGATTCACTGGCAAGTCATTTCATGGCTCATGAAATTACACGGTGATCTCAATAAAAAAAATGCACTAATTAGTAACAAGCTCCTTAGAAGCATATAGGAGAATACACTATCTTAGAGGATAGCTAAGTCACCTATATTACAACTTACACAAATTAACAATGACATTGTAGGTCAGTACTATACTTGATACTAGGATATGAAGCGGAAAGGTCAAATATGTCACAACTGAGCACCAAATAGAGCATTCATCAAACATCTTTGAGAAAAACTCGTGCCATTACAGATTCCATATTTCAATCAAGATAAAACGACAGCAACACAGCCAACGACTGAGTCTACAGACCGACGGATAAAATGGAGCATACCACTACTGTGTGGAGCATCATGAACGGATTCAAAAAGATCAACATTGTCAACTGTGATGCCCCATCGGTTTGGTGCAGGGCCAGCTATATATGCACAAGCTCTTTCATCGGTGTCTTTTATGAAAACCTGCAATTATGACAGGAATCCAGTTCGGTGATTAAGCCAACGTGTCCTCACTCCTCAACGCATACAGACGACTATGCCAAACATTATAGCAAACGACGGAAATGAAATTAGCATTTTTTTTTACTTTTAGTCAGTATAAGTTTATCAAACTGACGCATTATTATCTAACCTGCTGAAATTGCATGTCGGATGGTGGGCGAAATAAAACGGCATCACAAATCTTCTTTTCAAATTCACGAGATGCGGTAACTGTACCAAGGTAATCAAGAATACAAGACTCAATCTCTTCCTCTGAAAAGTCTCCAACAACACTGACCTGATTATTTGAGATAGAAGGGCACATGTTAAAAATGTTTCAGAATTTGTATTTAATTTGATGCCTAGAGAGATTATACCTCCATATTATCACCCACAAACTGATTCATTACAGCCTCTTTCACTGACTCTAATGTCAACTTTTGCAGTGATTCTGGTGTAGGCTCGACAAACCGTTCATCTCCGCTCAGCATGGCTAGCATAAGCTTATGTGCTGTCGAACGCTCTAAGCTTTTAGGAATTGACCGATAGTAGGACAAGTATAACTGTCTTGCTCTATCAAAAGCATCATCCAGCCAGACACTATGCTGCATGTCAGTGAGAACTTCTAATGAATATACCAAAATCAAAGGCATTGTAGTATTCAGAAGCAATATAGCAACATAATGTCAGTTCAGCAGAAAAATTGGACCTATGTTTCTACTATTTTAGTGTTATATTCTAACAACTGAGCCTAAAGACCACAGAATATGGCCTTAATTTAGCACTATATGATTCCTAGCAATGTTGCATCTTGGTAAAGGACCCTAGTGAATATAGGAAGTTTACAAAGGCTACCACTTGAAGAGAATTATTAACAGGAAATAACCTTAAGTAGAATCCCTTGAGCTTTATACACTTATGTTATAATTCATAAGGAAAGTGAGATCTAAGTTAATCAAATGCTACAATCTCCAATAGAACTGATTGCTAATTTGTCATCCTACTTTCTCTGACGACCAAACGGCTGGGAAATACCAAGTCATGGATGTAAGACTAAAGTAGTGAGCATCTAAACTTCAGCTATCTGCAAAACAATAACACAACCACCACCACACCAGTGTAGATCCAGCCAACGACAAGGCGTGAATAGGTCTAGATGAACACAGCATTTCTCCAACCAATGCAGACAGATCATCAATAATCAAAGCAAACAAGTCAGATCCTCGCAGCACAATGCGCAAGCTTTTACCCAGGCAGTAAACATCATAGAACACGGCAATTAAATGATTCTGTTGTAGTTCGCAGACAGGAAAGAAAATAAACTATTATAAGTACCTCAAGAACCATGTGTAGTAATTGGAAGGCAGCACGCATTCCATTATCTCTTAGCGTAAACCGGAATTCCATGCATATAAACTCCTCAGTGGATTCCAGAGAGCAATTTATCAGATGATTCACACAGAAAAGCTCTACCTGAAAAGCATCAAAATTAGATTGACAATGACTACATACGAACAGGCATCGACTCAAACGTATTACTACCAAAGATGAGGCAGAGATTGAGGCATGAAACATGTCCCTATTAATCAATAAACTTCTCCAAAAAGGTTCAAGGACAGTTTAGAAGTTCATGTAAAAGGACATGAAAGTGAGAAGGGTAGTTATAAACTATTCTGGCTCACTACAATATGAAACCCTACTAAATCAAATTCAGTCAGTCCTTAGTGGACGTCTAAGCAGCATCTGCTAGCACAGTTACTTGCAAAGTAGAAGCAAGTTTAGAGGACCAAAATAAATCCATGTAATACCCAGATGAAATGCAGTCTTTCAAGGATTTTGTTGAACCACGAAGACAAGATGAACTCTACCTGCTCTCTAGAAAAATTGCCAACACGACCACCCTCACTGAGAGTCCGAACTCCAACAACAACAGACCCCTTTTCATCTGAACGTTCCAGGGCTCGTCCACCACCAACTATCAACCGCATGACACCACTCTGGCTTTCATGTCCGGAAATCTACAATAAAATAACGGTTAAGCACATGAAAGTGAGAAGGTGAAACTGCAGCATATAATGCAAAAAGCTATCAACCAATTAGAAAAGAAAAAGGGTGCCGGAAGGAACTATAGAATGTGGAGACGAGAAAAGGATTCACAGCATGGAAAATCGTCTTTCACCAAACAACCTAAAGTTATCCCTTGCAACTGCTATTCTTTCTCCTTTCTTTCTATTCTTGATTTCTTTCATTTCTATTCTACCTTCCTAACATTTCAAGCAGGTACGAAAAAGCTTAGTAACATGTAGGCTAGTGTGAGAATGAACGATGCTAGACAACCATAAGTTTTGCTTTTCCCATGAATGCATGCTTATTCTTCGAGACATCAAGCATTTGGAAAAGAAAACACAGTAGCACAGTACACTATATAGTTTCAGAAAAGATGCTATGGAAGAAAACTGCAGAGATCTACCACAAAAGAAGCCTGCTTTCTACAACAAATGCAACATTAAAAGAAGCACCTATGTAACCCTAGACCTCATGTACAAATGATCTACAATTATACTAATGAAACTAATAACGCAAGATAAGATACAAGGAATCAAGATATTTCTAGTAATAGAAAAACATCAAATTATACACACACAAGCACACACATATATAGGGTTGGGTACTTGGGTTCCAATTAGAACACTCGTGAGAATGTGGGAAGTGGGAACGCTAGATAGTAATTCATTAAGCATTAGACTTTATCTTTAATGAAAAATTATGCTTAAACATGAAGAATTTACTCCCTTTGTAAAAAATTTATCTTACCTATTCGCTTCTGCACAAATTCCAATGCACATCTTTGGCAGTAAGCCAGTAACTATCTCATTAGGTAATAGTAAATTTAAATAGTTGATAATTTAAAACTACAAATCGGGAAAAATTCAACATATCCCACACAATTACATATTATTCACATATAATAATGTCTAACTTCGATTAAAAATCTTCGAAGCGAGTAAGATTAAAAAAAAACACAGGGAGTACCTTGTAATTTATTGGAATACCATTTGAAAGACGGCGCTGAGTGATCCCCGTCTCTTTGTCATAAAGTTTAGTACTATTCAGGTCAGCATCCAGTGGTGCAAATGATGGGTTGCGTTGCAGTCTCAATTCTTGTAGTTGTGATGAAGTTATGAGATCTTTTGGCACCTCAAGCTGGGGGGAAACACAAAAGCAAAAAAAGAAATCAAGAAGGAAAAATAAATATACAGATAGACACCGTGAGGTTCAAGAAGTAAAAATACTGCACCTCTAGTTCAGCCTCAATGGGCTCCTTCAGTCCCGATCTTATAGCTTCAGATACCTCATCTGGTGATATCTGGAAATCAGTTTCACCAATTCCATCAATATGCACTTTTTTGGGAACACAAGCAACAATTGCCGCAGGAGCAGGGGCAGTTGGTTTTCCGAAATCCGCAATAAATTCCAGCACTTCAGCACCAATGGAATTGACCTGTAGATGATAGCAAGAAATAGTTGTGAAGTCTTTTAAGTTCCTACCAAAACATGAAAATGCAAGTTTGGACAGAATAAAAGCCTCAATGTCTGAGTAACCACACCACCTCACTCATAAGTCAAACAATAGAATTAACAAACAGCCACATAACCAATATCATCCCTACTCCATTCATCCCTCAGTGTTGGTTGCGACACAAGCATACGGGAATCTCATAATCTGTTCTAGACGCTGCTTCACAGCATGCTGGCAGAATAAACTAAGAAAATCTAAGCGTATTATTGAGCCAGGATATTCTCACATAAGCAGTAAGAGTAGGAAGCAGTCCACGACTATGGAAAACAACTAATAGTTTATAACCTAAAGCTACCGCAAAATCGATTCAGGAAAAGACAGACCTCTCTTAGGTTTGCAAGCACAAGAGTAAAAAAAAATGTCTTCAAATTGTTGTCTTTTTACTCAAAATGGAAGTGTGGGGATAAAATTGATACAATTCAAACAAGGAAGTGTGAAGAAAATTCAGTGGAAGGAATCTATCATATGACCCAAAAGCGCATGTATGCTATGTCTGCAGAATTCTCCAAGACCTAAAAGTCCATATGTTCAATTACTCAACAGTCTGAAAGTCAGAAGGACGGTAATACACTCTCTGCTAATTCCCCGGCGCCACACACCAAAGATTATGTCCACAGTGGGATTCCTATGAGGTTGAGTTTTTTTTTCAATCAACTGCCCTACCGCGCCCTAGCAATCCTCTTGTCAATGTACAGTTTACATGCTGCAATTCATTTCATGTAAACTCCTCATAAATGGATGCAGATAATAGCATGAATATGAACACAAAGCAAATTAAGAACAACATATCAGAAGCAGATTGGTTATACATGATACTCATTACTGCCTCCTAAAACTGAAAGTACAACAGTGCCTCTTTTTGGGTCTGAAAATTGCCGTTTTCAACCCACTATTACAAGTTACAACGCAATTCTCACATCTTCCCATTAGAATTACTTTTTTCTTAATACGTAAGAAGGTCCAATTTAGACCCTCAATTTATATCAGATTAACAGATATTACCTCTTCAAGAGTAACTGTTCCAGCAACAGCAACCAAACTCTCATGACCTTGTAATTGATCCATCACTTTGTGTCCTAATGCATCACTTTCCATAATAAAATCCAGATTGTCCACAGATGGAACATTATCGATCATTGCAGCCAAATGTTCACTATCTTTCAACAAAGCATCCCTGTAACGAGCTAATTCACCTTTTGTCACACCAAATTCCTTCAGCCTTCGGACCTGCAACCAGATAGCAAACATTACTGATTCGCAACCTAAATTCCTTGAAGCGGATAATAGTAGAACACTAAACAATAAACATGGTTGTGGTTAATAATAGAGCACCAACCTCCTGCACTGCAACTTTGATCGCATTTTGCCAATTTTTAGGTTCTGCTGTAACCGTAAGAGTGGTTACAGTGCAACCTTCTCTTCCAGAATCACTGTGGTCCAACTCAATTGCGGTGAAAGGGGGGTTTGAACTCTACACAATTTCAAAAATGTAGCTGGATATGAGGAGGAACTCTTTATACCAATGCACAGTATTAGCCAAAAATAGATACATTATGAAGGTCCTTGATTAGACACAATCAGACAAACAAAACGAACAAAAATAAAGAAAACAAAAACCCAATACTAAAAATTTAAAAAGAAAATTTTCAATTTCAAGTAAAAGTTGCATCAAAAAAATAATTCCACGAGCTTTGGAGCCAAAAGCAACTAATAAAAAAACCATGCTCTAACTGCAGATTAATATGATGCACTATACCCAAGTCTAAGAACACTGCAAATGCAATGAAGAGATAGCATTAAGAACTCGTGCACTTTGCTATAAGACAATACTTGTATAATTATTTCAAAAACAGAAATACAATGACATTAAACAGCTAAGTATATCCAAATCAATGCACCTTGTATCGGGTGTTAATCCTAAAATGCAAGGCAGAAAGAACGATCCTCTTCATTAGTACATTCCGTAAGTCTCCATAAGTCTGAACTTTATTCACAGGAATCTGCAACGTCACAACAGAAAGTGGAAGTGTAAGAAAAAGTAGGAAGACCGGGGATAGGATCTAGAAGCCGAGCCAGCGGAAAGCACGAAGAGCCACCAATGTCGTGGCCCTGCTGAACAACAAACCGGAGAGTTAGAGACCTTATTTTCAGCTTTCAAACATGAATGCTTCTTTCAAATAATGTTTTCCTTTCTTAAGTAATGATTGAGAAGAAAGAAAGAGTATGTGCCAGCAGAAAAAAGGTCAACTGAAAACATAAAATAAAATGCAACTACTCCATTCTCCAAAAGTGAAGTAAAGACCACTGCGAACAAATCCTCAACGAATTGGAGTCCCATTCACCAACTTTAAGATTATGCAAGTACTTAAGTTTAAAACAATTCATATTTATTCCCTCCCAGTCTCCAGATATTTTATGAGGAAGACATAAACGCATGGCTGATTTAACTTCAGCCCTCTATGCCAAGAAAATCCATTTGTCCGTGGAGAGAGGTGCTAAGCCTATCATTTAGACATATGAGCTGTACTCATTTTGAAACCAGCTGGGTGGAACAGTTCAACTTATGCGCAAGGCTTTAGGTTATCGGACTGCTGAAAGATAGAGTTTAAACTTTGAACAATGATAAGACAGGAGAGAAAGGGCCAAAAGGGAAAGATACAGACAAACTTCTCACATACTCCCACCATCCCACAATGCAACACTTTCCATATTGGGGTGTCCAAATAATTGCTAAAACTTCTTATTATGGCAATAAACCCAAACATATTTATTATTTCTCCTTTCTGTGGTGGTCCTCACTATCAGTTTTCCAATCTACTTTTCTAATAAATAAAGTATAAATGGTTCACCTCCCCCTTCCTTCACTATAATAACATCCCACTAAATCCTCTCTCATCAACTTCTACAATAAAATAACACAATCCCTACCATTATCAAAACTCAGTCGTTACATGACGCTGGGACAAAAATTACATCCTTCTCGCCACATTGTCCAACGGTAACAATCATAACAAAGGTTTGGCCATGTTATGTTGAAAGAATTTTTCTTAAACTTGAAAATTGCAATTTTAAAGTTAAAGTCCATTGATGTGAAATTTGAAAAAGTTCACGGCCGTAAACTGCACCCCCATTGCATTAGTCCGATACAAGCCACTTCTGCGTCATTGCGACTGTTGCCGCAAACGTGACCGCATCCTTAAGCTTCTTCCTTGATCCATACCCTCACAACCTAGCTTCCCTTAAACTATGTCCAGGCCTAATATTGCGATTATTAAAGGATGGAGGAAGTAAAGCTTAAAACATTGATCAGCAGATGATATATTTTCATTACCTTGCAGAACATATTAAATGAAAAATTCTGAAGCAACTCATGTTGAAAGATCTGAGGGGGGTCAGACATGCGACCACTTCCAGGTAGAGACCAATTGTGCCGAACAGGAGGACGTACTGCATGTCTTTCCTTTTTAGTAATTTTTGACTGGTCAGAACTTGATGCCTTATCTTGGGAAGTTCCTCCAAGGCCAACTGAGAGCTTAGGCACTAGGAAACTAGCCATTGCACCAAATGCATTTGGTGTTGGTGGTGGGGAAGCCTCTGTCTCATTCTTCGATCCAGTCTGGCTAAATACAGCCTACATTTTAATCACAGAGTAACATGGAACCCGTAGTTAGGAAAGACACCAACAAAAAACAGTACACGCAATTGAGCCAATCGCCTCTTACCTCAATTTGGTATATAGTTTTTGAGATGTTCTCTATATCCCCAACAATATATAAAGTTGCATTTGCAGGAAAGTACCAGCGCTCATGAAACTTTTTAATTTTATCAACATCCCATTTCTTGATCTGCTCCTCTAATCCTATAGGAAACCTTCCACTCAATTTGTTTTCTGAATGCAGATGTTGAAGCAGCTGCATAAAAAGATTTCTAAATTACTCTGAAGAGATGTAAAGAACAAAAAAGATAAACACAAGTACACAAATAGAAACTATTTAAACACCGGTGACCACCTTAACGCACCTGGCAATCAACACGATATTCTATAGTATTCATCATCTGAAGTTCAGACAGTATCGCCCGCCTTTCCTTCTCAACCCTCGACGCTAGAAATTTAGGGTGGAATGCTATCTGTATGGAAGACAGAAAAAATACTTGAGCTATTTATAAGACTACATGAAATTGCTGAAAGGTGAAAACGAGTATGTCAAAGTTTGGCATATTGTTCCAAAATGTCGAATACTACCTCATTTAAAGCGTCAAGTACAAAAGGGAGCAAGTCACCGTCAGAGTCCTAACAAACACCACATAAATGTAGTTAGTGTGCATGAAAATATAATATACATGGGCATATATATTGTTACCAAGGTCTTACTTGTCCATAACATTTACTAGAAAGCATAACTGTTTGGCAACTTAGCAGTTTGGTAAGTACGTACTGCTTAGGCATTTTCGGAAATGAAATTCATTATGCTCGTGGAGCTAGCCAGTATTGAATATGCTCTTAACCAAACGCTCAGCAAAGTCTCTCGTTCAAATATTTAGTGCTGAATTTCCCCATATATGCTAATTATTCTCCAACAGGACCAACATGTTCTTTGTCACACACCCTTCAAGCGGGTTGCCCCTAATAGTGTAGTCATATATATTTTTCTCTTGCCACACACCCTCAAAAAGTGGGAGCCCAAACCCAGTCGAGGAGAGGAAAAGGAAAACTAATCAAATCGATAAATTATCAGTAGAAAAACATGATAATGTTACTTGTTTTGCCATTTTTAAATATTACAAGAAAGTATCAAATGGAAGCAAGTGTGAAGTGATTCAACTTAGACGTTCTCCAAAAGCATTCGTATTTTTGATAAAATCGAGGTCGGAACTCTCAGGCATTAACATCAAGCTTGATATTATAAATGAAAGAAAGAGTCTATATATCTCATCTATGATCTTCTTCATCCTGGGTCTGCCAGGATATATTCCATTCTATCAGAATAGTAATGGGCTACTCCTAAAAGAAGAGCCAGAAGAACTAGAAGAGAGGATTTGTGAATTCTACCAGATCAAGAACTCAAATACTGTTACTGTTACATACTTCCTCCGTTTCTTTTTAAGTGCTACATATTGACTTTGCTACTATTCATCCATTATAGTTTGACTGGCTTTTACAATTTATGCATAAGAAAAAATATAGTCTTGTTGGATCTTGTTTGATTCGTCTCGATGTATACATTTTTAATATATTGTTGTCATAATTTTTACAAATGCATAATTAAAGATAAAAACCATACAAAATGTGTCTCGACAAGTGTGAAAAAAGAAATGTAGCACTTAAAAAGAAACAGAGGAAGTATTACAATGCCACAGTCAAACAGCAATGTCTAACGGATAAAAGCAACGAACCTTTGCATGAGTTGGAGAATGAATATGAAAGACTGTGTGGTGGAAGTCTGTGTAAGCATTAGACCTTGCTCCTGTACCGAGCAACTTCTCACGCTTCTTACTACCAAGAAATGCAACATGTTCTATCATATGTGCAATCCCCTGCTCGTCATCCTCCTCGTCAATAGACCCAACATGAACTTCCATATGCGCTTCAAACCTAGAATCAAGAAGAGAGCATTACAATTGCATGTTTGTCTAGTAGCAATAGGGAAGACTAGAGAACAATGTCAAACTACAGGGCAATGGCTCATGTTCAAACTCATTGAGCAAAATTGACATGAATATACAGTGAACACTAGTGTGTCTTAGGTCTGAAAGATTGCCCACCATACCAACATCACACCAAGATAACCAACATACAAGCCACAGAGATAGATAATATAGTAAGCAGGGAAACCTGTACCATTGACCGGACACCTGCATTTACAACCCATTTAAATTCTTGTTTCTAGGCACAAAATTACAGCCTCCTTAATCACTTAACTTGAACGAAAAAAATTGTGACTTCCATATTTGTTGTGCCACCTACGAACATTATTGAGCAGAGTAATTAAAAAATAATAGCATTTAAGAGCATTCGTAAACATGATGGCTGCCTGGCTGGCAGTCAAAACAGCCTCGCCATACTCTAACTACGCACTAATGCTGTCTCCCCAATAAGTGGGAGAGATGAAAATGAATGCCCTAGGCCGGGAGCCAAAGTTGAGTAACCTCTCCTTCCCCACTCTGATCACCTTTAAAGTCCCGCCTCACACATCTAAAATCTCGAACAGAATTAAAGAAACTTCTGTAAGTAGCATGAGTTTGATCACAGCCATGGATGTAACCTGAGGTTTCTAAATCAAAGAGCTATAAACTTCAAAAAATTTCTAGAATCTACAGCAAGAGATGCACTAAAGCAAGACTTCTGAGAGGGAAAGCCTACGATATAGGTGGCAAGTACCTGTTTGGTGGAACTTTATTGGGCAGAATGATGTAACGCAGACCATTTTTCAATTGTCCTCGGTGTAATTTGGGGTGAGTTAGAAGTTCAGCATTCAAAAATTCCTCTATTTCCACTCTTCTGATTTCAGGATCCAGAAAGTCCAATCCTGGTTTCTCTAATGTTTCCTCCTGCCAACTTGTGCTAACTGCATGTGGTTCATCTGGACCAACAGCGGAGCACCGAACATGATGCTGCTTCACCTAAAAAACACACAAATATTAAATGCGATAAGGAACAGTTTCAAATTGAAGTTACAATATCCA
Organism: Patellifolia procumbens; assembly: GCA_947645195.1. NCBI lineage: Eukaryota > Viridiplantae > Streptophyta > Magnoliopsida > Caryophyllales > Amaranthaceae > Patellifolia > Patellifolia procumbens. The sequence goes on from CANSGD010001175.1 coordinate 612,753, forward strand.
AAGTTCCAGCGCCAGTAGTTGCCTCCATGACACAGAAAGTAAGCTCTGAGCATAATCCTCAATTATGAGGTCCAAGGCTATCCTATGTAAATCTTGTAGTAGGACAAGCGTTTTGTGGCATAAGATTGAGCATACGTTTTCTTCTCTCCACCATAGAGGGCCTGTTGGCCCAATCGCCCTCCCCCAACCAACTCACCCAATATAATCCAAAAATAAGATTAAAAGCAAGAGCATTAACTAAAAAGATACAGATCCGCTATCGGTGAAGTTCTGGTCACTGGGCATGAGTAGTGCCTTCAATCAAGAAACTGTAACACTATATAAAGGGTCTATAAATGTTCACCCATTGGAAAGTTTCAACATAGGAAGGCTTTCCTAAGGAGAAAGTACATCCCTTACAGTTAGTTCATATAAGAAGCACATGAAACCTGAAAACTGGACCAGAAGATGGATTTTATCATAGCAAAAAAACATTGATTATACACATAACTCGTTGCAAAGTCTTTCCACTAAGAATAAAATAACTTCTTGTATGTCGAGATCAGTCTGGCATTACATGAAGCTACTGTCACAAACATATTCTTGGTCTTTTTAATCAATCAAACATCTCCTTATCGAGCACTAAGCAAATTGGATCTAGATTACAAGCTAAAGGCCCTCACAGCATGTTTCAATTGTTCAGTAGGCCCAGTTTATGATCTTCATTCAATTACTCAGATCACAGAGCCAAACGATTGTCCACTGGAAGCAAAAAAAGTCGCTCAATACCTAAAGCCTAGAGGTGCCTTTCACTGAGGCTTTTCTATTTAAATATAAAGGAAACATTTAAAACACTGGGAATAAAACATGGGATTCATCTGTTCTGAAATATGCTTAGATAGGCTCTAATCTTTTTCATTGAGCATTTGACAACACCCAAAATCCAAGTTAAAATTCCAGCTGCCAGCACTTTCAGAATAGCATCCAGTGATATGAATCTATTCGAACAGAAACGATAATCCTTGTGCACGTTTCTGATTGAAATTTTGACATCCTCTCCATAAATTTAATCACTAACAAATATTAATCCTATAATTGAAGCATCAAAGGGCACCACGAATATGCAATATACAATTCAAACATTCAGGGAAGCCTAAGATGACAGGTATCTTAAACCATTAACTAAGCTAAGGTAATTTAAAGTTGCTTACTTACACATACAGTGTCAGGCACCTTCTTTGACAAAGGAAAGGTAGATTTGTCTGCTGGAAATCTTGAACTAACACTCTTAGCAAATGAGCCCCTTCTGCGACGAATATGGTTGCAGCATAAGTATATTTTATCTCTGGTTGAAGTTGCCAAGGGCATCTGCTCCATAAGAGTAAAACCCTTTTGCCTCCAGATATTATTCCTCATCTTCAGCGATCTAGATACGATTGTCCGACCATCATTCGACCACCTTACATCCATATAGTCAAAAAGAAAAATTAGTAAAATATTGGAAATGGAGAAACTAAATATTACAAACCTACACAGTGACTAAGATCCATTTTATATAAAACAGGGTTAACAATCTTTGACGATGAAACAATCCAGGTAACAAAGAAAAAAACATTTTTTTGTCAGGCATTTGACTATTCCCCCACCCCCACACACCCACAGAATAGGCATTGATTGATGTCAGAAGAACTATTCGCCAAGTCATCTCACAGTCACAGCAAGCATCCATGTTTGCTTCATTCTGTTCCATATGCGGTTTGTAATACAAATACTAATCTTGCAATAGTAAGTCTCTGAGGACTATGGAGCTACACTTGCCTATCAATTTTCTAGATTGTATGACACATACGTGGGCATTCGGGCAATTAAGAGTCTCCATTGGACCACCTTTTCATATTCCACCTCTAAGCTATCAATTAGACATTGTATTCAGTTTCCAATTTCCAGATATGCAACTGTCAGTTACCAGTTAGCTGGACATGGAATTATCCTAAGAACGTTATCCACGCAAGAGATCATATGTGCAAACACATTACAGATCTCAGATACATATTCAGGAGAAAGACAGATCCCAAATCACATTACCCCATCTTCACTCTTTAGCTATCACTCTGTAATCCGTATATATCTGTAGTTACTAGTAAGCACATGAATAGAGCCCCCCCCTTTCTTCAAGAAAAAGGGCACGTGAGAATCAGCAAGGAAACAAATGGTTCATAATCAGAGATACCACCGGTTCATAATAAGAGCAACTTCACAAAAAGATATTTAGTAGACTAACATAAGGAATCACCGAAAAGGGTAGTTGACAGCTTAGTTGGCAAGACAACAGTATATAATAACGTGTCCAGTAATAATAGTGTAGATAAAAATATAGAAGGGGGAAAAGCCAAGAAGCCAAAATGTGACATGTACTTGTAAAACAAAGACCTCGTCACCTCGATCAGTGTAGATAAGGAAAAGGTGAAATTAAAGTAAGTCTCTCAAAAGATAAAAGGGCGCCGAAACAAACTGACTAACAAGAAACTTGCTTATTCAGATATAATATTGGAAGCAGTCTTCGACACATCATAAAGACAACTAATATGTAGCACAGTAGCATGCTCTTCATCACAAGCATGAGTTGATTTATTGATAGGGATGTGACCATGGAAACAAAACTGGGCTGTTACGTTACGTAACGGCCGTTATGTAACTTGAACTTGCCCTTGCGCGAAATGGCGGCCAAGTACATTGATTTTTTGAAATTCAAAATAATACACCGCGATTTTTTTCCTTGGATGTGTCACTCCAAATTTTATTAATTTCTTGGAATTGATTTTTGGTAAAAGGGGCGAAAACCTTTTCATATTAACAGTGCTAAATAATGTTCTTTTTATGACATTTTTACCTCTAAATGATACTTCCACTGTTTCGCATTATTCGCAACGTTTCTTGTTTGCACACTATCCAATGCAATACCTTGAACTTTAATATCTCAATTATTGATAAGTAAAAATTATAAAAAATTGATATCATAATAGCATTAAGACAAAACAAACAAGACCCCACTTGTAACTTTGAAATCCATATTGTAAAAGAAATTCTTTTTATGACATTTTTACCCCTAAATGATACTTCCCCTTTTCGCATTATTCGCAACGTTTCTTGTTTACACACTATCCAATTCAATACCTTGAACTTTAATATCTCCAATTATTGATAAGTAAAAATTATAAAAAGCTGATATCATAATAGTATACATTAAGACAAAACAAACAAGACCCCACTTGCCTATATTTTTCTTATATACTCTCTCCATCCTATATTAGATTATACACATCTTTTATTCGTCTGTTCCACATTAGTTGATATACTTTTATAAATGGCATGAGAATACAATAGAAATATTGTTTTTTAATATTAATGGGTCCCACATATAATCGATTTGATAACCCCACCCACCCACCCACCCCCAAACCCCCTATGATATGCCCTACCAACATGTACTTTATGTACTTAAATAAATATCAATAATCAACTACTCTGAATAAGATAAGTTAGTCAAATAATACTTCTATAACTTTGTGTCAGATAAACTGTATCATCTAATATGGAACATAGGGAATACTTGTAAAAAAAATAAGATTGGTACATAAATAATGGTTACTATGCTCATGTTACAAATATTGAGAATCAGAGCAAGTATTAGGTATTTTAATCTCCTAATAATAGTTTATTTATTGCTTAATACACAGCCTTCTCAACTAATATCAGTTAAGAAGCTGACTTGAAATCCATGTCTTTCTACCGAAAAGCTCTCAAAAAGGACTTCCTTGATTTCAAATATAGAGAATGTCTGATTGGTGGAAAAACGTAAGTGATTCCCTTATTTGGTTTATTAAGGTTGAAAGATAGTTTTCCAAATGGTGGAAAATACTTCCATAGGTAGAAACCACTCTAAGGAATGCAACATTCTCCTCTATATTCCTAATCTCTTTCTTTCTCTCCTCCTATCTATCTACTCCCTTCTATTTCCATTATGTGATGATATTTTACTAACAAAACTAGAATTGCATATTCAGTTTGAATTGCATACTAGCCCAACCCCTCAATTAAAAATGTGGTGATATTTTACTAACAAAACATCAACACTAGTTTGGCCATTACTTAGGATCTCAATCCTAGCACTTACAAATTGCTAGTAACAAACCTCTCTTATAGAGCTTTTTCCAAACTAACCAAACTAACCCATATTCTTTCGCGTATACTCCCCCCTTACATTCTCCTTTAGTTACCAAACTCCCTGTAGAAACGAATTTTGTTCCTAGAACTTGGATATTTGGTAATCCCTCTTCCTCAAATTATGGACCTGTTAGAGAAGCCTAATCGTAAACCATCAATACATTAAGAGACAGGACACCTATTTCCTAGATATCCCATAGTATTAATCATAGTATTAATCGTAAAATCTCATTCCAAACTATAAGAGTACCATTTTAGGAAAATTAAGGTATTTAGAGGTGATGATAGAAGGGATAAAGTGGTGGTGGAGAGGATAATGTGGTGTTGGTATGAGGAAAATGGAAGAAAGAGGGAAACTATTACCCTTAGTACGGGGGAATAATTACCCACCACCACCCCCTAGGTAACTATTACTATCATTTAAAGGGTAACAGTTCCCCTCTTTCTTCCATTTCCTTCCTATCAACACCACATTATTCTCTTCACAACCACTATATCCCTATATTATCACCTCTAGATACCTTAATTTTCCTATGTTTGACTTTTATTACCCCTTAATACATTACCCCTACCCTTAGAGTTCTATTTTTCCCCTTTGATTGTTACTTGGATATCACCAAGCCTACAAATAATAATTAGTATATCTATTTACTTTTTTCTGGGTATAGAAAGCCACGACGGCAGGATGAAAATCAATCTCAAGGACTGGGCTATCCCTCACTAGTCACTACCCTGACTACTCTCAGTAAGTAATACTACCTCCGTTTCACAAATCCTGGTAAATTTCTTGTTTTCACGCATGCCAATATAAAACGTTGACCACTAATATCTCTAGTTATGTATTTGTAAAAATTATAAACAGTAGATAACTATATTTTTCCTTACTATGTAAAATCACAAATGATAGTCAAAGTGAAACTTGTGAATAGTATTTACTGCGCAATCTTTTCAAAACAAAGGGAGTACACTTCTACATCCTCTAAAGTCTAAACTCCTTTAAAAAGTGTCAAAGTACACATATAGGAGTTAGTAACAATATCGCATTAATATATGAAAATCCATCTCAAGGACTAAGCTATCCCCTCAATAAGTAATACTACCTCCGTTTCACAAATCCTGATAAACTTCTTGTTTTCACGCATGCCGATATAAAATTTGACCATTAATATCTTTAGTTATGTATTTGTAAATATTATAAAAAGTAGATAACTATATTTTTCCTTGCTATGTAAAATCACAAATGATAGTCAAAGTAAAGTTTGTAAATATTATTTACTAGGCAATCTTTGCGAAACGAACAGAGTACATTTTTACATCCTCTAAAGTCTAAACTCCTTTACAAAGTGTCAAAGTACACATATAGGAGTTAGTAACAATATCGCATTAATATATGAAAATCAATCTCAAGGACTGAGCTATCCCCTCAGTAAGTAATACTACCTCCGTTTCACAAATCCTGATAAACTTCTTGTTTTCACACATGCCGATATAAAATTTGACCATTAATATCTCTAGTTATGTATTTGTAAAAATTATAAAAAAGTAGATAACTATATTTTTCCTTGCTATGTAAAATCACAAATGATAGTCAAAGTAAAGTTTGTAAATATTATTTACTAGGCAATCTTTGCGAAACGAACAGAGTACATTTTTACATCCTCTAAAGTCTAAACTCCTTTACAAAGTGTCAAAGTACGCATATAGGAGTTAGTAACAATATCGCTTATACGAAAATCAATCTCAAGGACTGAGCTATCCCCTCAGTAAGTAATACTACCTCCGTTTCACAAATCCTGATAAACTTCTAGTTTTCACGCATGCCAATATAAAACTTTGACCATTAATATCTCCAGTTATATATTTGTAAAAAATTATAAAAGGTAGATAACTATATTTTTCCTTACTATGTAAAATCATAAATGATAGTCAAAGTGAAGCTTATGAATATTATTTACCACGCAATCTTTGCGAAACAAACGGAGTACACTTTTACATCCTCTAAAGTCTAAACTCCTTTAACAAAGTGTCAAAGTACACAAATAGGAATTAATAACAATATCGCATTAATATATGAAAACTAACCTTATAACAAGTAAAACTTTATTGATATTCTAAGCCACAAGATAGTAATATAGAACTCATAATAGCTGTTTGCTGATTTAAAATATAATTGATACATAAGTGTACCTTCGTCGAACGCTGAATCGAAGATAATTAGGGTTAGAAGAAGGAAATCCAGCAATTGGCGAGCTATTTTCATCTCCAAATTGATTCAACTTGTTACGAAAATGAAGTTTGGAAACGCTACCAAGCACCGCAGAAGCAGAAGCTGAAGCCGCCATTGTTAAACCTCCAATTTCACACCCTAATCTCAAACTCTCTTGAGCTCTGAACACAATCTATCTCATCAAATTCCTCTCCTTATGAACTAAAACTGCAATTTCATCGACGAACAAAACAATTTTGAGTGAAGTATTGCAGAAATTAGGGTTACTGAAACAAGAATTTCAAGAACAGGAGAGAGAAATGAGATAAATGGAGAATGGAGAGGGAGAGTTTGAGTAAGTTGTCGTGAGAAGAATAATAATTTGGCACCAAACAAAAATAGAAGATATTTTCCTGGTAAATAAAAATTATGGAAGGAAAAATAACGACGGGGCGGTGAGGTGGGAAAGAAATGAAGAGTTTGTTGGGTCCTAGTAATGCCTTGCAAAAATCAAATTGTATAGCGTGGCTCTATTTCTTTCATTAGAATACCAAGATGAGTTTTGCCCGGTTCACAGGGCCGGTTCTGAGGATAGGTCTTGAATGTGATTGTCTAAGGCCCATCTCTTTAAAAGGCTCAAATTAGAAAATATGTCATATAGTAAAAAAAATGTTTCTGTGTGAGGATACTCGGAAAATACCGAAGAAGAAAAGAAGAAAGAGAATATTTTAGAAACCATTATTACTTTTTTTTTCTAAACTTTCACCTCCTAATTCTAATATTTACCAATCTCATAAACTTCTTCGTATATTCCCAATCATCTCACCTTTAATTCAAATGGAAAACATTATTTTACCCAAAAGGTTCAACAATTAATAGCAAATTTTTGTCCAATATTCCCATTGAATAGCGATAAAGAATTTTCATCTATAATTTGTACGGTACCACAATCCAATATGAGTTTCAATCATCTAAAACAATTTTACTAAAAAAATATTCTCATCAAGGAGCTTTGAAAATCAATTGAAAAACTATTATCGAAACTGAGTAAGTCTTGGGATAGACCATTAAGACCAAAAGGTTTTAATTTAAAGTAAAAAGGTTTTAGCTCATAATCTTATAATCGTTGAGCTTTTTACTTAAAAGAATAAGTGTTAAAATTTTAAAACTTTGAACTTTTAAGTTCAACAGCTCGAGAGACCATCTAATTTTAAGTTAAAATTAGGCAGGCCCAATAGTTAATCAGCCACATTAAACAACCCACCCACTCGTAGTAACTTTGTTTCAATTAGTGACCACTATATGTCAATTGGTGACCATTATATGTCTATTAGTGACCATTATATGCCAAATGTCAATAATTAATTGTTAAAGCATTAGTTTGCTTACTATGTTAGTAAATTACTATTATTTCATTTAGTCACTAGTTTAATCTATTTGGTGCTTATTCTACTCATTTAGTACTTTAATAACTTTGTCTCTCATTGAAACATAAGAGATTAAATTAATATACGTCAATAAAGGACTATTTTAATCCATTAAGTGACTAAGTTAATACATTTAGAACCTAATTTAAATTCACATCATATGACATTCAACTTAATAATAAAAATATATTACTGAACAACTAATAAATTGTGAATATTTCCTAATTTAATCCATTTCAGCACCACTTTAATCAATTTTCGGAGTACTTTAACTCAATAATAAATTAAAAAGTTATAAAATAGTGAAAAATACTTATTCAATATAATATTTTTCAATAAGTGACTACTTTTATCCATTTAGTGTCTACATTAGTCTGATTAGTGACTATTCAACGAATTAAATGGCATCCTCTCTCTTCACCCCTCACATATGTCATCTCTCTTCGTTGGAGTTTCTCCCCCGACGATCCAAACTCCGGCGATGCACATTCTCTGCCTCAATGAGTTGTGTCGCCTCCTTGTCGCCAAACTCAGACGCGAACTCCATTGATTGAGGAGCAAGTAAGAAAAACGCAGTTGTTTGACAGTGGCGTTAGAGATGACTTGTTGGACGGATAATCGTGTGAGGTGGGTCCCATGGGAGTAACGGTGATCGGAATATTCTCCGGCGATGAGGAGGTTGCGAGAGACATTAGCGCCGATTTGATCGGTGTGTGGTGGCGGACGCGGCGGAGGAGGGGAAGATGGAGTTGAGGAAATCGATGATTAGGGTTTGTTGAGATGGGGCCCATTTGCTGTACCAGATAATGTAGACGTTAATGGAGGAGGATGAGAGAACTGGGCCCATACGTTTGGCAGTTGTTGCTGCTGTAGTAAAATGCTTTGGGCCTAGTCAATTTATTTGGGCTTGGGCTGCCTAATTTTAACATTAAAATTAGGCAGCCTCTTTAGATAATTTGTGTAAGTTCAAACCTTACCATTTTAACTGAAATATCATACGGTCTAACCATGTACTCATGGATAGACTGTCAAATATAAGTTTGTGTATTAATTTTGATATTTGATTTCTTCTTGATTTTATTTTTAAATGTCGTTGTTTCGTAATAATATCTTTACACATTCTATTAATTTTTTTTCCCGATATTTTTAGTTTTTTTGAACAATTTTTTTCCTTTCCAAATTCTTATTTTTCATATGGGTGTTTGGGTATTTTTTATGGATATATATTGTTTTCTTTTTTTTTGTGATAAATGATGATCTTACCATGAGAAAGACTTCAGATTATTCAATGATGATGGAGTTCAATACTTATGTAATTCTTTTACGAAAAAGAATTTATTGAAGAAATAAACTAAAGCGTACTAATACTACTATATTTCTAAAAGACAAATTATATTTATTTTTTTGCATAGTTTCGAGACAAAACTTCAAAAAATTAATATCTAAAATCAGATATATGAAGAAAAAAAAAAAATTTGGGGCCCATTTTTTATTTTGCGCCTAGGGCCCGAAAATGTCAGGAACGGCACTGTCGGTTCCTACCCGATAGATTGAACACTTAATTTGTTAGGGTAAATTGGTAAACTATATTTTAAAAGATGGGGCTGCTTATGTTAGATTGTAAAAAACTATAATTTTATTATATACCCGGGTGTACCATAGTGTACCATGAGCATGTTACACTCACGGCTATTCTCAAATAAACTTGGGTGAATCATGCATACTCTCGTAGAAGGCTGGTTTTTTACAGATTAAATTATGTAAAATTAAAGGTAGTATATTTTATGAATAAGATAGTATATTTATGAATTTAATAAATCTTAATAAAAATATATATTTTTTAAAAAGATACTACCTCCGTTTTTTTTTAATATGCACATTTCCATTTTGGGGTGTTTTTTTAATTGGTACCTTTCTACCTTTTGCCATAAATGGAATGTTGACCCACCTAATTATTACACTTCTCTCATACTTTTCCTTTCCTTCTCTCTACCTTTCTCACTTTTTCCTTACTTTTACTAACCTTCTCTCTTACTTTTGCATTTTTCTTTGGTTTTAGTGCAAAGCCTTAGGTGCATATTAAAAAAAACGGTGGGAGTAGTATATTCCTATCCCTTATATAGGAACTAAGCTTTTTTATACCAAAATAAAGACAACAATAAAACTTACTCGTTTGTGAATTGAGGAATAATCACAAATTTTGACTATTTTGGAATGATCTCAAGTATGTATAGGGACTCCTTCTCAAAATATTTTAAAATGTGAAATGGAGGAGTTGAGCAAGGTTGTTTTGAGAAATATATTGATTTTGCAACAGAAAAATAATAAGGATATTTTCTTTCTTCTTATAGCCCATTAGCTTAGTCGTCTTTTTTCTGCCTTCTTGTAGGTTCTATCAAGTACCAATCATCATTGGTGTAGGTTAGTTTCTTGGGATGGACTACAGCTTTTCAATGGACCCAATACTAATCATATCTCAACTTGGGAGAATTAGAAATAGATGTTATTACGTTGCTGAAATAGATACAGAGGTTTATCATGGCTCAAGATCTCCGAGCACAGGTTGGTGCCCATATCTTCACTAAGATTAGCTTTGCTATTGCAAAAGGAGTGAGGACCTAGATAATATCTCGGCTCTTCTCTAATTTCTTGTACTACGTAACATATTATTTGCAACGATTAGACATTTTTTACTCATACTTTATGTCAAATCGTTGCAAATAATATGTTACAGAGGTAGTAAATATTTTGAGTTTGTTTGTTTTATAATAATAGTATAAAAATCAAATGATAATAAAATAATAATAATAATAAAATAAAAAAATAAAAAATAATAATAATAATAATAATACTTGACCCACTCTGGGTTGTCTGACTTTGTTCCTGGACGTGTTGTTGCTGATGCGGCTCATCGGAAGCGGGTCAAGTATGAAGCTCGTTGTCGAGCTATTGGGTATGGCTTCCTTCCCTTTTCCTTTTCTTCTCTTGGGAATTGGATAAGGTGGCTATTGCGTTGCTGAAGCGGATGCAGACTTTCTCGAAGACACAGGATATAGGGGCTCGTGCTGCTGCCCATATTTTCACTAGGATAGGGTTTGCTATAGCTAGAGGAGTGGGTGCCCAGATTGTATCTCGGTTGCCCACTAATTTCTTGTAGGTTGTATGATATTTGTTTATAATAATAATAATAATAATAATAATAATAATAATAATAATAATAATAATAATAATATTGGCCCATTGGCCATTACTATGACTTTTGATTTTTGGAATTGTACTCAAGGGCTTTCGTATAGCCCATTTGACAAATGGCTTTTCAAAAGATATTGGCCCATTACAAATGGTTTATACTTTTTGGTAGGGTAAATAGAGGTATAAGGGCTTGTTCAGCCAAATTTATTTCCAATTTATTTTAGGCTCCATTTGTTAGACTTAAGAGAAAAAACACTTCTTTCGAAAAACTAATTTTCTTGCTTTTCTTTGTTTGGTTTTTATAGGGTGGAAAATAGTTTTCCATTGAGTGGAGAACATTTTCCTATATATAGGAGGGAAAACACATTTCCTCCCAACTCCTCACCTTTCTCTTTCCTTTTCTCCCTTCTATCCTCCCATCTATTATCCAATCTTTTATCTCTCTATTGCAGGGTTGCTCAACAACCCGTGCAGATCTGAAAAATGGACAAGACCTGATTAGACCTCAACTAAACGGTGCGATCTATTTTGCCGTTTTAGATTGAACTGGACCGGTTTGCCTTTACTTACAAATTATATACTTGATGCCACAAAAAATTGAGGGGAGGAAAAGTATCTAATTCATGTATACATTCAACAGAAAGTATAAAATTCATATTTCTCAAATTTTATTATTACTCATAATTTCTTTAATATTTTTTGAGAAACAACTTGACTAATAAGAAAATGATAGATAGTGTGATCATGAAACAAGAAATAGGAATATCTTCTTGATAACTACACCAACATTTCAGAGTTATTTAATTATTCATTTAGGTGTACCAAAAGTTATGTTTTACTCATTTGACTGTCTCTCGATCGTGTGAATTTTGCTCATGTATCCTTTTTCAAATAAAACAATGAGCAAGATTATAACCTCAGGTGTACCAGTCCATACTCAAAGAACTCGCAAACATTTTATACATAAAGAATGCAAGTCATAAAGAATGACACATAGGAACAGGAGAATCTTTTTTTCCCTGACGACTACTATAAGAACTACTTTGAGCGAACTCTTTAATGAGTTTAATCTACTGTCTGAAGATGGGGGAATACGTTATTCCCATCTTCCAGTTATTATCTAATCAAGCAGTAAGGAACTAAGGATTCTGATGGTTTTGGGTGCAAATTAGAAGGTGCACCAGGGTATACCTTGCAAGGTACACCTTATCCTTAAATTATTTTTAACTATTAGTATTGTGCAAAAGAACTATTAGTATTGTGCAAAAGAACATGTCATATATATTAAAATAACAATCCATTTTAAAATAACACTTGTAATATATTATATAGTAAAAAATGATGCTTAACATATAAAAAGAACGATTAGTATTGTGCAAAAGAAAATGTGTGTATATGTTAAAATAACAATCCATTTTATAACAAACAATAGTAATAGCATATATTATATAGTACGAAGTAAAAAATTATGCTTAATATATAAAAAGAATTATTAGCATTGTCCTAAAGAACATGTGTGTATATGTTAAAATAACAATCCATTTTAAAACAAAAAAAATATTTCTAATAGCATGTACTGTATAATAAAAAAAAATTGTTTGACATTTAAAAAGAAGGGAAATTCCCAATGGTGGCCCTTAGGTATGAGGAAATCCCAATGGTGGAAATTTCAAAAAAACTTTTCCGTTGGTAGCCTTACTTTACAAATTATTCCCAAACATAACCTTAATGAAGAATATTCCGTTAATAATAAAGTACATTTCGTTAGTTAACGGTTAAGGCGATGACTCGCACATAAAACGAGGCATTTTGGGTCGTTTTTTGCCGATTTCGACTTTAAAATAAACTAATAAGGTCTAAAACTAACCCCCTAAAATCAACCCTTAAGGGTAAAGAATGACCCAAATTATCTCGTTTTACGTGCGAGTGACCACCTTAGCGATTATGTAATGGAATATGTTTTATTATTAATGGAATATTCTTCATCAATGTTATGTTTGGGAATAATTTGTAAAACAAGGCTACCAATAGGAAAGTTATTTTGAAATTTCTACCACTAGGAATTCCTAAGACCTAAGGGCCACCATTGGGAATTTCCCTAAAAAGAACTATTAGCATTATGCAAAAGAACATGTGTTATATATTAAAATAACAATCAATTTTAAAACAATAAAAAATTCTAATAGCATGTACTGTATAATAAAAAAAATGATGTTTAACATTTTAAAAGAACTATTAGCATTATGCAAAAGAACATGTGTTATATATTAAAATAACGATCTATTTTAAAGTACACCATAGTGCACCTTCTAAGCAAATTGCCTTGTAAATTATAGAAACAAAATAAGAGATCAATAAATCTGAAACTGCTATTATTACTCGAGTAAATGGTCGGAGAAACACAGCAAGGCTGCCAACCGTCTGGAAAAAATTAGCGGGTCAGGCAGATCACTTATTTACAAAAGCCTACAGCATGAGAAACTCTAGGATGGCAAAAAAATTCTATGATCATACAGAAGTATAAACACACAACTGAAAACCACACTGTCCATCTGGGATACACAGCCATCATACATACATCACTTCCTGAATGAAAAACAGAAAGGAAAAGAAAGGGGTTCACTTCATTTCTCATCGAGCCTACTTCTTCTCGTTGCTAAATTCAGCACCCTCAGCGAAGAGATCGGTAGCAGCAGCAGGTTTGGCGTTCTCAACTTTAGAGGATTCCGTTGATATGTTCACATCCCGGGAATTTACCAAGGGACCCTCGGTGGAGAGAACAGATTTGGTGTTCTCTACTTCAGAGGGTGTTGTTGATAAGTTTGCATCTCGGGCTTCGACCAATGGGGGGGACTGATCATCAGCAGAATGAGGTTCCTTTGGTTCTTCAGGTTGTTGTGTGTCAGGTTTTCTAGAAACTTGCATTTCTTCAAACTTCGACATGACTTGTTGGAGTTCATCATTAAGATTCAGAGCCTCAAAGAGCAAGCTTTCATCATCATTTGTGCTTTCGACTATCCTCTGAAGAACAGGCTGTGATTCCTTGCACTTGTCCAACATACTAATTGTCAGATCATCCTGCAATAGCAGAGAAAGCAGCATTTTCAATCAACCAATCAAGAGTCAGATAAATTCTCAGAACCATCTTCGTACGTTACTGAACTTTAAACATGAAAGACGTGGTAAAGGGGACAGAACTTCTCTACAGATTGTTCATGTATGGAAAATATTGCCTTTTCAGTATCAACTACCAAGTACAAAACATAAATTCCGAATCAGATTAACAAAACTCTACAAGTGCTTGCAAAGAAACAGATAATGTAATTTTTTTCAATCAGAAAATAAAAGTCAACAGTAAGAATCATGTGGAGCTCAAGTGGTATGAGCCTCCACCTTCCAACCACGTGGTTGGGACTTGGGGATTCGATTCTTGCCCCAATGGAAGTTTGAGATTCGTTGTTAGTTATTCCACATCCGAGTAAAATTCCCAGTTTCTAGTGTAAATGGCTAAAGTTTCCTTGTGAGCTGGAATTTCCATATGTTCCCTCACCTCACAAGGATTGTGTCTGTTTACGCCAATAAACTTCTAATCCAAAAATTGAAAAAATCAACAAAAGTTCATGAAAGATTTTAGCTATATTTCTTGGACTCTTCTTTTAAATACTTGTGTCAAACTCTTGGCACTCAACCTGAGTACCAAAGTTTGACACTTCATCAAGGACCAAAACCATGCAAAAAGTTTCACAAGTTGCAAGTCCAACAGATACAGTTCAACTGCGTCCAGCACTAGTAGCAAAGTCTTGGGTGACATAGATTTGCAGTACTAGGCTACTGCTGCAATCCCCCCCCACCTTGATAAAGAAACGGGTAATACAAGGGATCAGAGCTTCGTTTAGGATCACTAACGTCATTCGGAGATAGACAAAGCTGAAAAGCAACATGTCAATTATCACCTATTTGTTCTTTCATATACTGAGGCTATGTCTCTTCAACTGATTTCGGGAATCCATCACTTATTCCTAATAGAACCACATCAATCAAATCAGCCACAGCAGAAAATTCAGGCCAGATCAGAACTTCTTATGTCCATTTATCTATTACCAGATATCTTTACTTCCTTTTAAGTAAAAAATTAAGAAATAGATTTTGGAGTGCATATTGGAATGAATCTAATTAGATCGCACATTTAGAAAAGAGCTTCAATTCAAGATAAGGTCAAAGTTCAGTAGGACCACAAGACTAGACAGATCGGACCAGAAAATTTCAGGCCAAACCAAAACCAGATCTTACAAGATTCAAACCATAGAAACTTATTTCAGGTGACTTTAAATCTTTACCTCTCCTACTCCCCTTATGTGTTGAGTAAGAAGAATGTAATCAACTAATGATTTAAACTAACAAAATATGGCTGAAAAACCTAATCAGTTCTATGCAAAAACAAGGGGCTCTATCCCCTAATCTTATGGAATTTAATATGAAAAAAGCATTCCGATTTCCAGTCAATTTTAGTGGTTTAATCTGCATGTCAATAGAATACTTAACACCAGCATAAGTTGAAGGTGCAACCAGCAATCAGAGGCAACATAAATGCAGCAAGCTGTCTGTATATACTTCAGGTTAAATATTCTTTGATCCTAGAATAGTAACAAATATATAGAGAAAATTGGTTGACCCGTCAACTGGGTCTTAAAAAGGAAAAGACAGCACTACCCTGGCCTTAGAAACGGATATTACCTCGAAGACTTTGGGCTCTGCTTCAGAGCTCAACAAACTGGAGAGTACTTCAAGACTATTTTTAGTAATTTCCAAGAACTCCTTCTTTTGTTCTGCACTGAGGCTACCATAGTTGTAAGGCATCATCACATCAGACGCACCATTAGACTCTGAGCCAGGAATTGGGTAGCTTTCAGGTGGTGAAACTGCATGCTCATCAATGTACGACTCCAAAGTATACTGTGAGGGCTGATATGCTCCGTCTTCTACGTGGGAAGACATGCTCCTTTTTAGATTCTGCCAATTCAATTGATGAGACAACAATGGCGTTAAACCAGATATAATAGCAAATATCAGTATAGGCCTTGTTCAGTTCATCTTAAGATAACAATATTGAGGAAAAATAAGTTATGTTCAGTAAAAATAAATTCATTTCGATAAAACTAAGTTCGTGTTCAGGGAAAATCAATAGTTTAAAGAAGAAAAAAGAACATGAATCAGTAAAATCAAGTCTAGTTCAGCAAAAATAAATACAGTAAAAATAAGTTCAGTTCAAGAGGGCCATAGTAGCATTTAAGACCGACATAAGCTTTTGTTAAAATGATTTAATTATGTATCTTCTTACATGATTCAATTATAACTTGTTAGGTTTGCAACTTAGAAGCAATTATGTATCTTAACTACTTTGATTTTTGAAGGTTTTCCTGAGCTTTACAGAAGCTATAGCTTTTCACCCAACTTTAATATACTCGGACATCTTGAAATCCCTCCATCCGGAAATAATTATCACTTGTACTATTTTGCCGGAAAAAGTTCTCGAATTATCCCTTATAGAAACATTCATGAAGCAAGTCTTATTTTCCTGATAATAGAACTTAGCTAACGTATAATGCTGTTTCACTAATGAATATGAATCGACCCATAATCTTGTTTCTCTAGTTCAAACACGCGATACCAGCACCAACATTGATCAACAGCATGCAACCTAAAGGGAAAAAAAACCACCAGCCCTGCCTTGCTTGGAGCATTCGATAACACATATCAAAAACATGCCACAGGTTGGGATGATAAAGGCTGGTAGATACCCCCTATATACGGTGATCGGCTTGCAACCAGCCAAGCAATTAGGCTTCTTTTCTTTCAGAATATATGTGTCGTTATCTCTGAAGAACTTAAGGTAAGGCTGCACTTCCTGAGACCATGATATCAGAAAATCTCACATTGGTTTGTCAGGATTTATACAAGGTAATTTTACACAACAAAGACCCGGAGGGTTGACTTTATTTTATTTTTTCCAAGATACCCGTTATGAGCAATATATTTTCATTTTTTTTTTCCAGATAAGCCTTGACAGACAAAAATGAGTGAAGCTAAACTAACAGGTGATAAGTGACTTGTGAGAGTAAAAATATTATTAAGAGCTGAACTGAACTAAAGTGAAGTGAACATAAGTTGGGGCCCTTAGGGTCATCAAGGAGGAACATAAGTCACAACCACAAGCAATCTAGACCTCTCCTAAGCTTTTCGATACCATTCTCGAACCATAAAGCCACAAGATTTTCTTGAACCATACAGCCACAAGTACCACCAACTAACATTCAACGTCCCTAAGGTTGCAATCAACACAAATAAAGAGCAACTAAACTTTGCTGAGTGGAAATATTATCTCCCAAACTTTTAGCTATCACGTACCTAAACAAAAGACCCAAGAATTTGACTAGCCTACACAGTAGCATTATTTTCCAAGCTCTCTTTCATTGACTTTAGGTGTTATGTGTCAACTCATGTCGTGTCGAACACGATATTACATTTGGCTACTTCATTTCAAAACAAATATTCGACCTTTTCCGTTAAATGGCGGAGTCCAATACATCTTATTCGAGTATGAGTAACAAAGTTTCCAAGAGAAGACTCTTGTATGAGGATTCCTTCACTTAGATAATGTATCTTTAATTTCACTCACAAGAACGATATTTTCTTCCAAGAAAACACCAAAAGGAAAGCTAACAAAATCGGTACTTTCTTATTTTTCATCAATAAAGAGAAAGGTTGTCGAACTACCATTCACATGCTTATTAAGTTGAAGCCATCAATAATAAATAAGAAGCATAAAATCGGCAGCAGTCAATGTCCTGCCTTACAATGCTTTGACCAATAGCACACATCGAGAAAGTGAACACTGGTCAGTATGTTTTAGCTACTGCGGATACGTGTGACATGGATGAGCAAACAACTCCATCCACTTTCTAATGCTTAGTAAACAAACTCTTGTTAAATGGTCAGAATAGGACCGCTAACGGAAAAACAAAAGAAACGAATTCAGATGGAGCTTCGATAACTACGTGATGGAGAGAGCCATTACGCACAAAGGATAGGCTTTAGTTGTTTTGGGCACATGAATACAAACATCAAGAATTTTTGGGTTCCTTACACTCCCGAAAGCCAAATATGAAAAGAGAATGAATGCTTGATCTACAGCCAAAATAAAAATAAAAATGACATAAACTTTTGGGCAAGGGGAAAACCCTCCTTTATACAAGAAAAGGGAGCAATAAATGAAAAAAGATTTTGCAACAAGAGGTGCAAAAGTTCATAAAATCTTTAAAATGGGTTTACCCAGGAAGAACTATTAGGTTTTGTATAACTTTTGATTCCTCCTTGGAAGTCAAACTATGGAAACAAACTTTCAACTACTGTTGCCCCCTGGACAAAATGACATAGCCATCATGAGGAAATCTATTCTATAAGGGAAGGGACACTTGAAGAAAAAATTAACAATTATACCACCCCAAACAAATACACAATTACTGAATTTCGAAAATTATTAAAACTACTGTGACGCATTTTCTTCACTTGCTGTATCTCAAAATCGAATTGTTTCCGGTTGAAGTTTCTCCTTTTTACAACTATGTTTTCGCATACATGGCATGCATATAAGACTAATTTTCTTATAAGGCAACAAACAAGAGCTCTATAGTTGCTAGTGTTAATAAAGGCATTCTGAAAAGGAAAAAGGGGACATGAAGAGTCCTCTTCGTAACAAGCACCACCGGTGGTAGAATTCCAAGATCTTCTTACCCGAATTGGATGTTGAAGAGAGTGTGAAAACGGTACAACTACCCCGAAGGATTGTTTAACATGATATATCCTCAATGTGATTTGACAAAGTATCCTATCAACCATCTACGGAAACTCAATAATCCAACTTCAACCTCGATATATAATAATCTTGGAAAAGAATATTGTATAGATCCTTAAAGAGCATATGGCACCTAGCACAACACCCGGTACAAATAAAAAGATCAAGAAAAAGACCTAGAAATTGGAATGAACAACAACAACACTCATCCACAAAAATTTAAGTTCATGCAGGCAAAATTTGAACTTATCATGACAAAAATTTACACATTTGCCCCAATTATTCGCCAAAACTAACTCAGAGACACAAATTCATCATCATCTTCAACAACAATAACAACTCTCATCCACCAAAATTTAAGCTTATACAGCCAAAATGTGAACTTATCATGACAAACATTTACTCATTAGCCCCAATTATTTGGCAAAAATAAACTAACACAGAGACACAAATTCATCATCATCAACATCAACAACAACACCTTACTACCAAAATGCTTTGGGGTCGGCTAACACACAGAGAAACAAATTCATCAGCAACCAAAAATTAGATCGTAACTATAGAGTCTATCACAGATAGAGCATATAGAGCCTAGTACAAATAATAACATCATGAAAAAACCATACAGATTAGCATGAACAACAACAACACTAATCCACCAAAATTCAAGCATGCAGGCAAAATGTGAACTTATCATGACAAACATTTACACATTTGCAATTTGCACCAATTATTCGCCAAACATATATTAACGCAGCGACACAAATTCATCATCATCATTAACAACAACAACAACAACAACAACCACCACTTATTACGAAAATGATTTGAGGTCGGCTAACACGAACGGAAACAAATTCAACAACAACAAAAAAAAAAGGTCGAAGCAATTCGAATACCTCATAAGTTTGTCGAAAAACAGGCAAATAACTCAACTCCTCCGTCTCAGCCCAAGCCCTAATCAACTCCATAGCTCTAACCTGACACTCTCGATCAGCCTGTGGATTTTCAATCAGCTTAACCACCATATCTTCAACCAATTTCTCCGACGCAATTTCCGAAAAAACCTTCTCACAATTCATCGCACAAACTTCAACAAGCTCCAACGCCAGCTTCACCGTCATCGTCGTCGCATCATCGCCATTACCGGCATTATTGATCTTCTTCTTGATCGCCTTCACAATTTCGGCGCCACTCAATTCCTCGGCGTTAATGGAAGAGCAAATCCGCAGATTAAGGCCCCAATCAGGGGATTCGAGTGTAGGAGAAGTGGCTTGATCGACGATTCTTGATTCTGGAGTTGGAGTTTGAAGAAGATCCTTCATTTCTTTTACTTTTAAGGAGATTGTTCTTCCCATTTGTGTTCCTCCTGCTTTTAAGCGTTCTCCAATGGAAGCTAGCTTTGATTTATCCATTGTTGAGGTTTTTTTTGGAGGTTTAGGGGAAAAAGGGGATGGGATGGGATTTGATTTGAATTGAAGTTTGTTGAGGGGAAGGTGAAAACACAACAAACAAGTCCAGGATGATTTTGCGGAGCTTTATGCGTGGCTCGTTAACTTACTAGCACTACTAGTATTAAACGCGTGCAAAATCATATAAAATGGAAAGTAGAAAGAAAAATTAGATAATTGATTTAAGATGTGTTTTTCAAAATACTTCTTCCGTTAGTGGTAGGAAAGATACAGAGAAAAAATTACTAATAAGGAAAAAAGGAGAAGTGTAGCCATTAATTTTAAACTTACAAGAAAGGAAAGTGTAGTCATTAAAAAACGGAGGAAGTTAAAAAAGTTAGTTATGGACAGAGATATATTCCATTTATTTAGGAATTAAAAATATATAGAGAGAGATTTTTGGTGTCCCCACCTCTTCCCTTATAGAATTGAGATACTACCTCCGTTTCGCAATACATGCAACGTTAGAAAATGGCACATGAACCAAGGAGGAGAAGGGAGAGTGTTAGTTATCTTTATTGCCCATATGATAAAGAATAAAATATGTACGTGTGAGTGGAAAAGTGGGGATATAAGTGTCTTTTTAGCTAAAAGGAGTAACTATTACAGGAAATGTTGCATGTATTGCAAAACATCCAAAAGAGGTATATGTTGCATGTATTGCGAAACGGATGTAGTATTTTATTTTATTTTTGGTGCTTGCACCAAGTTCACCCTTTGGGCTACATCAGGATCGATGTCAAGTTCGGGGTGGTTAGGTTTCATTCCTTTCCCAAGGGTGTTGCGGAAATTCGAACACGAATCCGTCCTACCAAAGCCAGTCTCCGTTACTACTAGGCCAACACTTACTTGGTAACTTACTAACAGAGTAGCAGTATATGCACGTTATGCATAATATGATTAAAAAATTACGTAAAAAACTTACTTTTAAAAATATAACCGAGTTAACTTTCTTGATTTATTTTATTGTTTATTTATTTTTGGGTCGGAAAGATCAAAGTTTTCATTTGACTCTATATTATTTGTGCTAAAATTTCATCGGAAAATTTAATCGTTTACACCCTTAAATCGCTTCCTTGATAAGCTTGAAAAACAAAGTGTTCACTTATATTAAAACGGATGAAGTATTAATCTTTCGAACGAGGCACACATCGCCTGCATATATGGCTAGTATTAATTAAGCCTTAGTTTGATCAAAGTTATTAAAAAAGGTCTTCTAACTTTATATTAAAATTATACTAACTTAGACTTATCACTTTATTCAAAAGCTCACTACTTTATTTAAAAAGGTGTTTTATTCTCTACTTTCTATTGCACTTTGACTGTTGCCTAATTTAAATTAAAATTAGGCGGTCTCATATAAGAACAACTCTCGTTTGATAGGATGGAAAACATTTTATTGAAACAAATGTTTTCCTTTATTTTCAATGTTAAATTGCTTGGTTGGAAAATAAGTGTAAAATTATTTTTCCTTTGAGTAAAATAACTCTCCCAATGATGGAAAATCATTTTCCCTTCAAAATAAAGGAATAATTGTCTTGCTTCTGTTTCCTAACATCTCTTTTGCTTTCCTCCCACCACCTCATTACTTTCCTTTTTCTTTTCCGTTTCCCTTTCCCTTATAGGGTACCAAACAATTGAAAACTATTTTTACAGTTGCATTTTTCATTGAAATTATTTTTTGCGAGAATCAGTTTAAATTAAAAATGTTTTACATCCAATGAAACGGAGCCGAAATGCAAATTTTACGGTGGAAGCGCGGGACTTTGAATCTTCATAGAGAATAGTGTGAAAGATAAATGATTAGGGTTTATTTTTAAGAGACACGGGCTTATATGTTCTTGCAAATGGTGGGAAAGTGAGGTATAAGAATTGGGGAGTGCAAATAGGGAAAAAATGATAGTCAACTTCAGTGAAGTGGGTCAAGATGTGTTCTCGTAAAGATTCTTATAAAAGGTTGTCTAAAGTCAATTTTGATTTAAAAGGATGTTTCGCACAAAAAGTAATTTTAAAAGGTTATAAGAATTTTTCCTAACTTTTATAAAGGTGTAAATCTGGTTTTGGACTTCAAATGTTAGTAGACTACTACCGTTTTATGCATATTATAAAAATTACTACTATATTTAAAACAAACCTTATTGATTTTGAAATATTAAACAATTAAATTCATTTAACATTTTGGGAAAACTTGATCCATCATCAAAGCGCTTATGCATGCTTGATTATATATATATATATATATATATATATAACCGAACTTGAACAACATTTGAAACTCGATTCATAAACGGTTTGAATATAAACACAACAAAAATTCTATATTTATGTGCATGAAACAATCCATTTATACATGCTCATCAACAAACTCGTATATGTTCAAGACAAAACATGCGTGTTTATTAATGCTCATGAGCATGCTTATTTTTCATTTTCAAAAACGAACAAAAAAGAGATGTGAAACTATTGGGTCAGACGGTCTGACCCAATAGTTTTAGTCGGACGAAGCCGCGAGAACGGCTCCGCTGCTCCTTCTTCTTCATCTTCTTCCTCCGCCGCCGCCGCGCCGCTGCTCCTTCTTCTTCATCTTCTTCCTCCGCCGCCGCCGCGCGCTGCTCATGCTCTATCATTGAGATGCTGATGTTTGGAAAGCCATTAATTATGTTCAACTTCAACTTCTACCATTGATGCCATTGATGAAGAAGAAGGAGAAAGTGAGAAGAAAGAAGAGGTTAGTGTTTTTTATTTTTATATTTTTAGTTAGTTGTTAAATGAAAGAAAAATAAAACCAACTGAAAGAAAAATATAAGTTACTGAAATAACTACATACTTTCAGTTAAAAGGATGAAGGTATGTAGTTACTCCCTTTTTTTTCATTTGCTTCTAACTTGCTTTCATTTACTCCCCTTTTTTTTCATTTGCTTCTAACTTGTTTTCATTTAGACTAAAACACGTAAATGAAACAATAAGATAACTAACTGAACTTAAAAGTCATCCAACTGAAATAAAAAAGATGAACTGAAAAATTTTTGAAACTAACTGAACAAAAATTGAAACCAACTGAAACAAAAATGAAACCAACTGAAAGTCGTCCGACCAAATGTTATGGTCGGACGCGTCTGACCCAATACCTTCTCAAAAGAGATTTGGTCGAGCACGAGCCATTTAATGTGAGTCTCAACTCGTTTACACTACTCACGAGATCAAGTGAGAAAAAGTAAATAACAAATGGTCAAAGAAAGGAA
This sequence comes from Patellifolia procumbens, assembly GCA_947645195.1. NCBI lineage: Eukaryota > Viridiplantae > Streptophyta > Magnoliopsida > Caryophyllales > Amaranthaceae > Patellifolia > Patellifolia procumbens. The sequence goes on from CANSGD010001175.1 coordinate 636,326, forward strand.
AATTTCAATATTTATTGATTTTATTAACCATTAACTGTTATGACAAAATATGAATACATTTTTTGTTATAAAGTACTCCCTCCGTTTCTTTTTGTTTGTCCTACTTTCCATTTTTATCCTTTTCTTTTTATTTGTCCTACCTTTTCATCTTCCCTTACATGGAAAAATTATATTACCTGTTTACCCCCACTATTTGGTCCCACATGTACCTTATAATCTTCTCTCACCTACCTTAGCCACCAATTTACTATAAAATAAGTGAACCTTTTAATTGTTGTCCCCACCCACATGCCTATGACATCACTCTCCTTGGCATTTGGAGCTACAGTAAATGAGACAAACAAAAAGAAACTGAGGGAGTAGAATACTAGCAACATAATATTGTTTACATTGTATATCTTAAGAAAATTTGAAATTTATCATTGATCTCATATCTAATATAATAAATAAAAATAAATTGTATTTGTACCAAGCTAAAAATATCACATTGATCCTTTGAGATACTATGTAATTAGAAAATGGAGATCCTTTACTATATGTTCCCTAAAAAGATTTTTATGAAAATGGAAATATATGATTTACACCTCAAAACCAAATAATATAAGAAGGCCAAAAATTGTCTCACATCTCTATATATCAGCTAGTATTTCATATTTTCTATTCCCAAAAACATTGTAGAGCAAACTCTAATCTTAAGTTATGGCCTTAAGGACATCATTTGTGCTTCTCATGCTTGTCTCTGTGCTACTTATGGTGTATTCCGGTAAGTGTGAAAGTTTGATTTAAACATATTCCGATTATAAGTTGGCTAGGTTATTAGTTAATGATTCTTTTTTGTTAAATTCATGATTAAAATGTTAGGTCACACTTTAAGCCTTCAAGGCTTCGGTGACCAAAATCTTAGGGTTTTATTCCTTATTTACATACATAACTCCCTTTGTTATTAGATATACTAGTGTTAATTTCACGTGATACATACAACATATAAAGTTTGATTATGTGAAAGATAAATTGATTGATCGACAATTTGTTTAAGATGTTTCATATTTTTAAAGAAAAATCAAAAAAATAATATTGATTTTTGTTGTCCCTCTTCTCTTCCCGTATAGAATAGATATTATGTGATTGTATTTGTAACATTTGTATTTTAACATTAAAAAGTTATTGATTGATTAAAAAAGATTAAAGCTAGATTTATGTTATACATGATAAAAAAAAACTTTATTTTCCCAATATGATGCGATCTAATTTGTATTTGGTTTTCCATGTTTTTTTTTGTGATAATAATTGTATCTTCCCAATACCTAAAATTGTGTTTGGTTTTCCATGTTATTTCGTGATTACTTTAATTATGTATTAAATTGAATACAATTGCAGGTAATGGTGCCATAAGCTCAAGATATGAGAAAGAGAATCTTCACCCACATATTGGAGTAAATCGGAAAGACACTTGTAATAATCCTTTACCAGATTGTTCAATTGATATATGTAAAGAGGATATTTGTGGCGGTAAAAAGAATTCTTACTGCATAGACACCAATACGTGTTGTTGTATTGGATAAAATAGGTTATTTGTAGTAATTACAAACATTAGTAAGATACGATTCAATAATGAATGACACACATTGTTTTTTTCTGAATAAACATAGAAAAATTGAGAGTTAATTTAACATATGTTTGAAGAGTTAAGGGTAAGTTTAGGATTTAGACTTGTTTTAATTTTCACCTTTCAAGACTTAGTTTCTTTTTTCACCTCTTAGGACCTACCATAATGCATTTTTCGTCATGTAACCATATACATTAAACCACACTTTATCGGGAGCAATGAGCAAATTAATAGTCTTGGATGAACCATGCTCATAGTATACCCGGGTGTATGACGAATAGTTATTTATTTTAAAAGATTGAGCCAAATAATTAAATTGTAGGTACCTTATTGCATGTTATAATATATTAGTTTCTAACCCGGGCGATGCCTTTCAACTAACCTGCATTATTTAAATGGGATCAAACTCAATTGAACTTAATATGAATCATAACTTAATCTCGAGCATGTTAGCTAGTACACTTATTTTACCTAAACTTGGTTGAATTTAAATTAGATTAGATAATTTTTTGTATCTCATTAACTCGAGTCAACTTCAATATATTTCTAGATAATATTTTTTGGCCATATAATTAATAGATGCACTATGAACTATTTTATAACTTTAGAAAAACTATTTTGTTTGGTGGTTTGAAAGGTTGTTAAAATTTTTAGGTTTATCTTCAATTTCTTTCGTTTGTGAGTTATTTGACAAAGTTAACTGAAAAATATAGTTTTGTAATGACTATCATTCTTGATTTTCCATCAAAAAAAGGTTTTCAATTAGTTGATTTTCATTTTTTATACATATTTTTTTATTTTCGTTTAGCCATATTAATTCTAAAGTGACTGAATCAGTTAGGCTTGACATGAACGTAAATTCAAGTACATTAAGTTATATTTACTCTAAAATTAAACGACTTGAATTATCATCTTTAACTCAAGTAGACGTTAATTTTAAGAAAATAATTATTTGCATTCCTAACTGCTAATACAATTTTTAGTTGTTTTTTATACTAAGCAACTTACTAAATAAGAAATTCAAATAAATAAATATCTCATATGAGTACGACTAAAGCCAAGTCTTTAAAATAGTATTAATAGTGGCGGATAATCTATCATGTGAGGAGTGGGGTCAAGTCACTTGATTTGGGAAAAATTGTAAAATTTTCCCTCAAATTTTTTCTTGAAAATTATCTTAAAAGATTGACCATTTGACTTCGATAAAATCTTACAATTATATAAATAATCAAGATTTGACCCCACACAAAAATTTTCTTTATTAAATGTTTGTTGGCATACTGGTCAATCGGATTTGGGTTAGGTCCATTTGGACATATTTGTACTATTTTGGGTTGGGTCATAGTATTTAATTAATATTATTTTATTAGTTGACTCGATTAACTTAAAAGTGATAACATTCAATTGGTCTCATATGCTAGTTAGTGTTAGAGTTACTTAAGCCTCATTGAATCTAAATTGAAGATGCCTTCTTTTTTTTCATGTCCAACTCAAGTGGGACTTTAGTTTTAAGTAATGTTGTTTTCTTAGCTAGCTCGATTAATTTAAAAGTGATAAAAAATAATTGACCTTGCATGTTAGTAAGTATTAGATTTACTTAAGCATTAGGATCTAGATTAAATTAGATGGATTTTTAAATTAAATTGTTAGTTTATTTCAGTGTAAATCAATTCAATTGAATGTAGTTCAGTTCAGTTCATCTATGCCGAATGGATTTGGCCCTAAGTAGGTAATTTTTATTTTTTTTTGCAATTTTAGAAAAATATATCAAAAGTTGAACTTGATTTAAAGTATTTTTCGAGGCGTATCCAATAGTACAAAAATTATAATTTCCTGAGATTTGAGATGAAAGTTATGACTAATTTTATAATTTTATATCAGTAGTAGTTTTAGATAAGGACTGTAATTTCTATTTAAGATAGAATTATTCTTTTTAATTGTTATTCATTACTAATTATTTGTATCTTATGATGTGGAGCGATGTGGTACCTTCTTTCAATACGACTTTTTTATCTAGTAAGTATTGTTGTCTTTGATATATAACTCATCAATGAAAATAGTAAAATGGGAGAGCAAGATGGTGAAAGATACTTCATAATGGGAGAAGAGAAGGAAAATAAGACTTACTCATACAAGTTTTACAAGGAGCTAACATCGGAATATTTATATGTATATATCTAGGCAGCTGACAAGGCAATTATTTTGTAACAAAATAGGACGAAAGTATGTAGAGTTTGTTAGTTGTAATTAGATATTGTTAGAGTTGTTGGTGGTGCATCAACTACTACTTGAATATCTCCAATATCGTGTCATAAGCAATGGGGTTAGAAGAAGCAAGACAGGGGCGAAATTAAGAGGCAAAATGGACTAAAAAGAGAGGGAGCTAGCAGTGCCAATCAGATGTTGGTGTTTTCTCTCAACACCGCCATTTTAGTGAGGGTGTCAACACAACTGGTGTGATGAATAATACTCTTGTCAGAGTATAACTCGAGAATGGAACCCTTAGTGAACTCCTTTACATCATCCAATCGAACAATATGAAGATTATGAACAACAACGTGAAACTGAGTGACATTGTAATTGATAAATTTGGCGAGTACACTAACACAATCAGATTTGTATTTCATGAGATGAACCTAAGTAATAGATTTTGTAAAATCATCCACTAATTATAAAAAAGATTCTACAATTATTATTAGTAACACTTTGATACAGACCCTAAATGTCAACATGAAACATTTAGAAAGGTTTGGTAGACTTTATACAACTGGAAGGAAAAGAAAGCATAAGTTTCTTAACAACGAGACATATCCGGTAAATGTACTGGATTGATGATGCTTGTGTAGGAATTCATAGATGCGAATAGCGGAATCTCAGGAAACAATTTCCTAACATCTATAACAGAATCGCATGCATAACAATATATGAATCGATACATAGAGTAGAGAATACACAAACCTTTTATTCACGACTTGAACAGGTATGTAGGGTTTGAATACTGCAAAGTATTATTGCAGATCTGACTACTTTAGAGATAAAGAACTACAATTGTAATTCCTCTACTTAGTCCACGAACACCGATTAATACCCACGTCTGCTAGAACGGAAGAGTATGAACTATTCACTCTATTACTTTTGATGGGATAGGCGCCTAGACTAAAGAGGGAGAAGGGTTTTTCTTTTTCTCTCCTTTGTGTCAAGTTACTGACTAACTGAATTGCTTCATCTCTCTTCTTATTATATCTATATATAATAAATAGAGATTAGGTTAAGAGGAAAGGAACAAACTAAAACCCTAATCACCCTAATAGTGGCCGGCCCTTATAAGCCTTTATGGGCTTATAATTTATTTATTAATCAGTGTTACTCTGTGTGACCTCATAGGATTAATTAACTTAGTTGTAGGCCCAAACCAATTTGTCTACAAACCGTAATTTATTCTCTAGCAAGCAAATACGGTTACTAAAATAATTAACTATATTATCTCCATAAATACAATCCCATTTATATTTAGTAATTGCGGAAATTGTCTAAGGACATATTCCTTCAATCTCCCACTTGTTCGTAAGACAAGTACGCAATATTAAATTCCTTAAGTCTCTTAATGCCAAATTTGATAACACGATGTTATATACTCAAATATGTTTCTTGATCACCGAGGTTGAATTGTTCAACTGAAGATCAACTCTTTAATCTCATTTTAGCATGGCCATGCGTTTTTACAATTCTCCCTCATCAAGAGGCCCATGCACCATTCCTATCAAATAGGAGGACTTATTCAATCTTGTATGACCATAACTCCCACTCAATTCTTAGCCAACCTGAGCATTGCCTTTATAACCTCTTTTTACGGCACGGTGTTTAACAATGTCAAAGCTAAACTAATCATATCATGGTTATTAAGACATACTCATGTCCAAGGAATCTATTAAATATAGACATTCCGATTCTACTATTAGAATCTAATTAGGTCAAGTCTCAATGTATCAATCATACATCCATATTTGTTAATTTGACATCCCTATGTCTCTATAGCCCAAGGAACTGCGCTATCAATTAACATTATGCTAGTCTTTTAACAAGTCACTTATGTCCAATTCAGTGCCTTAGACTAGGGACATATTATAAACTGTGGTTTTTGTTCACTATATAGGGTTCCATTCATCACAACGTTTATGATGATCCTATTTCAAAACACAATTTATTTGGACATCTTATTTAATACTAAACAAATTAAATAAGAATGTAGATTTTTATTGATAAACAATTCCAAGCATAATCAATGTCTTTACAAATGCAAACATAAAGTAAGCATTATAAAGCCATTCTTTTATATGCTTAAGCCCATAGACCTAGTATGACCTTCATGCTTAGGTCGAGCAACAGGTTTAGTCTGCGGATCTCCCACATTTTCATCAATATGAATCTTGCTTATTCTGTATAGAACTCTTACAGCTCATAACTTCTCCATTGGGACAAAGAATGAAACCAGATGGAGATCGGAAATCATCTTTGTCACCTTGGTAATTCGTATATGCCTATCATCAACAACAAACTCAATTTCTCCACCATATACCAATCAATGATCCTCAGTTCTTCGTAAGTACACAAGGATATTCTTTGCACTCATCTAGTGCACGTAACCTGGATAAGACTGGTATATGTTGCATTTACTCATAGTATAGGCAACATCTGGGTGAGTGCAAAACATAGTATGCATACATAATGGAACTTAATGCAGAAGCATAGGGAACATTACTTATTCTCTTGACTTCATCAGGTGTCGAAGGACACGGAGTCTTGCCAAGTGATATGCCATGTTTCATGGGATTGAAATCTCTCTTAGAGTTTTCCAGCTTGAACCTAGCAAGAACCTTATCTATATTAGTTCCTTGACTAAGTTCAATCAGCCTTTTAGATCTATCTCTATAGATCTTTATTCCCAAAATATACTCTGCCTATCCTAAGTCTTTCATAGATAAACGATTTTTAAGCCATCCTTTGACTGACTCAAGCACGACTTTATCATTTCCTATGAGAAGTACCTCTTCCACATACAAGACTAAAATTGTTATATTACTCCCACTCAATATCTTATATACACAAGATTTCTCTTCATTTATGAGGAAACCAAACTTTTGATTACCTCATCAAATCTGAGGTTCTAACTCCTGTATGCTTGCTTCAATCCATAAATGAATTTCTTAAGCTTGCATACCTTCCCTGAATTTGCTGGATGTTCAAAGCCTTGAGGTCGTGTCATATACACATCCTCTTTCAAGAACCCGTTCAAGAAAGCGGTTTTTACATCCATTTGTTGTATTTCATATGCATGAAATGCGGCAATTGCAAGGATTATCCTAATGGATGGCTACTGGGGAAAGGTTAAATTCATAGTTTATACCATGAATATGACAGAAACCTTTTGCCACTATCGTAGCTTTGAAAACACTAATGTTTCAGTCTTTGTCTGTTTTCAAATTGAAAATCCATTTGCTTCCAATGGGTCTCACGCCATCAGGCAAATCAACCAAGTCCCATACTTGATTTTCAGACATAGATTCCATTTCGGATCTCATGGCTTCACGCCATTTCTAGGAGTCCTGGCCCTCCAAAGCATCTTTGTAGCTGATAGGCTCACAACTTACTAAAATCGTTATTTTAGAACTTTCCGTCGAAAGAAAATCAACATATTTTCTTGATGGAATGGTGATCCTATGAGATCTACGTAGGGGAACAACATAAGAAGATTCTCGGTCGTTAGACTCAGAAGCTTCGCATGGATTCGATCCAAGTGGGATGGTAGTAGGTTCGTGGATAGGATTCACTACCCCTCCAACATTTTCATGTTGGGCCGCCTCTAATGAGGTGTTAACCTCACCCATTTGTTACCCATTTGTTGCTCATCTCGAATTTCTTCGAGATATATACATTTCTCCCACTTGTCTTCTTGGAAATAAACTTATTTTCAAGGAAGACACCACAGCGAGCAACAAACAATTTGTTTTCGCTACGGTGGTAAAAATAATATCCCTAGGTCTCTTTGGGATATCCCACAAAGAAACACTTTTTAGATTTGGGTGCTAATTTATCAGATAGTAAACGTTTTACATAAACTTCACACCCTTATCCCTTAGAAAAGACATTTTAGGAACGGTTCTGACCATATCTCATATGGAGTCTAATCTACTGCTTTGGATGGAGTCCTATTGAGTGTAAGCGCAATTGTATCAAGAGAAAATCCCAAAAGAAATATAGAGAGATCAGCAAGACTCATCATGGATCGTACCATATCTAATAGGGTGCGATTCCTTCTCTCGGAAACACCACTAAATTGTGGAATTTCCTGTTGAAGTTCATTGTGAAAATATTCCACAATCTTTCAAATGATCACCGAACTTTTGACTCAGATATCCCCTCCATGACATGATCATAAAGATTTAATCTTCTTGCCAAGTCGGTTTTGTACTTTATTTGGAATTCTTTGAATTTTTCAAAGGCCTCCAACTTTTGCCGCGTGAGGTAAACATATCAATATGTGCTTACATCATCAGTAAAAGTAATTAAGTAACTTACCCTCCCCCAGCCAATGTATTCTTAGGTCCATACACATCCGTATGTATGAGGGCGAAGAGGTCATTGGCCCTTTCACTCGAACTAGTGAAAAGAGACTTTGTCATTTTTCCCATTAAGCAAAACTCACACATCAGATGATTCAAAATCAAATGATTTGAGAACTCCATCTTTATGTATTTCTCAATTTGTTTTGTACTTATGTAGTCTAATCGACAATGTCATAGGTGTATTGGGTTTAATTCATTTGACTTATGATTCTCGCTGTTTTTATAGATGTGTGTTTGTAAAACATACAAACCATTTGATAACTTAGAAGAGATACGGAACATATCATTCAAATAAGCAGAAAAACAATTCTTCTTTATTGTGAATGAGAAAACTTCAGAATCCAAAACAGAAACTGAAATAGTGTTCTTAGTAATATTTTAAAACATAACAACTATTATTAAGTCTCAAAACAAAACCATAAAGTAAAGATAGACTGAAGACTCCCACTGCCTAGGCGGCAACTCGAGCTCCATTGCCAACTTGCAATTCTACCTCTCCCTTAAGCGTGTCTCCTACTTCTTTTTAGATCTTGCACATTACAGATAATGTGAGAACTACATCTAGTATCAAATACCCATGATGCAAAAGTAGTTTAAGTTATCTCTATAACATAGGTACCTGAAGAAGAAGCTCTAGTCTTCTTGTACTCCAGATACTTAGGGCAGTTCCTCTTCCTATGACCCACCTTGTGACAATAGTAGCACTCATGTATTGCTACTATGGCTTTAGGTGTTGCCTTTGGCTCCTCAGAAGTGTTGGGCTCAGCAACTTGTTTGCCTTTGCCCTTACCCTTCTTAGACGGAACTCCGTGCTTCTTGAGCCCCTTGCCTTTTTGCACCATCAAAACATCCTTATGCTCTTTTATGGGCTTAGTAGGCAAGCTCCTTTCAGCCTGAATAAGTATACCATGCAACTCTTGTATGGTCATTTCCCCTCCTTGCATATAGAAGTTCAAACTGTAGTTCTTATATGCATCAGTGAGTGAATTGATGATCATATCAATTGCTATCTCTTGGGGATAGGAAAATCCCAACTTGGTCATATGCTCAAAATGACTAATCATTTTGAACACATGGGGACCAACTGATTTCCCTTTCTCCATTTTACACTCAAGAAGCCTGCGGTTCACTTCGAACCTCTCCAACCTAGGATGCTTTTGAAAAAAGGTTCGCAACTGTTGGATTATTGTATAGGCATCCATTCCTTCAAAACGTTTTTGAAAGTCAGGTTCCATACATTCAAGCATCAAACATGTGACAGGCACAGATTTGTTTATGAGTATTTGCCTAGCTATCCTATCAGTTTGGCGAGAATTCTCGGGAAGTTTAGGAATAGGAGTTTCAAGAACAGTTTCTCTCCTTTCATTTCTGAGAACTATTCTCAGATTTCTCTCCCAGTCTAGGAAGTTCTCTTGGTTGAGTTTTTCTTTTGCAAGAATAAAGCGCAAATTATAGCTAGAGTGGTTGTTGTTGTTGTTAGACATGACTACAAAAAATAGTAAACAAGCATTCAATCAAAAAAGTTTATCAACGATAATTATTTAAACAAATTTAAACAACTATTAATACTTTATTCAAAATATAAAACCCCATATTGAATAAAGAAATAACCAAGATCCCCTCCCACTAAAATTAAACGGACTTTGGCCCTGCCTTTAAAGATAGTGATTGAGGTAAGTAAACCACTTTTACTAATTATAACAATTTATAATTCTTGGTAGATAGGTTAATAACTCTTTATAAATTCCTATCTCACTGCTTCAAAACCCAAAACTTTGTCTTTTGATGATTTTGTTGAGTCAAACCAAACATTAACATGTAAGTTTCAAAAAACCTACCCTACTATCCTCGGAATTATGAGCAACACCCTGCTTTGGCAGAACCTATTACTCATGATCTAAGGCTTTATAGGTGTTGTTTGGAAAAGCATTTAAACTCAATATCACCTTTGGGGACTCAAGTTTATTATTTTGGTTATATTAAAAGGTGAACACATTACATAAATAACCACACATAAACTTGAGCGAGCATTTAAATAAAATTAAATGCATAAGCAATCAAAGAAGAACTTAAAACGCGATCCTAGTATGGCCCCTAAATCTAGAAAATCTAATCTTCATGAATCCTCCCTTGGAACTTTCTTGGATCTCCATCCTTGATTCTCCACGGAACTTCAATCTTGATCTTCATTTAAATTATTCTAAGCAAAGAATTTAAATTACAAAAATACAAACGATACGCAGATCGTATTTTAATTACAAAAATACATAACGATGCACAGATCGTATTTTCTATCCTAGTTTGGGCCATACCAGTCACGATTGTGCAAATATAATATCAAACATATTATAATATACATCTAAGCAAAATTATAAGCAAAATTATAATATCATCATATTATAAAAAAAATATCGACGCAATATAATATCAGACATATTATATGCATCCATGAAAGGAATATAATATCATCATATTATAAATCATAACTTATTTACTCCATTAACGTTTAATGGGTAAATAACAAATATTTCCAAAATATATAAAACATTCACGCATTTATTTAGAAAATAAAAATGCAAGTAAAAATAACACAATTATATAAATACAAAATTTATTTACTGCATTAACGATTAATGAGCAAATAAAATTTCCATTATAATTTTAAAACTTAACAACTTTAAGTTAGAAAATATTTAGGAAATATTAATCGAATTAATAATTTTCCTAAAATTAGCCATCTTAACAAACTTAAGAATATAACTAATAAGGAGACTTTCATTCTTTTAATTCAATTACATCTTTAATATGATATTAATCTCCATTAATATTAATTTGCATAATTGATAATATATAACTTTGCCCAAAGAAAATCTATAGCAAATCAGAAAATTAATACTATTAACAAAACCCTAAAATGGGATGGAATGAGCTAGGCCCGGCGCGCGGCCCGCAGCCTAGCCCAGACCTTCGCTGGCCCGCGAAAGCAGCACAGGGCCGCTGTCTTCCCCGCAGCACCACGCAGCTGCTTACGGCAGCACCACGCGGCTTGCATTGGCCGGCCGCCGTGGGGAAACACCGTCTAACACCGCCGGCAAAAAACGTCGACCATCAGACACCAACAATTTGCCGCCAATGGTCACCGGAAAAGACTCGATAATTAGCCCAGGTTTTCGAAAATTCTGGGTGATTTTCAAAACAAAACAATCGATTTTCGGCTCAAAACAACAAATTTTGGTTTTGTTTTTGTGATTCAATAAGCATTTAAACACAATTTTCTTGACAAATTACAACTCAATTGCAGAAAATTACCCACAAAACGATTTTGGGGAAAAAATTAGGGTTCTTGAAATTTTCGAATCAAACTTTGTAATTTCAAAACGAAAATCAAGATTAAAAATATCAATTTGCAATTCAAATCAAGACAAAACAAAACCCTAATCTAATTTCACAAAACAAACTCATTGAATTGTTGAATTTTGGAACCAAATTTTCGCCCTTACCTTAGGTCGAAAAAAAAAAAAAGAAATTTTCTCCTTTTTAATTATTTCGATTTTATTTTCGTAAAAACAAATCAAAACAATTAATATTTGGGCAATTATATTAACATAAAATTCATAATTTTATGCTTTTCAATTTATTAATATCAACATATTAATCTTGCAAATTAACACATATTAAAAATCTTCCCTGAATTGAATTAAAATTATGAACTTGATCATATAAAATTATGCAAGAGGCTAAAACTGATACCACTGTAGGAATTCATAGATGCGAATAGCGGAATTTCAGGAAACAATTTCCTAACATCTATAACAGAATCGCATGCATAACAATATATGAATCGATACATAGAGTAGAGAATACACAAACCTTTTATTCACGACTTGAACAGGTATGTAGGGTTTGAATACTGCAAAGTATTATTGCAGATCTGACTACTTTAGAGATAAAGAACTACAATTGTAATTCCTCTACTTAGTCCACGAACACCGATTAATACCCACGTCTGCTAGAACGGAAGAGTATGAACTATTCACTCTCTTACTTTTGATGGGATAGGCGCCTAGACTAAAGAGGGAGAAGGGTTTTTCTTTTTCTCTCTTTTGTGTCAAGTTACTGACTAACTGAATTGCTTCATCTCTCTTCTTATTATATCTATATATAATAAATAGAGATTAGGTTAAGAGGAAAGGAACAAACTAAAACCCTAATCACCCTAATAGTGGCCGGCCCTTATAAGCCTTTATGGGCTTATAATTTATTTATTAATCAGTGTTACTCTGTGTGACCTCATAGGATTAATTAACTTAGTTGTAGGCCCAAACCAATTTGTCTACAAACCGTAATTTATTCTCTAGCAAGCAAATACGGTTACTAAAATAATTAACTATATTATCTCCATAAATACAATCCCATTTATATTTAGTAATTGCGGAAATTGTCTAAGGACATATTCCTTCAGCTTGAACATTGAGAGAAGAGTCAACGATTTTAAGTTGGCTTACGGGCATGTGACCCATTTGGAGGTTAGGTAATTTCACTTCATTGATGTTGTCATAAGAATAAGCGGCAATAGCTAGATGAGCTTGACCGTCATGAAAACTAGAAGATCGAACGTTGAGCTTTTGTGCGATATAACCCAAACTTTAATCTACCAAGAACAGGTAGCATCTTCTTGGAAAAGGCCCTAATCAATGCATTTAGTAGCAAAACAAACCACTTCACATTTAAGATATTGGCACAATTTGGGTACAAAAAATAGGTTTATTTTGAAATCAGGGGAAAAAACTTATTTTAAGAACAGTTTCTTGTTATTTTAGCTGTCACTATATGTGTTATTTTGACTTTATTTCCACCCGACATTGTATTCTACTGAAGGTTGGGCTTTATAAAGGAATATGAAGTAAAATAGGCAAGATAACAACACGTGATTTGTTGCTCCAATGTCAAAATTACATGCTAGGAGCACATACCGGAATAACCCCCTCAACGGAACCATAGCAAGAAAGTAAGTTGATGTTAAAGAGCAAAAAGTTGTGGTCAAGAAGATTGACCATGTCACTCCTCAGGACTGGTCAATATTTCTCTGAAAATGCTATAGTAATAAACACTTTTAGCAAGGATTGGATCAAGAACACTTAAAATTCAAGATACAACCAAATCATTGCATCTTTTCCATTCAAAACAAGTAGAACCAATAATAGAAGGAACCTTCAATGAGCTATCCACAAACGCAAGTTATTTCTTTAGCAAATTTTCCTATTAACACCAAACGTTCCTGTTTCTTTGCGAAAGAAATAAAGTAGGATCCTTATCAAACAAATTTTGTTTCGGTTCAATCTCTCATTGGAGGTACTTTAAGAGTAAAAATTTCCCTTATCTCCCCCCTTACTTTGAAAGTGCCAAATCCACTTTGTTAGACTGGATGAACCCGTACGACGTTCTAATCCGATTAAACAAGTCGAACCCCCAACCTCATGTATGGAATGAATAGCTCCAACCACTACGCCACCATATTATTATTGATACTTCTATCAACAATAATGATGATATATGAATGAAAACCAAGAGTTAAATTATGGATAAATTGTACTTTACCACCTTTATTTTATAACTTTTTGTAAACTACCACCTTTTTATTTATTTTTTTAAAACTACCACCTTTACTGTAACATCCCGTCTGATACGAAGAACAAAAGAGACAATATTAAATAAAATAAAGCAACTAGTGGTAGCGGAAATACCACTAATACGGAGATGCTACTCTAAGGAGTAGAATTAAACTATAAATAAACATAAATCCTCCAAATAAGATAATCAACTTCCGATAATCATATATAAAGGGAAATGAGGTCCCATACCCTCATTCCAACCAAAGTTCCAAAATATCCAAGAAAACTCCAAAAGAAACCTCAAGGTAACGTGAGCCAAAATCCAAAGAAACGAACCAAATCCGTAGTTGAAAACGTAAGACAAAACATAAAGGAAAACTACTTAAGACCCTCTAAGTAGTAAGTCCTAATCTTTGACTCAAAATGCTCATCCACTATGACTAGCACCACCTTCTTGCTCACAAGGCCAAAACGCACATTCCCGGTCCAAACCATAACAATCCTAAACAGCATCGTCATCTGCATAATAAATCAACAACTTCCACAATCAGTGGGGAGTAACTAGCAGTTCTCCCAGCACAAATAGGAACAAATAATAAACTTAAAGAAATTAGAAGCACGCCAAAGACATACATCACAAAGAAACATAATCACAACATGAAATACATGTAACTACGAGTCATAATCATCAAACACACATAGAGAGAAAACTAAATACCAATGATCGAATAACACACACAACCAAGCACACATCAATTCAAAGACAACAGACCATACCGCCTGTGAGTAGACTCATTGGACCATACCGCCCAAGGCCTACTATGCATATTCGAGGACCATACCTCCCTGCCGAATAGCAATGCACATTCGAGGACCATACCGCCCTGCCGAATGGCATACTCAACGAACCATACCGCTCGTGAGTGAACCAATGGACCATACCGCCCATGGTTAAGTAACCAAATCCTAGGACCATACCGCCCTCAGGATACAAACAAATTCCCAGGACCATACCGCCCTCAGGAAACAAACAAATTCCTAGGACCATGCCGCCCATAGGATCAATCAAACACAAATTCCTAGGACCATACCGTCCATAGGATCAATCAAACACAAAGAGCAATGTATACACGCCAAGGCATACAAAGGAATCCAAACAACAACAAACATGGGTATACTCGACAAGGTATACCAAGCAACTCAAACAACCAACATACGTATACACGCCAAGGTATACATAGTAAATCCAAACAACAACAAACATGGGTATACACGACAAGGTATACACCAAATCCATCTAACCAAATTATGAGTATACGCGTCAAGGTATACGAGGCAAACCAAACAACATTCAAGGTATACACGACAAGGTATACTTGCAAAATAATTCCATAAGACAAGTCAAACATGTTGAGGCGTATAACACAAAAACGTTATCTGAGTTTGGGTACGAAGTCAATTATGACTAAGTCACAATATTCCCCGTACATAACTCTTGGCGAAGAGATGCTAAGGACAATATTATCCTCCCCCAAGCATTTCGACGTCGACAACTCAAAGTATAGGCCCACAACACCAACAAAGCGAGCAACAACAAAACTACCCAACAAACTAGGGTACAATCCCTTAATATAACAACTTAAACCAACTCAACGTACTCAAAAATGCTTAACATACATGCATAAATCCAACACCCAACATATAAACATGCTGTAAGCTTAAAGGAAAATTAATCAACAAAACGCAACCAAGGAGGGCAGACCCTCGTCGCGAGGTGCGACCGTGGTCGCGGGTCGCGAGCCTGTTCGCGAGTCGCGAGCTTCCACTGCTCGTGGCTTGCGGGCTGTGCTCGTATGCACTCGCCTCGTCCAACCGACGTATGTCAAGTCTCAAGCAACAATTCCATCACCAATGCACATCCAACTCAACTAAAAACAAACACCCTAGCATGATACTAAGCATCACCAACAACCAAAACTCAAACTCCAACAATTAATCAAGTTACTCCAATCAACATAACAACAAAACATCAAACTTGACAAACCGACTAACAAGAACTAACAACATGAACATAATCACACGTTCACACATGGAAATACCACAACACAACCTTCCTCATCATGATACTACACTAAACCATAATCATACAATCATCCAAGTTCCACCTAACATGAATCTAGGTTCTCTAACGCGATTCTAACAACCTAAGTTCAAAATCTATTCCCTATCGAACTAGAAAAACGCTAGTTACCTCGATCTTCGAAAAGAGTGCTGCAAAACATAATACCATAGCCTAGAAAACGTGCGGATCATCAAAACCTTCTTTTCCCTTGAAGACTTCTCCTCCATTGAACAAAGTATATCCATCTTAAACAACTTTAGGGTACTCTAAAACAGTCAGTGGTGTTCCGACCCTGATTTCTGGTGCTATAAAGCTTGGATTAAAAATTCCTACGGTCAAAGTGAAGGTCTGTATGTTAAGAACATGCTGTCCAAATTTGAAGATGATCCAACGGTTAGATCTCTAGCGATCTTCATTTTTGTGAGGGTGTGCAAGGGAAAAACGGGGAGACTTTCTCTCTTCCTTTTCTTTCGTGAGGAGTTGCGTGTGGGAAGGCAAAAGAGGAAGAGAATGCTTCTCTTATTCTGATTATATGGACAGCAAAAGGGAGGGGTTTAATGAGGTTATTAAGGAGTGGCTTAATGGTCATCATTAGGGGTATAATGAGTGAGTTTAATGGAGGGGATGAAGAGACACAACTCTTAGCCTTTCATGGTTACAAGCAAAGGATGGACAACTGATTGGAGTCTTCTAGAAGCATCTAGATGGTTAACCTTTCGGCCCTATAGGAATAAAAATGGTGGGATAAAGTTCGTTACATGGTTGGTCCGCAAAAACAACGATTAAGCTAAATCAACATATTAGCCTAACTAAGACTAACTCAGAAATTATACATAATAATAATAATAATAGTAAAATGTATGATCACATTATCATATATCAAAATAAGCTCAACTTAAAATAAATAACATTAAGTTATAGCTTAACTTACAAATCAAATCGTCGGAGCAATTTTATAGATAGTTACTCCATATAAAATATAAGTTTAAACAAATATGATATAACTAAATAAATTAATAAAAACATAAAATGAAATCAAAGAACACAAGTTAAATTAAGAAGCAAGGGTCTAAATCAAAATTAGTAGTCTTAAAGATAATTTAGCTTAATAGGTAAAACGTATGCAAATTTATAAAATAAAAATACTATGAGCATCGTAAAATAATTAGGCGTCCACCGACTATACAAATTTTGAAATTAAGGTACGTATGCACAATACATTGTCCACCGAAATTTTTTCCGGTTTCAAATACGACCATTTATTTAATAGAATATAGTTTTCATAAACGAAATTATATTTAGATTTATAAATAAAAATGTAAACCATATAAATTAACACGCGAAATTTCTAGTGAAATTACGGGGTGTTACATTTACTCTTACAAACGTTTAGATACTCCCACCCGATAACGGAATCCGTCAGTTTCTCCATTAAGTGGGCCCCACTTTCAACCATTAAGGTTAAAATGTCCTAAATCCTTTGTTAAAAATTTGATTTCTCTTCTCTCTCCTCTAATCTCTCTTTATCTCCTCTAATCTCACACTTCCAACTCAAAAACTCTCTTCTCTTCTTCATTTTCCCAACTCTCAAAACTCACCTCCAATTGATCCCAATCTTCAACTCATCCAACCCCATTTTCTCAAATTTTCAAACCCTAAAAATCACCATCTAAGGTCTCTATCTCAAGCTAAGTTCTTGAATTGCCTAAATCAGACCCAATTGAAGAACAACATTCCTCAAACGCTTTAATTTCATCTTCAAATGCTTCAAATTCACCTTATGTCAACTGGGTTACTGAGAATTTATCAATTGCTGCTGATTCGGGGTTCTAATGTCAGGATCTATTTTGAATGTTGTCGACATTCATCTTAATGCACAAACTATTTAGAGTGAGAGAGTGAATGATTTAGGGTGGGCATGTGTTTTACTGTTGGAATTTGGGTAAAGCGATTTCAAAGCATGTAAGACTCGAGCACGAGGAACGAGATTAATTGGTGTGGATTTGTTGGAATAAGAGTGAGAAGAGGTTTGAAATGCTTCACTCGCTCGCTCTAAATGCTTCACTCTCTTATATAAGAAGGTGTGGATTTGGGTAAAATTCTGAGTCAATTCTTGCTTGAGTTTGTGTATCAATGGTGGGTGAGAGTGGAGAGAGATTAGAGGAGAGAAAGAGAGCAAAGAGGAGAGAGAAGGAAAATCGTATCTCAGTAGTTAAAAGTGGCGCCCACTTTACGGAAGAATTGACAGAATCCGTTATCAGGTGGGAGTATATAAACATTTGTAATAATAAAGGTGGTAGTTTTAAAATAAAACTAAAAGGCGGTAGTTTACGAAAAGTTGTAAAATAAAGGTGGTAAAGTACAATTTTTCCTTAAATTACTTAAGTGAAATGACTTAAATTTTTCTTATGATAATTTACCCTCTAGATTACATTAGTTATCGCTAGCTAATAACCCGAGCATCGCCGGGGACTAATATTAGTTTCTTTTTAGGATTTTTTGTGAAAAAACACCTTATAAGTTACTAATTTTGTGAGAAAACACCTTTTAAAATATTTTTTGTGAGAAAACACCTTATATGTTATTATCTATCAAATTAAACACCTTATTATCATTCTTAGGCCAAAAAGTCAAATACTTGCGTACATTTTTTTGTCCCTTTTGTGTGTGGAAGTGACCATATCAACCCAAATTTTCATACAAAAATCTAATGCACAAAAAGGGAGGGAAAATAAGAGAGTCAATGACCCAAAGAATACCTTTTTTTTACCAAAATATGACAACAAGGTGTGTAATTTGATAGATAACATCTTATAAGGTGTTTTCTCACAAAAAAAATTATAAAAGGTGTTTTTTCACAAAATTTGCAACTTATAAGGTATTTTTTGACAAAATTTCCTTCTTTTTATAACAAAACCGTCAAACCACCTCCTCTGCCGGTCTGCCCCAAATAAAAGCAGAGAAGTAGAGTAAAGATTTCCCAATTATCTCCTTCCCCCGCCATTTCCCCCCAATTCTCTCCTTCCCCCCAAAAAGCCCTAATTTCGAAACCAAAACCGCCATTATCACACCTCTCTCTCTCTCTCAAACTCTCTGCGATTCATTCCACAACCTATCAAAATAATGCCTGCACTAACATCACCAGGTAAAATTCACCGATTAGAGCTAGAAAACTTCAAATCTTACAAAGGACACCAAGTAATCGGTCCATTTTACGACTTCACAGCCATTATTGGCCCTAATGGAGCTGGTAAATCTAATCTTATGGACGCCATTAGCTTCGTTCTTGGAGTTCGCTCTGGCCACCTTCGCGGCGCTCAGCTCAAGGACCTAATCTACGCTTACGACGACCGCGAGCGTGAACAGCGCGGTCGCCGTGCTTTTGTTAAGCTTGTGTATGCTCTATCCTCGGGTTCGGAGATTCACTTCACTCGTACGATTACGAGTTCCGGTGGTAGCGAGTATCGGATTGATAGTAGGGTTGTTACTTGGGATCAGTATAATGAGAAGTTGAGGGAATTAGGTATACTTGTCAAAGCTCGGAATTTCCTTGTTTTTCAGGTAATTTTTGTTTTGTTTTGTATTAGATGTAATTCTGTTCTAGCTATAATCTTGAGAATGAATTTTTTTGAATTAAGTTGGAATTGTGTTGGTATTGTAATTACTAATTAGGCTTTTAATATTGTGCTGGTAGCTTACAGTGACCTAAGATTTGTTATAGTGATATTATGAGGTTATTATAGTGATGTTATAAAGTTGTTTTTACTCTTGCTTTGATGTTGTTGAATGACTCGGTGTTTAGTTTTAGGCAATTTTGTGAACAATTACCTATTTAGGGCTTGTTCTTTTGAACTTATTACCACTTTAGTTTAGCCGAATTATCTTTAGTTTAGTTTAGCTCTTGACAATACTTTTACTATCACATATTACTACTCCTTTCAGATTAGTTATTGTCAATTCATTTCAGCTCTTGACAATACTTCTACTCTCACATATTACTATTCTTTTCAGTTTAGTTTAGTTCAATTCAACTCCAATCAGTTCAGTTCGGCTAGTTTTAGTTGAGAATTATCAAATATTTCTTTGACTAAAACTACCAAATGATGGAAACTGTTGACAACTTACATCGATTACATCCAACTTCTTTTAGTAATCCTCAACCTGATTTGATATCCTCACACTAAATTGTTCAAAATTACCCCCAATTTATAAGCTTCTCATGGATAATCGATGATTGTGCTCAATAAGAGAGAGGGGTAATTGCTTGTTCTTGCTTTGCCAAAAGTGTAAATTCAACCCTCCAAGTTTTAATTTTATGCTATTATGTAAACAAATGGTGGATTTCTAGAGTTGAAGTCGAGGAGTTGAAACTGGGTGAGGAAGGTAGTTAAGGGAAAGGGGATTTGGCGACCACCGACGGAATAATATAACGGTTTCCGTCCTTTGGCAGCGCCAGTGGAAGAGAAATATAATGTTAAAAAAAACTCATTAGGTAGTTGTTTTTAAAATGTGCTAACAAATAGGTAATTTTTCGCAAAAATTCCTTAGTTTTACGAGGAACTGGCTAGAAATACATTTATTTTGGAGTTGGAGGTTTGGGTACTTTTTTAATTGTCAATGTGGCAGCATGTAACTTTGTATGTTGGTTGCTCGTTGCTCCCCACATCCTTTAGTTTTGGTGTTAAGTGTTATAATTCTTAGTTCTTACTTAAAATGGACCCTTGGCTTTGTGAATTATTCTTTGGCTACTAGGTAGTCAATGGGAATTAAATTTCTTTTGAATTATTTCTTTATGGCTTTGGTATATGTATCATGCATCTTACATTCTTACGTAATTGAGTAAGGGCCGAAAGCTTTGTCTAGTTTCTGGAATCATGTGGCAATCTACAGATTTACTAGCATTCGGGCCTATAAGATGGTGATAGGATGTGATAGACATATCAATAAGCAATTCTTGTTGCAGAAGGAGGGAATTGTATTTTGGGGGTTGAGCCTTGGTGGGAGCGAAAAAAGAAGGGAAGTTACATTACTATTGTTGCATTCTATATATAAGATTTTGGTTCGAAAGAATTTTTTGGAGAAACTTTTATCTCGTGGAACTTTCCTTTTGTCGCCCAAGTTTACGTGAAGTCACTCTAACCAAACCTGTATATATGTGAGAACTTGTTTGTAGAAAGGGTCATATGCCTCTGACTTTTTATTAAGAGATGATAACATGTTCTTTGATGCAATGCTATGAAGTCGCAGGTGGTCAATGCATTTTGGGTCATCTGGAAACAGCCTCTTTGTGTATGTAACACAAAGATAAGGTTGCATATATCCGACCCCCTACCTCGCCTTATGGCGGGAACTTTTGAGGAATTGGGGTAATGTTGTTGTTGTTATTGACGACAAACGTTCTTCACACTTCTATTGCAACATAAAGTTTTAAACCGGGGCGTTGACCAATTGACCTTACTCTGTGAGTATCTAAGGGTTTTAATAAAGACTCTCTTCCTTTAAAAAAGGATGTCAATCTTTTATTCAATTACCACTACTTGACCATAATTATCTTGCAAAACATGAGTGGAAAAATTATGAAAGTATACTTTCTAATAGTATTTTCCTTATGGAACTTACAATATAATTTTTGGCATAATAATTTGTTGTAAAAATGGTCAAAGTGTCATCTCGAAATGTGAGAACAATTATGCATGGATGGTGAATCTGTTGCATAGGACCTAGTTGGTTTATATTAGCTCGGTGTATAAAGTGTGCATATATACCTTCTATATCGAATGTTAAGTGTTCTCCCCCCGCCCCGAATGAGAGGGAAATTAGAAAATATATGAACCCAGTATCTCCATATTGAACTGACCGTTATAATATTTATTTACTTTTTAAAACAGAATCAACTCTTTTTTGAAACTGATTATCTTTTAAATCAATTGCTATCTTCCCTTTGTGAGTGTATTTTGAATTTATTGGCTGAATGTTTCATTCTTTCTCTTCAACAGAGAACCACTGAAACCTTTGTGCTGGTTATCTTAATTTCTTGGTAAAAAGTTACAAATGAAAATTACGTTCTAATGATGCTCTAATGTTGTTTGTCATATTGACACTGTATTTATTTGTGATAAAATGGATATGGGGAGGTCACAATCTATCTCAAGCGTTGACGGAAATGTGAGGAAAATCATGAAATTTGCTTTC
Organism: Patellifolia procumbens; assembly: GCA_947645195.1. Lineage (NCBI taxonomy): Eukaryota > Viridiplantae > Streptophyta > Magnoliopsida > Caryophyllales > Amaranthaceae > Patellifolia > Patellifolia procumbens. The sequence continues at coordinate 658,481 of CANSGD010001175.1, forward strand.
AATTGACTAATAGGGAATAGAAGGTAGACTGTATCTTTTTGTGATTCTTGTTGCAAATTTAGGTGTTGAAATGTTGGTAATGCAGGGAGATGTGGAGTCCATTGCGTCTAAAAATCCTAAAGAATTGACAGCACTTCTCGAGCAAATATCTGGTTCTGAGGAGCACAAGAAGGACTATGAGGAGCTGGAAGAACAGAAAGCCAGGGCAGAGGAAAAATCAGCTCTTGTTTATCAACGTAAAAAAACAATAGTTGGGGAGAGGAAACAGAAGAAGGAGCAAAAGGAAGAAGCAGAAAGGCACCTTCGCTTGCAAGAGAAATTGGTACTTCCTCCCTCCTGAAGTAGGCCGTTTTTTATTCAGGGCTTTCCCATAATGATAAGCCACTTTCTGTATTGAGTTGTTTAAACTTTGAACATTCCCACATGCTATCTCCCATTCTCACCCTTGAATGATAATATTAACTTATTAAGGATAGACAAGCTTGTGGAATGGTGGAAGTCTTTAAAAAAAAGATTCTAAAGAACAAAGTTTCTTTATGAAATTTAAACTCAAAATATTAAGATTCCTAATGGTATGTGGTGGTGGGCTATAATTTGGGGACGGAGTCACAGAGAGAGTAGTAATTTTGATTCGAATTCTTGAGCACGTTCTAATTTATTCAATTGATGGAAGATGGGAGGATATTAACTAATTTTAAGGTTACTATTGTGGAAATTGTCACAAGCTTGGGGAAAATGGTAAAAATGGTTTTAGATTTTTGTGATTATATATTAGTAAAGCTTCCTGAAAATTATCACAACATATTACTTTGTATTTTTTAGATCTCCGATCTCTGGGAACTTGGTGCAGGTTTTATTCCAGTTCTTGACCCTAAGTAAATCCTTCAACTCCCCCATTATCTTGAGCAGAGATTATACTATCTGTTTTTCCCCAAAATCTTGTAAAGAATACTTTGACGTCAATGATCTTTGAATAACAATGCTTGGAAAATCGCTTGGCCATTTCTTCCATCAACTTTATTGCAGCAGTTTTTTTTTGTCAAAGATACTCGTTATGCTGCTCATAGCCTCATACTGATTACCCCTCTCTTTGGCAGAAATCCTTGAAGAAGGAACACTTCCTCTGGCAGATTTACAACATAGAAAAGGATATAGACAAGATAAATGAGGAAATTGAAGCTGAGAAGGAAAGTCGGCAAAATCTTGTTCAAGAACAAAATGGTTACGAGCATGAAAAGCGTGAAAAAGAGAAAGAGCTGGCTAAGTACCAGAAAGAGATAAATAAACTTGAAAGGAAGATTACAGATAAGAACAATAAACTTGACAAGAATGTTAGTTTCTTGGTCTCTAAAGCCCTTTTCATCCATTCACTCATGCTTGATTACAGAAGCTAAGTGTTTATTTGTTGATTTGGCAGCATGAACTCTTGAAGTTCAAGGCGGAAATGACCCGCATAAATTCGAAAATTAAGAGTACCCAAAAAGAGCTTGACAAAAAGAGAGAAGAAAAGAAAAAAAATGCTGTAAGAATAGAAAAGCTTAAGAAGGATTTGCTGGTTGCAACTCAAAGATTAAAAGACATGGAGGAAAATGAACCTGAGGTTGGGGGGAAAATCCAATTATCAGAAAATGAGCTGCAAGAATATTACCGAGTGTAAGCTTCTTATTGTACCGGTAATTTTATATGTATTCCTTTTGTTATTCATTAAGTTGTTAAAATTTTAGTTCTTTATATATGCATAAGCAACAAAGGATTACAATAGAATGACCCTTAGGGCGGTTCACCAGTCACCCATATTTGAAAGGAGGGTTAACTAATGTCGATGCATTTTCCCTTGTACTTGTTTTCTTTTTCCTTCTCTTGATGTAAGATGTATTAGTTCAATTTGTAGCTGCTAGAACGCCCAGTGTATGGGGAAAAAATATGCAAAAGCTTGGCTGTATATATGTTGAGATTATGAAAATTTAAGGGTTGGTCCTCAGGGCTGTCATGAGCCAATATGGTTGTAGCTAGTCACCAAGGTCAAGACCCGTTTGTTAAATATATGAACAAGCCCTCCAAATTGTTTAAGCTCGTTTAGGTTTCTAGTCAAACTTGCTTATATTCATGTTTGACTCGTTAATGTTTGTGACCGTAAGTTATTCATGTTGGTTTTGGTGTCTAATGAGAAACATCTGAAGTTGCAAAGCTCGTTTATCAAACCAAACTTATTTACAATTCGTTTGAGCCGAGTCTTGAGATTGAATGGTATGCATGCGTTCACAAGGCAAAATCAAAAAAGTAAAATGCTTAACGATCCAAGCTTGAACAAGATATTTAAAAGCTCGTTCGAGATCGAGCAGTGCTTGAACACGCGTAATTCTTATCAAGTTTAGCTCGAATAGGATATAAACCCGTCTTTTTTGCAGGCCTAGGTCAGAGAAACCAAGCTAACTCTACAATCGATTTGGGTCATCAGTGGGATCAAGGTTGCAGAAAATCTATTAATTCTAAGATAGTGCATTATGCTGTAGAGAGAGATTCTTTCCAAATGATATCTTAACAACTTTAGGTTACTTCATTGGATTAATGGGTATTTAACACTCTGGTGTTAGGAGAGGATCAAGGTTACGGAAAGCCTATTAATTCTCAGATGCTGCATTATGCAGTAGCAAGAGGTTCTTTCCAAATAACATTTAACAACTTTAGGTTACTTCATTGAATTGAGGATCATCGGCATGTAGCTACTCGGATGTCAAAAGGACAGAATTGGAGTTGCAGTGGTAGAACTAGGGGTTCCAAAAGTTTTGATGAATTCCAGTGTGTTTTGTTTCCCTCCATCTTCACTTGTCCTTAGAACTTCAGCGTAATGGTGTTGAATTTATGTGCTTTAGTTGAGATCCTTTTTTTCCTGCCTCTGTTGGGTGGGGGATGATGGTGGTGATGGCATGTAAATATAAGATAGTATAGGTGATGATGAACTACTGTTTATCTATACCTTCTTGCATGACAGGACAGCTTTTAATATTGGGACATTTATTGTTTGCCTGGGTAAGATCCATTGTTTTAGGTGTTTGCATTTGAATATAGCTTTTCTTCCTATTATGACCAGGACAACAATTGACTGTTAGCTTGTCTCTTTAGAAATGCATCTGTTGTTTTGTGATGTTAAAGAGGGGGATATAGTTGTTGTTTGAGATGATGAAGAATGATATAGCTCGGGAAATACTTCTCTATATTTCCCAACTTTTTCACAGAAAATGGTTGAAACGTACATTATCTGAGATGATGAACTAATAGCTGTCACTCTCAAAGTTCCAGACACTTGCGTATCTGATGATTCTTAACTGCTATATCTTCAAGAACTGTAAATACGCTTTTGTTAATCTGATAATAGTTAAAGAGGGTGTTAGGAATCAGCAGACCCCCCGTGATTCACTCTTAAGTTTCTTAATTTCGTCACAGTTTGTAATTTTTTTTTTGGCTCTTGGCTTTTCTAATCATTATGGGTTCACTGAAATCTCATCCTTTGAAGGGGGACCATATCTTTTGATGCCCCTTAAAAGCCGACCCTGGTGAGTGTTTTTCTGCATAAAGTGTGCTTTCAGTAGACTGTCGTTGCTGCAAATAAGTATGGGTTGTTCTTAATTTCTTATATTGTTAGAGACTGCCAGACCTGTTATGGCTCAGATGTCTAATGATCTGATGATGTTGCAGTAAGGAGGAAGCAGGAAGGAAAACTGTGAAGTTGAAGGATGAAAAGGAGGTTTTGGATAGGCAACAGAGGACAGATGTTGAGGCTCAAAAGAATTTGGACGAGAATCTTCAGCAATTGAAAAACAGGTACGAGGAGCTAAACTCGCAGGAGGAGGAAATGAACGGAAGACTGAAAAGAGATCAAGCTGCGTCGAAGAATTACGAGAAAGAGATGAGAAGCCTGAAAAAGGATTTCGAGCAGATGCGCGATAAAAGTCGTGACACAAAGTATCATATCTTGAAATCATACTTATTCAGTTGTATATATTGCTGTAGTATCATCCTGGTCTAATTCCTTAAACTATTTTTACTTGCAAACGTTGCAGTTTGCTTATTCATCTGTCTACATCATGTTGCGTTGGTAGTGATATTTCATGTTTATCTTTCTTTGATGCAGGCTCAACTATGAAAATTTGAAAAAAAGATTAGGTGAAGTAGAAAATCAGTTGCGTGAATTGAAGGCTGACAGACATGAAAATGAGAGGGATGTTAGGCTGTCTCAAACAGTGGATACTCTTAAGCGCCTTTTCGCTGGTGTCCATGGCCGGATGACGGAACTTTGTCGTCCAACGCAAAAGAAATATAACTTGGCTGTAACTGTTGCTATGGGGAAGTTCATGGATGCTGTGGTAGTTCAAGATGAACATACTGGAAAGGAGTGCATAAAGGTATAAGTTTTGTCAGGTCTTTCTCACATGAATGGCATGATAATAAGATTTTATTTACTGTTTTGAGGCTCTTTGGCCCATTGTCAGTTATCTTTATCTTCATGTTAAATGCCCATTGCCTGCCATTGATGACATATAGCTGTAGTTTGAAATGCAATATTCATCCGTTTGTGCTTATTTGTCTCAAAGGGAGGATCTCAGTCCACTCTATGTCTGCCAGTCTGCATAATATCAACACCTATGGTACCCTGACGTAGGTAACGGGAGCTGCACTAGCACTTAAATTTTGTCTTTTCTGGCATATCAGGTCTTTCCTTTTTCCCTTTTTGGGGTGTCACAATCAAACAAGGGCCTGATTTACCTATTTCTGTCTGCTATTGCTGTCACGTGCTCATTAAGGGTTGACTCTGCAGGCAAGGGCAAGAGGTATTAATGTTGGACGTGTGTTTATATCTGAGTGTTAGGACATGTCGAGTTCCCAGGGCTCAAAATTTGATATGCAAGGCAATGTCTTAATAGTTTGATATGAGTATGAGGACATGGTGTTTATGTGGGATAATGTTTCCATAGCCACAGCAATCACATGGATTTCTCTGTGAGGATAGGGAAGGGTGGGCCACTACACACCGGGAAGCGCATTACTATGCACCTTGATGACAAGGAAGAAGTTTGGGAGTCTCTTTAGACATTAGGGCGAGGGGCTCTTTAGACATTAGCTTTACTAGTTAGCTTGAAGAATAAGTTATGGAGTTAGTTTTAGATATTAGTTTTATAACTAGAGGTTATTGGAGAAGTAAAAGGTATTTTGAAAGTATTGGAGAGTTAGTGATTACATTCGGGAAAGAGTGTTCTCTTGAAAGCTCATATTGGGAGAAAATTCACCTTTCGAAAGTGGAATTGTCACTCACTTTTACTGTAATTTGCATTCTAGTAATACATCATCTTCCTATTTTCTGCCATTAATAATAGACTATGCTAGTTCTTAGCAGAACCATATTCTAGACTCCAAAAGACATTACACATGCCTTTCCTGTTAAGATATTTTATACACACATCTGAATCTCCAACTTGACTTCTGTACTAATTTTCGTCAAAAAGTTAACTCAGCTCATTTTTGAGCTTATATTATGTAGCTTTCTTTTCTCTGTCCCTCCTGTTCTATATTCTTTACTCTAGTAATAAGTGGTTTAGGGGAATTGAGGAGTTCAGTTGAAACCAGACGTGTCTATGAATTTCGTACCTTTCCAAAGTGTTGATGTTCTTACATGGTAGTATGGTACCTCTATAAAGTGAAGAGTCAAAGTGAAATAGGCCAACAAAGTATATGCTATTGCATTTATCTTTGTCAATGAAGGATGAGGCTATCTATGGTAAAACAAATAATTAAAATGGCTTTCAAATCATCAAGTCCTTTATATGTTGCTGCGTTCATGATTAACCACACCACTTTATGCTTTCGGAAAAATTTTAGTTTAAGACTTTTTAAACTTCAAAGGTTTCTTGGTGAAGTGTTCTATTATATCCTTCTTGGCTGTCTTTATGCACCATCTTTTTGGCTGCATTTGATCCTCTTAATTGTAGAGATTATAACATGGCATATGCCTGCTAGCTTAGTTGGTGAAGTCTTGTACTAGTGGTATCTAGAACCGGGGTTGAAATATTGAATCTAGTCTACATCATTGCGCTTTGTCGCTCTCTACCCATAAAAAAGAAAGAGCGTTTTATGAGAATGCAGAGTCAAATTTGGTAGGAGGGTTGTTGTTAGGAACTCAACAAAACAGATAAAGAATAGATGTAAAAATGTATGGAAATCCAGAAATAGGATAGATTTGTATTGATAGGGATCTTTAGAGGTCTCTAGATTGATCAGAAGATTCTTTCAATTGGCTAGAAATATTAGTTAACTATAAACTTCGCGTTTGTGGATGAAATCCCCCACCCATTTCTTAGCCGGAAAGATATATGACCATGAAAGAGGGACATTACAAATGTTCACACTTTTCTGAGTATTTATACTACAAACTAGCTTCTTCTCTACTACATTTACAACAAACTTAACCAATTTCTGTAAAGAATCATTAAAAATTCCCTTCTTACTTATTGTGACATCAGAAAGTTACCTAATTAACCAGAGTGTGACTCTATTACCCTTTGGGCGCCTTATAGCGTAGGTGTAACATAATAGGAGGTCTGCATTGATGTTCTGCAGTTGTCCTGTATACTTGATTTGCTGTTATGTCCGGTGAACTTGAGCTTTTTCCATCCCTTTAAGTCTTCTGCTTCTTGTTCCATTTTCTCGTAATATTGAGATTTCATGTCTTTCGTGGCGTGTGTGGTATCGTTGATGTCTAACATACTTGCTGTTTGATTGTCTTAGTACTTGAAAGAGCAAAGGCTTCCTCCCCAAACTTTCATACCTCTTCAATCAGTCCGTGTAAAGCCAGTTATCGAGAGGTTGCGGACATTAGGTGGTACTGCAAAGCTCGTCTATGATGTGATACAATATCCTTCTATATAATTTTCTGTCTGCTCTTTTGCTGACATTTGTTTTTAGTGTCGCGATTCATTCTATTTATTTTTTTGTTAAAATTGTTTCGAGTGATTGCGTGGAGTTCCTGATAAATCAGGATTTATGGAGAAAAGAACAAGAACTGTTTTTTGGGTGTTTTTGTCTGTAGATGCTGGACATTTCAAACATTTATTGGAGTAATACACTTCTCATCCTATGCACATATCTTAGCTTATTGGTCCTTGAAATTTTAACTAGTGCTATGTAAATTGGGCTGTGCATCACTTGCAGAATGTAGAAGGAAACTGGCAGGCTTGTAAAATATTTAATCTCCTTGGTTTCTGTTAAACACGAGCAGTATATGCTGCTCATTTTTCAAGGGTTTATACTATTTGGCTTTTATCCGGTGTCTAGGGGAATTGCTTAACTATCTCTATGGGACCCTCTTTTTGAGGTCTCTAACTTCAGCTGGTATGCCAAATCATTGGAGTGAGTTCTGATTATCCGAGCATGATTTCTTTCTCTATTATGTTTTACATGGTAGTTTTTTTTTCTGTTCGCTTTGCTTGTTTTGTTGCTCGGTGTAGATCCAGTGCTGCTTTAAGCCTTTAACTGTTTCAAACTTTCAATGCCTTTTGGTTGCAAAATCATGGGTTTTTATTGGGATAGGAAATTAGGCCCTCAAATGTCGAGTCATCTTTACTAGTCTGAACACATTTGAACCGTTTGGACTAGATTCTGCGAAGACCTATCATTGGTTCTTAATTCATTTGCTTAATTACACTTATAGGCTAGGTTTCACCTGATTGTTGGGGTTACTTTAATCGGTCAATAAGCCCCCAGATTCTTGTCAGGCTGTAAGTGTCTTCAATATGAGTCTATTTCCTTAACTATGACAAGTTTGACCCAGCTTTGGAGAATGCAGTTCTGTTTGCTGTTGGGAATACATTAGTGTGTGACAATCTTGACGAAGCCAAGCGTCTAAGCTGGACAGGGGAAAGGCATAAAGGTATATCTTTTTTTGGTCTGTCATCAGTTCTTATCGTTTCAGTTCTTATTTAGAGCTTTATTGGGCCTGATCATATGTATTTTCTCAGTTGTAAGTATTGATGGAACTCTCCTGACCAAAGCTGGTACCATGACTGGTGGTACAACTGGTGGAATGGAGGCTAGGTCAAACAAATGGGAAGACAAGAAAATAGAAGGTTTGGTTCTGTGCTTCATTCAATCTCAGTTCTCTTCTATCATCTCTAACTTTTACTAATCTCTTTAGAACTTAAGAAAAAGAAAGAACAACTTGAGTCTTTGCTTGAGGCTACTGAGTCACCCAGGGAGATGCATCTTAAAGAGACAGAGGTTTCTGTAAAGATTAGTGGCTTGGAAAAGAAGATGAAGTATGCAGAAATAGAAGAGGTAATTTCATATCGAAATCGTGTGTCTATTTAATGTCGTAATGTTTTAGTGTTGTCTTGATCGACCTGCTTCATCTCATGACGCCTTATCAAGGTATTTTATTTCATTTGAAGCCGTGGTTATGGCTTTGTGCCAATTCACCTTTGCAATGATCCCTCTCTCTTTTTTTGCAGAAAAGTATTCGGGATAAGCTTAAAAAATTGGCGAATGAAAAGAGGAATATTGAAGAAGAAATCCGCAGGATTGAGCCTGATCATGCAGCTGTATGCACGTTTCGAAACGTTTCAATATAGGATAAATTGAGCTTGTGTTGGATTTCATGTTTGTTATGTTCTGTGGCAGTTAGATGCTGCTATCAAGAAGAGAGATGGAGAAATAAAGAAGTTGGAGAAGAGGATCAATGAAATTGTTGATCGCATCTACAAAGATTTTAGTGAAGCTGTTGGTGTTGATATCCGGGCGTACGAAGAGACACAACTCACAGCTGATGCAGAGACGTTTGAGAAAAAGGTTACATTGCGTAACCAAATATCAAAGCTGAAGTATCAGTAAGTTTCTCTTGGTTTCGTTATATACGTGTCTTTTAAATGTCACTCATTGTTCATCTTCTGCAATTCTGCAAGTGACATAATTGTCCATTTGGTGCTATAAGCGTTAAAACATGAATACTCTCTTTAGACGTTCCATGAGGGACAGAAGAATTCAGTTGGTCTTACGGTGAGAATGTATTTCTCCAGGCAAGGGTGCTTGTTTTTCAGTTATTCTGTTCCTTTGAAAACACCATGCCTGGGTGCAAACCTATATGGCTGTATTACTGCTAAGAATCCATTTAGTTTAGTTACTGAAGCTGAGAAATTAAGGGCTTATTAAAAAGATTGCGAGAAGTAAGAAGTAGGTAAATGAAGCAAGACATGACTGAAAATTTGCTAATCAAGGTAACTGATCACCAACAACAACCATGCCAATCTTTCAAGAGGAATGGCAGCCTTTGAAGCTACAAACTAGTTGTTACTTTCCACTATATTCAACATGCATTTTTCTATGTCTAGTATGCTCTCTTATCTAGAGCTGACTAACCTACCTCTCCCAAATATCAGCTCTTAAAAATTTCCCTCAAACTGACTCACCCTACCCATGAAGTGAAAGGGGACTCAATTGTGTGGCGCTTGGTGAACTCGTCACATTTTCTTGGTAATGGTTATTATCTTTTAGTGCAATATCCTGGTTTCCAGCATATTTTTCCTGATTATATCCGTCTATCACTTGGGTGTTGAGCATCAATATGCTGTTTTTTTTTGGGTGGGGGTTAAGTGATTAAGTGACCTTCGGGGGTCAAGTCTTCAGCATAAACTAAAGTAGCAGGAAATAGAATTTTATTCACAGTGTTCCCAAGTCTCATCTGTGATTTTAGCTCAGTGAAGTTGACCCCGAGACAAGAATCTAGTCAAGTATACATAATACCCCTCTATGTATAAATGCAGAATGATGGAAGACTTTTAAAGATCGTTATATTTTAGTTCAAGACCCAAAGTCTACTAGCTCATAAGAAAATTTCTCTCTCTATATAGTATATATTACTGGATTTAATTCCTGCGTATATATACGACAACTTCATTTTAAGTTTACTGTGGGTTACTCAAATTCTGCTCCTTATGACTTTCTGAAAATTTGCTACGTTTCATTATGGTAACACTTTAAGGCCCGAGACTTACATGCCTGTATTATTGAAGCCTTTGTTAACTGCTTTATGTAAAATCTCCTGCTTTACCAATGGATCTTCTGAAATGTGGTGGAATTTTGATGTTCTTAAATTCGTAATTACTTATCTTCATAGTTTGCCAAATGATGGAATTACATATTTAGTGGAATCGGAATTTATTGATGCGAATACTTGATTGTCTTCCATGTGATGTTCCTTCCATCGTCATGACTATTAGTTTAGTTATGGTTACAGCATGCTGGAGTTTGGACTTCCCCAAATTTTGTAACGTTGGACTCCTTTTGGTGCTGATGTTTCTGAACTTCAAATTCTCAGGATGGAGTATGAACAGAACCAGGATTTGGAGTCACAGATTTTGCAGATTCAGTCATCTCTTAGTGCATTACAAGATGACCTCAAAAACCTTCAGGAGAAGGAGGTTGAAGCTAAGTTAGAAATGGAAAGCATTACCACTGAGATCAATCAAATGAAGGATGAATTACAAGGTGTGCTTTGCATCGCTCCCTGGTCCACACCTTATTATATTAAATTGAATTAATTTAATTTTGAGGTCAGTCTTTAGAGTCTGCATAAACTGGTTGGAAGCTTCAAATTTCCCTTCTGCCAGAGAGAAGGGGAAAAAAAAATGGTCCAGTCAATCTGCTATGTCTCCTTTCATTGTATTCTTTGGATTTTTTTCCCTTGTTGTATCCTCCTCTTTTCTTGGGATGCTGGGTAACACATGCTGAGTCTTCCCTCTCCGTTTGAAATTTATAATGTCTTCTCACGGGACATTGAATTCTATACTTTTTGCTCTTCTGTAAATTTGAGCTCTTTTGAAATTCTTCTCTACTTCTAGATTGGAAGTCCAAGTTGGAAGAATGTGAACGTAGCAAACAGGAAATTGTGAAGAAAATCTCCAGTGGTATGACGAATTTAGACAAACGGAATCGCCAAATCAATGTTAAGGTCAGTTATGGTTTCAAGCTACCTTTTCTAAATATGACTCTTGAACAAAATTGGATTTCTTGTTTTTTTTTCCCTTTTCGTTGGAAGATAATTGGATATCCTGACAACTCTGAAAATTCCTTCTATCTTTTACCAGAAAACGCAAATTGATAATCTCTCGTCAAGGAAGCAGGAGATATTGGAGAAATGTGATTTGGAGCAAATAAGTCTGCCAGTAATTTCAGACCCAATGGATTCTGATTCTAACCAAGGACCAGTTTTCGACTTTAGTGAGCTGGACAGATCCCTGCAAAAGGATATGAGGGCATCTGAACGTGAAAAGCAGGAGGCTGATTTCAAACACAAGATGGATGCACTCACATCTGATATTGAAAGAACAGCCCCTAATCTCAAGGCTCTTGACCAGTATGAGGCTTTAAAACAAAAGGAAGACCTTGTAAGTAAGGAGTTTGATGCTGCTAGGAAAGAGGAGAAAGAAATAGCTGACAGATTTAATGCGGTCAGAGACCAAAGGTACGTATTATGTTCTTATATGAAGCTATGATGACTGTGATATAGGTTCGTCGGTGTAAGGTGATTGAACATGTCATGATTTCATCTCTCTGAATATTCTGGGTGTAAAGGTGTTTGGGCAGCTCCGAATTCTGTCCATAGCTCTTCACTTATTTGCGCCTCATTCTTCATCCATTTGCAAATTGGTTTGCCTAACGGTAGCTTGATTTCGGATTTGGAATATGACTTGATTATCGTAAATCTTATGCAGATAAAAGAAGTTAATGGATGCGTTTTAACCATATCTCAAATTATTCTTATTGTGCAGATACAAGAAGTTTATGGACGCTTTTAACCATATCTCAAACAATATCGACAAAATATACAAACAACTAACTAGGAGCCAAACACATCCACTCGGTGGTACAGCATATCTGAATTTGGAAAATGAGGACGATCCGTTCTTATATGGTATCAAGTATACAGCTATGCCTCCAACAAAACGATTTCGTGATATGGATCAGCTTTCTGGTGGTGAAAAGACTGTTGCTGCTTTGGCATTGCTCTTCTCTATACACAGGTGAGATGCAAAATGTCATTGGAGTTTTTGTACTACCGTTGGTTTTATCTATTTATATTATTTCCAAGCTTCTTAGTTGTGGAGAGAGACATGAATGTTGAATTCTTCATGCTTCCCCAATTTTTTTACCTGGCCATTTTCTTGTTTGGTTGAGGTACCTCAAGCAATTTGTGATTTATTTGTTGATCGCTGACCGTATTCAATCTATATTTCTAGCTTTAAACCATCGCCGTTCTTCATTTTGGATGAAGTCGATGCTGCTTTAGATAACCTAAACGTCGCCAAGGTAGCTGGATTTATCCGGTCAAAATCCTGTAATGGTGCTCGACTTGATCAGGATGCTGATGGAGGCTGTGGTTTCCAAAGTATTGTGATATCACTCAAAGATAGCTTTTATGACAAGGCTGAAGCTTTAGTTGGGGTTTATAGGGATTCTGAGCGAAGGTGTGTTTCTTCACTATCTCGGCTCCATTTTTCTTATTTTTTTAAATAATTATTTTGATAGGTTAGTAATTGTTTGAGGTTCCTTGTTGGACCACATCCTGGTATTTGAGTTTCACAAAAACCAAATTTCTCTCAATAATGGCTAATTGTGTCGTGCAGCTGCTCCAGCACGTTGACGTTTGACCTGACTAAGTATCGAGAATCTTGATAATTCAAGAAGGCCTTGTACATAGCTTTCCTGATACATACTCAACTGTTTGTCTCTGCTTAAGGTTGGTGTATATAACATTAGCGTACTTCATCAACTAATAGTTCATTTTAGGTCTATAATTATTTTGCTTTCTTGGCAAGTTGGCAACAACCCAGCAATCGATGTATGTATTGCACATATCAACATTACTGATTCTTCTGATCGCCTCTTCTTTCTCATTCATAATCTTCATTTCTTTTCGGTTTCTCCATAAAAAAGAAAGCAGAATTGTTCGGAAGAGGTTGAAGCTCTTCATATTCTGGACTGTCTTGCAGGTTGTATCATTCTACCATACCCCTGCTTAAGTGAGTTGCTTATCTTTCTATATTAAGTTTGCAGGATGAGTTTACCATAAGTCCATGACTTTGTTTACAATTTTCTGCTTATTGGTCATTTGGATATCTAATTTGTGTTTACTTGGAGACGTCTAGATGAGCAATGAACAAAAAAAATAGCTTTGGGTGTACCATGCTCATGGTACCTACGGGCTACTGTGTATGATGAAGACTTGTTTTTTTGACTTGGGCCATATAGACCGAGGCAATTCATTCCATGCAATCTTTTGGCCCAACTTGAATTACTTGATCCTAAAAAAACCCAAAACAGAAAAAAAGTTTTGGATGGATTATGTTTCGGGTATTTAATTTGGTATCGGGCATTATTGGGCCGTGTAGTGTATTTATATGTGTAAAGTCGCATGCTGTTAATATGTTATGTTCTAAATTTAGGATGAATTATAAATCTTTTTAACGTGGTAATTATGACCTGAGATTGAATTATTTATTCATTGTTTTTTTTTAATGTGGTAGTTATTTAAAAAATCGAAAATGTTATAGTATAAATCTATGTCGACCTTCTCATTTTTCTTTTGTCAATTTCACTTTAAGATGGGAAAAACAACAGAAAGTGACATTAATTTTCACTCAAATCTTTTTTGTGGTAATTGGCAATTTGGAATAGATGTCCTGCTAAAATGGTCACTCAACAGGAGACGTCCAAATGAGCAAAATTAGACGTTTAAATGAGCAATGAGAAAAAAATAGTAATGGGTGTACCATACTTATGGTATACCCGAGTTTTTAATAAAAATTATAACACTTAGGTTATAAAGAAACTGAAATGATTTCACTTGTTTTTTTTCCTTATGTACCAACGAGAGTTTGTGAACAAATTTGGTGAGTTTTGACTGTAAAAAATAATAGAACAAACACGGAGAAATAGAAGGCGTAAGTATTATATTATTCTCGTTATTTATAATTTCTTTTCATTTTCAAAAATTCAAATGTTAATTAGGTAAATAATATAGGGCCAGTTCTGTTCAGCTTATTTTCAGTTCAGTTCAGCTCTAATAAGTTCAGTTCAGTTCAGCTCTAATAAGTTCAGTTCAGTTCAGCTCCAATAAATTCAGTTCAATTCAGCTCCAATAAATTCAGTTCAGTTCAGTTCAGCTCCATTCATTATTTAACCAATTTGTTTAATATTATTATTGTTGTTCTAATTTATTTTACTTATTATTATTGTTATTATATAATAATAATTATTAGTATTATTTATATATATTATTTTTTTATTATATCTTTACTCATTATTATTACTATTATTATTATTATGGCTCAGCAAAGTTTGGGTTGATGCACGGTTTAAGCAAATTTCATGTCAATACGAGTATTCTAATTTGCAATTGTTGCTTTATTTTACTGAATAAAATTCACTATTACATCATACAAATAAGCTACAAAAAGCTAGAAGATATGAAAAATTTACAAAGTTGCTAATAATACTGCAGTATTATTTAAAATACAACATTGTCGTTACGTTGTATATTAAATATACTTTGGCGGTTTGGTGTATTTCTATCATAGACCAACCCACCACAAATCGTGGTTTGGTTAGAAGCACACATCAACCCATGTTTTAAGCTAATTATTATTATAATGGTAATACTTTAATTTACTTCTTAGGCATTATATTATATTATATCATCATCATCAAGTATTAATATATTAATACTAATAATTGTAATTACTCATTATTATAAATTATTATTATTATTATCAGTAATTATTATTTATAAAATTAATTTATTATTATTATTTATTTATTTATAACTATCATAATAACATCAAAATAATATTGTCATTATTCATTTGATATTATTCAAAATTATTAATTTAATTATTATTACTGATTATTTAATATTCATAATAATTATTATTACTTAGAATTATTATTACTGATTATTTAATATTCATAATAATTATTATTTACTTATTATTCATATACTTATTATAATTTAATTTAATTCAATTCAGTTCAGTTCAGTTCAGTTCAGCTCCAATAAGTTCAGTTCAGTTCAGCTCCAATAAGTTCAGTTCAGTTCAGTTCAGCTAGAATTAGCCGAAGAGAACAGGCTCGTAGTCAAAGGTTAAAATTGACCATATCTTTTTCCTAGAATCAAACAAACTTCCAAGATGAATCTTGTTTTTATTTTCAATACACTTGTTCTTAATGTTTGAAAATGATAAATTGATACTCTGCATACCAGATCTTAAAGCCTTTTCCTGTTTCATTGTCATGCTCAATTAGAAGTAAATTCAAATTAGGATTGTCTTGAAATAACAATATCTTATCCTATGTCACAATTTTACTATTCGATATATTTGCAGTTTTGGTAAATACGACAAGCATGTTTTATTTGGCTAAATTAGCTTTAGAACATCCATAATTTTCTCTGGAAACTTAGTAATTACCTCTACTTTCTTTTCCTTAAATAGCTTAATCTTTGTTTTCCTATATTCTCTTCCTTATTTTTTTTAACCTGAGGATAAATTTTTTTTAAAGAAAAATAATTCGAGGACAAAAATCTTAGAACACAATGGTAGCCTAAACCTTGCTAGGATAACATAAGAACAACTTGTCGAAATCATTATATATCTCAATGATCACCGTATCATCTCATGACCTCCGAGGCTCAAAAATCCGACAAACAGAATCTCCGATCATCGGAATCATTGCTGGAGAAGCTACGCAACCATCCAAGGGAGAATTGTACTATGCAAATGACTCCCCCGAAGAGGTAAGCGACAATGAAGGGTCAAGCTTAAGTGAACAAGAATCAGATTTTGAGGACATTATTTCAGAAGGGGAAGGAAGTAGCCATAATAAATGTGATTATAATTCAACTCCAACAAAAGATAGGGCACCAAGTAGAAGAAAAAGGAAGTTATTTAGAAAAAGATGGAGAAGAGTAAAGGTCAAGAAATCATTAATTGAACTTAGATCAAGATTAGAGGATGCCCTTAATGGTAGTTTCCTCTTCAATGAAGGAAAAAAAGGGGTACCCCAAAATTGTAGGGATATTACCCTTTGGGGGGTACCTTTATTACCAAGCAAAGATCATGAAGGGACAGATATAATCTTGTTAAAGTTCCTAAAAGCCCAAAGTTATAGGGTTAATGAGGCCTTAGAAAACCTTAGACAAACACTAATTTGGAGGGTAGAACAGGAAATTGACGATATTACAAATGAAGATTTAGGGGATAAAAAGGAGCTTAGTAAATTGGTTTTTATAGATAGTGTTGATAATGAAGGGCACCCTTTGTGTTTTAATTCATATGGTGGTTTTAGAGATAAGGAATTGTATGCCAAAACATTTGGGACAGAACAAAAAAGGAAGGACTTTTTGAGGTGGAGAGTTCAATTTATGGAGAAAAGTATAAAAAGATTGAGTTTTAAGGTGAATGGGGTGGATTCTTTTCTTTTCATTAGTGATATGAAGAATGCACCAGGTCCTGGGAATAGCATGAAGGAGCTTGGCCCTATTAGCAAGGATGCTGTTTCTCTTTTTCAACGTTATTATCCTGAGCTCATTTATAAGCATGTAAGTATGTTTTTGTTTATTGTAAAAGGAGTATTAATGTAATTTGGTTTACAATATAAATTAGTTTTTACTATATATTATCTGGTAAAATTAGAATGATAAAAATAAAGGAAGAGCTTCTTCACGATCTTAATCTATTCGTGAAAATTTCACAATTATGTGACTAGCTACGATTATGTATTAAGCTTAATACAATTTTGACAACTAAAATTGAGAGTTAGTCTTTAGATTCTAATAAAAAGCTAGTTTTTTTTTTTGAGACAGGAAAAAAAAGCTAGTATGTAAGTTGTTTTTATCATTATTGGATAAATGTGATCTTATACAAGGATATGAACGAAATATTTATCTAATAATTTCGAAGATGTATCTTCATAATTCTATAGCCTTATCATTTAAAAAAATCTACAATCATGTATGAGGTTTATGACATTTTCAAAACTTCAATGAGAGCTGTCCCTTCTCTTTTTTTATTAAAAAAATTATGCTCAAAAGTGTATGAGGAATTGATTATGAATTGAGATTTTTTTCCCTTTAAATTTTTAATTGGTTATATTTTAATTATTATAGCCTTTCTTTGTTTGGTTGTAATTACAGATAATATTAAATGCTCCTTTTTGGTACTACTTGTACCATGGTGTAGTTACTCAATATTGTACACATGGAACCAGAAAGAAGTTTGTAGTTGCAAGGCCTCATAGAGTCACCGAAACATTACTCAAGTAAGGCTCTACAATATTATGAACATTTCAAAAGCCTAAAAAAGATTATTATTTGTAGCCCAATTTTTTGAAAAAAGAATTATCTATAATCAAATATTAATTATATCTGTTGTTAATAAAAAATGGACAGGTATATACCCCCTCAAAACATACCACTCCAATATGGTGGGTTTAGACGAGAAAGTGATGAAGAATTCACATATGAGGATCCTGTCCTAGAATTTAGTCTCCGAGCTGGTGCAGTGTCAGCCTTTCAGCTTCCAATCTCCGAGGTATAAATTATAGTAAATGTAATACTCCTAGAAGTCAAAAAAATTGTTAGAATGTTATATAGTAATAGTCATATCCACAGAAGAAATCTATAAAGTTAAATAATTATAAAAGAGCTGATCAAAAGTAAATAAAATTAAGTTTAACACGTCAAGACTTTAGAAATTTGACCAATTCTTGTAAAAATAAATATGTATGAGATAAGAGTAACTCTTTTAAATATTATTGAATTTCGCGAATATAATCATAATCCAAGAAAGTTGGACTGAGTTGCAATATTATAGTTGTAATATAATAGGGAAAATTGGATCAAACAACACTAACTATACGTTTGTTGCGCAAAACAGCACAAACAAAAAAAGGTGTACAAAACAGCATGAACTTTTCTAAATCGGTGCAGAGAATGGCATAAGTAATTTTTTTGCCTGAGATTCCATCTTTCGGCAAATCTTAATTATTTTACCTTTTCATTTTTCTATCCTTTTCCCTCCACCTTTACATCTTCCATACAACAAGTGACCTTCATTCTCTCAACCATCCAACTTCATATTCAACCATCTAATCCCCCCTCCCCCCAAAAAAAGCACAAAACTCCATTGATTCATCATTGAAGAAGCTCTCCAACTTAACCAAGTAAGCTCTGTAAGTTCGTTAACTTCCAATTTTGCAATCCATGTCTGCATCGAATTTCACTTGAGCATTCTCCATTGCCTTTTGATTTCTTCCTCATCTTCCAATTTTAGGGTTTGATAGGTAAAATCAATTTGGGGGAAATTTTAGGGTTAGCAAAGAAGAAATAACGTGAGTTTAAGATGCTGAAGTATATTTAAGGTGGATAGAAAAATGAAAAAAAGGTAAAATAATTAAGATTCGCCGGAAAGATGGAATCTCAGGCCAAAATATTATTTATGTCATTCTCTACACCTATTTGAAAAAGTTCATGCTGTTTGTGCACCTTTTTTTATTTGTGCTGTTTTGCGCAACAAACGTATAGTTTGTGCTGTTTGATCCAATTTTTCCTAAAAATATTTTAAGGCATAAAAAAGATAAAATAATAATGTATTATGAGGCCGAGGACATGTATTGTTTTTAGAAACTACAAGTAGTCCAAATTAAACAACATATTACTGTACACTTCAGTAATAACTTGCATTTTGATTTATTAGACTTTCTGAAAATTGTTTAATTAGGTGACTTTATTTGTCTGAAAATTTTATATTATATGGTTACTTTATGTTTGATTATTTTAGGTAAATGTGACGGTAGTATGGGAAGTAATGGTTGTAGGATGGGATGTGACTTACAAGGACGAATTCATCCCCGAGGATGAAGGTTCATACAAGATCTTGCTTCATAAGGAGGAGAAAATTGTAAATTGTGTAAGAAATTCATTTTACATAAATGAACCAGGCAAAATTATGATTTTCATCAAGAATGCTACCTACGCCAAGAAAAGAGTTTTTATTAGGCTTAAAAGCAAACTCACTTTCCCTGTCTATATGTACAAATGAATCTAATGTATGAACTAGTAATTTTTGAAGGAAAAGTTAATACATAGGAGTATGCACATATGTTCAATTATGGGTTGTCCATTCCCCATAAAAATAAAAAAATCAGAACAATAGAGTTTGCTTCCGCCAAAAAATTTAGATGAGATGGTGAGGCTTGGAACTTGGAAGATTGTAGTTTCATTGGACGTCCTCGCATGCATAGTCTAATGAGCTTTTGGGTGAGGACCCTGTGCGAGGGTAGCCCAAAGGATTATTTTTTTACCATAATATAATCTCATACTTGTAAATGAGATTATATTTTAAAAAAATGAATAGAGTAACTGTTTGCCACATATTCATATATTCCTCCAAAATACTATTTCCAAACGTATTTAAAGTCAAAATTGACTATCACATACTAGTTTTTTGTAAATATATTGAATTTGATTGATATAATAATAATAATAATAATAATAATGATGATGATGATGATGATGATAATAATCACGAATACCCTTATTTTTTCAAATGATGCTCGAGATATTCTCGCATGAACATTACACCATGTATCCCTAAAATTAATAACAAATCCAACTTAGACCTTTAATGACCAACAAACATGTTACTCCATGAAGCATCAATTGTGAGAGTTTCATATTGATAAATTTGGGGAGAGATGTTCACTAGATAAGGCTAAGGCTCTATTCCCCTTATTGCCATATGGTTTTAAGGTGGAACCTCCTTAGCACTTGTGAAGTGAATTATCTCCTCCTTATAGATGCGGCTAGACCCATATTTAACATGGTATAGATCTTGTGAAGTGAACTTTCTACAAGTTTAGTGGGTTCTCTTTCCTTTTTATGGATGTGGCTTAGGCCCATACTTAACATGATATCAAAGCCAGACCCACAAGTGGATCCTTTAATATACTCTAGATCAATTAAAAGGGATCTCATATTTGAGGAGGATTGTTAATGATTTGTTCCCATGAAACATCACATAGAAGAGTCCCCACATTGATAAACTTAGGGAGTGATGTGTGAGATTATGCGCCAAAAGTAGTCAAATAATTTTTCTAACAATTAGGTTTATTGGCTAGTAATGGTTAATGGGTTACTCCGTCCGTCCCATATTAGATGATACACTTCCTATATTCGTCCGTCTCATATTAGATGATACATTTCTATAAATGGCATGACCCTACAATAGAAATATACTACCTCCGTCCTATATTAGTTGCAACAGTTTGACCAGCACATTTATCAATACACAACTTTGACCATAAATATATCTAATTGTCTATTAGTAAAACTTATGAAAAAATTATATATAGAGACAAATCTAAAACATCTTATTTACTAACATTTAGTTTTGTATGTTAGTTTAAAATCATGGTCAAAGTAAGACATATAAATAGTGTAAAAGTCAAACTGTTGCAACTAATATGGGACATATGTTGTAATTTTATTATGGATAGGTCCCACCCACCCACCCACCCCAACCCCTTTACATTACACCACCATGTATTTTATATACTTAAACAAATACCAACAACCAACTACTCACAATAAAATAAAGAAGTCAAATAAAATCCTAAAACTCTGTGCCAGTCAAACTGTATCATCTAATATGGGGACAGAGAGAATATTTATTTTATAATTAAAATAATTTATTAATTTATAGTTATGGAGTATGTGGTGTGAATACTATTCTCCACTACTTAGTCATGTGCCTAACTTTTAGGTTAGTTATTATTTATGTAAGCCTATTTTAGGCCTTAGTTACATTGACATTAGTTAAGCAAGTTTAATTGAAAATTTCTCCATAATTTATTTACTTTTCTCTCTTCCCTCCAAAAACTATCAAGATATTCACCAAATAAGGTTAAGGGGCTACTCCCCTTATTATCATACTAGATTTCTATGCACGCAATGCGTGCGACAACAATTTTATTATGAAATCTACAGTAGATAATTTTATGGATAGTCGTATTTTACCACTTAAACTTTTCATGTTTTTAGAAACTCCCACCTTAATGATTTTTTTTAGATTCCACCTACCATTTACAATTTTATTAAAAACTTCCACCACTTAACGGCTTTTGTCAAATTTCATTAACAAAAAACCGTTAAGTGGATCCCACATATACATTTTGTTAACAAAATGGAATTTAAAATAGTTGCAATTCTTTTAAAATAGTTGTAATTCGTTCCAAATTTGCTCTAAATTTGTTGAGAATTTGCCCTAAAATTGATGAAATTGACTTCAATTTCAGCTTAAACTAATGATACAATGCATATACGGGGGCCACTTCACGGTTTTGTTAACGGAATTTAACAAAAATCATTAAGTGGTGGGAGTTTCTAATAAAATTGGGAATGATAGGTGGAAATTTAAAAGAAAAATTCATTAAGGTGGGAGTTTCTAAGACATGAAAATTTTAGGTGGTTTTGAACAAAAAAATCCTAATTTTATTTGCATACGATGTGTCTTTTGGCTACTGTAACATGATAAAATATGAAGGTACACAACATATTTTGTTTTCAAGCTAAAATCATTTTGGCTCATTTTTCTTTGAAAACGTCCCCTACTCCCTACCATCAACTACAACTTTTGTTATATAGTACTAGTAAGGTATTTTTTGCTCAGTGTCAAAATGAGAAAAAATTCAAAAGTACTTGAAAATATTTTATCATATTTCTCACTCATGCTAAAATACTTTATCAGGATCAATTTGATGAAATGTGCTTTCACTCGTGAACAATCAATTACTCATGTATTTCAATTTTTTTTTTCAAAAGTATATAAAAGTATAGCAAAGTGGGTGTCTATCTATAGATCTCAAGAAAATATAATCGTTGATATTTTTTTAATTGTTTTTACTTTGTAGGTTTTTAGATATTTTAGTTAGAAGTTATGAATATCTTTTATTAGAAATCTGATGGCTAAATTTGGAAATAAAATTTAATTACTATATAAACTCATTGATTTATTTAATTATTTTTCCTTTTTTTCTTTTTGGTGTCCACCCCCACCTCTTCACTTATATAATAGAGATTGTTTTAGGGTTAAACCTCCTTAACTCTTGTGAGTTGGACTCTCTCTCCTTCTTATGAATGCGACCACATACTTAACAAAACATTAAATTTGTAATTAAATCTCCTGAACGATTAACCCAAATTTCTGATACTTACTTTCTTTGCTCTCGTTATTCGTTTCGTCGATCACATCAAAATTTGGCTTTCTAACACTCTATTCTAACAGTTTATTGACGACATACATTTTATAAGTTTTTCGAATCAGTAAGTGTATCTAGTCAATTCGTTGTGCGAATTTCAAAACGTGAGAATATTTCGTACATTTTAAAGCTGGAAAAATTGACTAGAACAATCCAAACCATGGCCCTTCCACTCAAAATAATCCCAATTATGAGTTATTTTAAAACGATCCACACTATTAGGGGTACCTTTCCAAAATAATCCAAACTTTATTTTTTCTTGCCTTTAATGATCCATTTTGGGACTACTATATATAGTAGAATCAAAAGTTTGAATTATTTTGAGAATATATCCCCAATAGTTTGGATTATTCTAGAATAACTCATATTTGAGATTATTTTGAGCGCAATGATCATAATTAAGATTATTCTTGTAAATTTTTACTGTATATCTCGTAAAAATTCCCATAATAATCTAACTAGCAGCAGAATAGAGCAGTACACAAATTAAATATTGCACAAATAGGGGAATAAGATTTTGATTCGCAACATTTTTATAACACTAGTAAATGGCACGTGCAACGCACGTGGTTTCTATGTAGTTCAATATTATAAAATGAGTTTATACACTTATGCTTTTAAAAAAGGTATTGGAAATATGACATAAGAAATAGAAAAAATATAGACGTTATTGACATTCAATCTATGTATATATAAGCAAAGGAAAAAGAGAATTCTATGAGATAGAAGCCTATGATTCTATGTACATACAGGGAAAGGAAAAAGAGGATAAGAACGTTATAACACCATCAATCACAATTTATTGAATCATAAGCTTTCGTAAACGTAGCCTAATTAATATAAGTTGTTAACAAAAAATTCCCTCTCTCTGATAAAGTTAAGTTAGCAACTCAATGAAACAACAATACCAATAAAAGCAAACAATGTATATAAGGCCAGTATTCCGAACTAATATTACTATAAGGAATAATATGGGAATTATAAAAAGGGAATTATATGAGGTCGCCCTATGTTTCAGTGATCCTTCTAATGTAACCATCACGTTTGTATGTCTATCTCAAGTAACATCTAACTTATAGAACTTTAAAAATTAAAGAACGTGGAGATGATGTTACATAGGTAAAAATCCGTGCCCCATATTTCCTTTCAAAATTTGCATTTGTATGACCTTGTATTAAAAATAAAAATTTCTCGAAAGAATTGTCATAGACAAAAAGTCTTTTTATGTACATGAAATTTTGAAAAGAAAATGTGGGTTACACAAATCTCTATAATGTTATCTCTAAATTCGTTAAGTTTTTTAAATTTTTACAAAGTTGAGTGTTACTTGAGAGTGGAGATACACCTGCAAACGTAGCGGTATATCTAAAACACAGGTTACCTCATATGATTTACCTTATGAAAATTACTAATACGAAAAACGCCAACACTCTAAATTAATATTGTAAGAAGGAGTAATATAGGATTTATAAAAATCACTACAAAATGTTATTACTTAACATTTAACCACCTCCTTCATTTTTTATACGGATATAGGATAATTTTTAATAGGGGGTAAAATGAAAATAGTTAAAATCACTACAATATTAGTTGATACTTAACCACCTTCTAATTGTTATATGGAGGGTAAAATTGGAATAACAAAAATTACTACAAAAAATTGACTTAATTGACCATTTCCTCCTTTTTAATATAGGTATAGGAATTAAAAACATGGAGTACAAACAATAAAGACAGATAGCAACAAATTAATGAAAGGCAATAAAAATTCATGTTATTCATATATGTGCATGCATGCAACAGTAGTATTGTTCCGTTGTGCGCATGCATATACAGCACTAGGAAAGCCAGCCACTTGCTAAAAATTACAGGAATTATGTGTAACAAAGGCAAGGCTTCAATGCCATGCAAACTGAAGAATGGCCAAAATGCATTATATTCACCATAACATATGTTTATGTGTCACTCTTTCTTCTCACTCTCTTCTCCTATAAAAACAACCCTCAAACACATACATTTACCATTCGCCACTTATTCTTGTTTAATTCTCTCTTCTACTAACACACACAAGAAAGCAAACAAAAATGGCTAAGTCCACAACATTGTTTCTTCTTAACTGTTCCTTACTACTAGTGTTGCTCAATGGGTGCATGGGTCAAGGTAGGCTGCGTGAGATTCAGGGCAATGAGTGCCAAATCGACCGGCTAACCGCCCTCGAACCGACTAACCGGATTCAGGCCGAAGGCGGTCTAACTGAGGTGTGGGATGTTCAGGACCAGCAGTTCCAATGCTCTGGTGTGTCTGTCATTAGACGCACCATCGAGCCTAATGGTCTCCTCTTGCCTTCTTTCACTTCTGGTCCTGAGCTCATCTACATTGAGCAAGGTGAGGAATTTGTCATTTCATGCATCATCTTCATATTAAGGTGGTGTTATTGCCATTTCATATATGATACTCCATTTGTTTCACTAGAATTGTTATATTTGTATTTTTCATGTATGCTGACGTAAAACTTTGAGCATTAATATCTCTAATTATGTATTTTTAAAAATTATAAAGACTAGATATTACTAATATACTACATATTAATACGAATCTAACAAGATCTCACATAAATATATTCTTCTGTATAAGTCATAAATGATGGTCAAAGTGAAATATATAAATACTATAAAATATCAAAGTGTGACAATAAATTTATTATGAGACTGTGTTTATATAACATTACATTTTAATACACGCTAATATTATTTATCTTCAATTTTAATAGATATCTAAAATGATACAAAGGCTCCTCGCTCTTTGCAAACTAGTTTGCAATGTTATGTTTTGATCATTAATATCTTTGTTATTGAAATTTCTTATCAAAATAATACATGTACTTATTATCATTGTAGGAAATGGAATAAGCGGCTTGATGATCCCTGGATGCCCCGAGTCATACGAATCAATGTCACAACAGCCATGGGGAGACGAGGGATTGGAGCGCGGCCGAATGAGGGCTGGTAGCTTCCAAGACCAACACCAGAAGATCAGGCACCTCCGACAAGGTGACATTTTCGCATTGCCCGCCGGAGTTGCTCACTGGGCCTACAACAATGGGGACGAACCTCTTGTTGCTGTTATCCTCCTTGACACCACCAACCATGTTAACCAGCTTGATAAGGATTACCCCAGGGTATTAACTTATTCCACTCTTAATTTCCTAAAACTTTTTGCTAATAATAAATTGAACTTTACATTTACTGATGAGATATTTTTGAAACATGCATTTTTGAACAAGTTTTGATAAAATGTTGCATTACTATGTTATCAAAATAGAGCATTCAAATAGTGTAAAAGTCAAAATTTTCGATTAAAACCATTATGTTGACTTGTACTCATTTAATTGGATCAATATATGCAGAGATTCTACCTTGCGGGAAAACCCCAACAAGAGTTCGGGCACCACCAGTACAGGGCCGGTGAAAGCCAAAGAGGCGAACACGGCTCTGGAAACGTATTCAGCGGATTTGACACCCGCACCCTAGCCGAATCCTTCGGAGTTAGCGAGGATTTAGCTCAAAGGCTTCAAGCTGATCAAGACGAGAGAGGCAACATAGTCCGAGTTCAAGAGGGCATGCATGTGATCAAGCCACCAAGCAGGTCATACGAGGAAAGAGAGCAACGCCGTGGCTCAAGGTTTAACGGCTTGGAGGAGACAATTTGCTCGGCTCGCCTAAGCCAGAACATCGACGACCCCTCGAAGGCGGACATCTACACCCCAGAAGCTGGAAGGCTCACCACCCTTAACAGCTTCAACCTCCCCATCCTTAGCTTCCTCCGCTTGAGTGCTGAGAAGGGTGTCCTCTACAGGGTAATTTTGTCATTTCCTCCCTATCATCATATAGGAATAAGCACAATTTCACTAAAGCAACTAGAGGATTTCATATATATAACCCAAGCACAATTTCACTAAAGCAACTAGAGGATTTCATATATATAACCCTTACTTCTTACCGGATCTCGTTTGATGGCCTTTCAACCATCAGCTTAGGCTTTTGATTGAGTTGGTTACTTAACAAATATTTCACAGTTGTGGTATTCAAATTGTGCATTTTTAGTTCAAACACCCATTTAAATACTTTATGTTAATTAGATGATTGTAATATTCATAAGATGCATGACTACATTCCTAGATACTAGCATACTTTGACGTCCTTGCACCTATTAGTTGCATGTAAATCAACCCTATATAACATACTAATCAATGTCTAATGCATGCAGAATGCAATCATGGCACCTCACTACAACCTCAATGCCCACAGCATAATCTACGGCGTCCGAGGGCGAGGACGCATCCAAATTGTGAACTCCCAGGGCAACTCAGTATTTGACGACGAGCTAAGACAAGGCCAAATAGTGGTGGTTCCACAGAACTTTGCAGTGGTTAAGCAAGCCACCGACGAAGGGTTCGAATGGATCAGCTTCAAGACGTGCGACAATGCCATGTTCCAAACCCTTGCGGGCCGAACATCCGCCATCCGCGCCATGCCTGTAGAAGTCATCTCAAACATCTACCAGATCTCTCGCGAGCAGGTCTACCGCCTCAAGTTTAGCCGATCCGAGACCACCCTTTTCCGTCCTCAGGGCCAAGGGTACCAAAGGAGGATTGCTTAAAAGAAAATGTATGAGATATTTTCATGTAATAAGGTGTTTAGGTTGGTTTCTAGGATGAAAATAAAATAAAAGGTACACCTTTAGAAGGGCCCTTGTTTTGAAGTGTGTTTAGTTGAGAGGTTTGGAGTTAAACTTGTCAATGAATGTACGTAGAGTTCCTCAATATCAACTTTCGGTTCTTTTTGTTTCTTAATAATAAATGGTTTTCTTTTTCTTTGCTTTAATATCCTCCTTTTTTCTTCTAGCTGTCATGTTAAATAAATAACTGATGCACATCTTGATCTTTGAACGATATTGCAATTTGAATGTTTGCTATCTTTATCTAATCTCTACTGTAACTTAAGAACAGTGGTAAGACTATTTTACCCTTCTGCTTTCATGTTTTGGTTTGCTGCTCCTTTCTTCCATCTATCTTCTATACTTGGTTGATGGTGTTATCTTCTCTCTCTCCTCCACTTCTGATTCACTTCCTACTCACTGTTATAAACCCAGAGACTCCTGCTCTAGGAGTGAGAAATTTACGAAAAATGGCGATTTCAATAACGGTTTCTCAGATGGAAATCAACTTGTTTCTTAAGGTGAATTCAAGAATGGGTTTTCCAAATGGACAACGAATATTCAACTTGGTTTTCATGTTTCAATGAGATTGACCTTTCACAACAGCATTACGAAGAACAAGAATACCATTGCGGGACGGAAAGGAGTCAGTGAAATGAGCTGCAGAACGCGGTAAGTTGAAACCCATATACTATTAAATTTTGAAAGGAAACCAGTAAGATTAGGAAAAGCTTTGGACTTTAGAGTAGAAAAGGATTTCAACACATTACAGAGCATATCTGAATTGGGTTTTCTCTCAAAAACGCATATGGGTCTTAAACAATGGTTTCTTTCTTTGTTATCCCTCTTCTTGCTTTGTTCTCTTCTTCTAAAAGCAGCAACGCATCTGCATTTGAGACTAAGGAATTCGTTCTCACTCTTGGTTACTCCAATTTCTCTGACAATATCGAATTCATTGTCGCCGAATTCTATGCTCCATGGTAGTTTGCATTCTAACTTGTGTTTGTTTGTTGTAATTCATTGTCGTTTCATGAGTTTTGATGCAATGTTATTGATTTCTATATTTTTCCCACTTTTAGTTTACGATTTGATCATCGTGTATGGTTATTTGATGAAATGGCATTGACTTGGTTATGATTTAGTATGGAATTTGGAGGATTATGACTTTATCTCTCCAGTCTTCCCTTTGCGCGTCAATCGTAATGCTCATGTAATTAGGGCTTGAAAGTGGGAGATGAAAGTACATAAAACTTAGGGCTTCTATATTTTTCAGAATTTAGATATGAATTCTTACTATCAGCCAAAGCTCTTGGAGTAATTGCTAAACAGAGGATTTTTTGTGATAAACCGTTTGGGTTTGCTGATACTGTCGAAGTGGCGAAGCGTCGAAGTGTCCACTGCTGTCAGATGCTGTTTGGTGCATTTCATATGCTCTTTACATTCATCTTTTGATTTCAATGTTAGTGTATTCACGAGTTAAGTATACTATTGAGTACTAAACTTTAAATAAAGTTGCAAATAAGGGACCATAGTTGCAAAAGTTGCAAAAAGAGTACTCTAATTGACGGCGTTAGCATTCCGTTACACTATTTCATTTGGCCCAAACTACTCCACTTTCCACGCACATATATCAAGGCAAGCTATAACGTGGTATTTTTTTTGGCACCATTCCATTTACTACTCTCAAGCATCAAAGTCTTTTTACATTCATCTGCCGTCATCTTCTCAAATATCATCTTCCTTTACTCATTTTTATCCATTTTTTAACCTTTTCAACATGGTTCACAATAATCCATGGATGGGTCCACTACAATGGAATGTTCCCAACCTCACTCCTCCTAATGGTAAGTTTTCTTTCTTTATTTTCTTTCTTTTTTGTGTTATTGTCGATTATGTTGTTGTTTAGTTGAATTATATGGTATTTGTGAGAAATCAATTTTTCTATGTCAATACTATTAAAATAGTCTCAAAAGCAACGGCAACATCGCCGAAAAATATTGC
Organism: Patellifolia procumbens; assembly: GCA_947645195.1. NCBI lineage: Eukaryota > Viridiplantae > Streptophyta > Magnoliopsida > Caryophyllales > Amaranthaceae > Patellifolia > Patellifolia procumbens. The sequence goes on from CANSGD010001175.1 coordinate 687,554, forward strand.
AGCGGTATGGGGGGTTTTGTAGGTTGGGGTTCAGTGACCAATTTCATCTCTCATGCTTTTAATTTGATGACCCTAAATTGCTTAAATTGTTAAAGAATTGTTGAAATAGTCTCAAATTGTTAAAGAATTGCTAAATAATATGTCATCATCATCATTCCCTTGTAATTATATGTCGAATTATTATAAGTTTGCACACACCAATTTTTTACAGTTTTGAATGGTTAGTTAATTTCAGATTATTTTAATAGAATTCACATACAAAAATTAATTTCTCAGAATTGTTAGTTTACTTTGTTGTTATTTGAACCTAAGTTAGATATAGTCCATTTATTTATGTTTGCAACTATTGTCATGGCAGAGATTGATCTTAGTGCTTGTTTGGTTGTGCATCATGGGGGCACATGGACTATGGAATGTGATATGGTGTATAATGGAGGTCAAGTTAAGGTGTTTCAAGACCTTCCTGATTGTGTCACTATGTTAGATGTGAAGAATATGATTGATAGTTTGGGATATAAAGACATAGTCAAGCTTCATTACTTGGATCCAAGGAAAGATTTCAGCATTAGGTACTTTGGGTATGATAACACTACTTTTGACCCCTTTTTGGCTTTGCTTGTGAAGTATAAGGTCATACATGTCTACATAGAGCATGAAGTTCAAATGAACATGAACTCTAAATTCTTAGATGGTACCACTGGCCCTTCACATTTTCCTGGTAGTAGTGACACCACTTTTGTTCAGTTACTAACCTCTGTTCAAAACCACACCTCTGCTCCACCCATCACCCACATGGAAATAGATTATGATACCTCAGGAACTGATGAGGATGATTTAGAAGTTATACATGCAAGGGATAAGGTCAGGGAAGAGGTGAAGAAACAACAATCATACGATGAGGAGCTGGTTATGTTGAAAAGGTTAGCTGAGACAAAAGGGAAAAATATTGAAGGTATGTACCTAGACTTTGATGCTGGCAGTGACCTAGATAGCCCTAGTGAATCAGATGAGGAAGATTGTGGCTACCTAATTGCACCTAACCCTAGTTCCAAGAATAAGAAGAAAAATAGGTTCTTAGAAGAAGGTGAATGCAGTAGGCAGAACAAGTTTTACATTGGTCAAACATTTGAAAATGCAAAGGCATTCAAGAAGGCTGTGATTGAATATTCTATTGAGATTGGTAGAGACATACCTTTTTCAAGGAATGATAAGAACAGAATTGGTGCGCATTGCAAGAACAAGGACAAAGGGTGCCTTTGGAGAATATGGGCATCATGGGAGAGGGGAAAGAAAAGTTTCATGGTAAAGACATTGAAACCTGATCATACTTGTGGCAGGATCTCTAAAGTGAAAAAAATGTCAGCTAGTTGGATTGCTTCAACCTACGAAACAAACTTCAAGGTCAATCCTTACCTCAAGTTGCATGATATAATGGAAACAGTGTGGTCGGAATGGGGTATCAAAGTGAGCAAATACATGGCATATAGGGCAAAGAAGAAAGGTCAAGCTCTAATTGTTGGGGAGTATAAAGAGCAATATGCTTTACTTTCAAGGTATGCTGCCGAGGTGTTAAAGAGCAACAGATTTAACACAGTGAAACTACAAATGACTGCCAATGTATTTGAAAGGATCTACTTTTGCTTTGAAGCACTTAGAAAGGGTTTTTTAGCTGGTTGTAGGCCTTTTATTTCATTGGATGGTTGTTTTTTGAAGGCTCCATTTTGTGGTCAGTTGCTAGTGGCGGTTGGTAGGGATGGGAATAATCAAATGTTCCCAATAGCATGGGCTGTAGTTGAGGTTGAGAGCACTAGTAGTTGGACTTGGTTTCTTCAACTGTTGGCATCAGATTTGGGAAGCAATGAAGGGGCTGGATACACATTCATGTCTGATCAGCAGAAAGGTTTGTTAGCAGCAATTAAAGATGTATTTCCAGAAGCTGAAAAAAGAATGTGTGCAAGACATGTTTATTGCAATTTCAGGACTGTTTTTGGTGGAGGAATGGAGTACAGGAAACAGTTCTGGATAATTGCCAAAACTACCACAGAGAATGAGTTCAAGTCACAGATTGAAGTAATGAGAGGCATTTCAAATGCAGCAGCAGATGATCTATTGAAAAGGAACTATCAGAAATGGTGTAGAGCTTTTTATACACCAGTGTCATGTTGTGACAGTGTAGACAACAACATGTCTGAAGTTTTTAATGCATATATACTGAGCAGCAGACACAAACCAATAATTACAATGCTTGAAGATATAAGAGAGGGTTTGATGGAAAGACTTCACAAGAAAAGGGATGAAATAAGGAAAAAGGAGTTGCTGCTGTGTCCAAGAATACAAGCACATGTTGAAAAGAACAAGGTGTTTGCAAGGGGTTGGAATGCATTTTGGGAAGGTGGATTTTGTTATGGAGTTAGAGAGGGTGCTACTCAAACCAAATATGTTGTCAACCTCACTGAAAAAACCTGCAGTTGTAATGCTTGGCAGGTTAGTGGCATTCCTTGTAATCATGCCGTGGTTGCAATTTGGAATAAGGTAGATGAACCAGAGCAATATGTCAGTGACTACTTCAGGAAAGGAACATACATGAAAGCTTATGAGTATTTGTTGGAGCCTCTAAATGGTTTTGAAGAATGGTCTCAATCAGAAGCATTAGTCATTCCTCCTCGACTGAAAAAGGTACAGAATAGACCTCAAACCAAAAGAAGGCTCCAAGTTGGGGAAGTGAGTAAGTCAGGATAGTTGAAGAAAGTTGGCACAATCATGACTTGTAGCTCTTGTGGGATCCAAGGCCACAATAAAAGAAGCTGCAAGAATGGTCCTAATGAAAATAAGAACACACCTGAACCTAACAACAACAACCAACCTGAAAGAACTAGTTCCTTACCAGTGCACCAAAAGGGAGTGGGTTATACACCTATCCTAATGGATTTCAGAGGGTTGCAAATGTAAGTGCTATCATCTAGTACTATGTTGTCTTTGCATATGCCTTTAGGTTACAAGTGTATGTTTACTATTTTCATTTGTGTTTTATTTTTTGTAGGGTGTTCCTAGATTAGAATCAAGAACAACTCAACCTTCAATGAGTGCCAACCCACCAAGGACTTCTGCATTTTACTCTGACTTTGAAGGTGAACAAATTGTTTATTCTTTCAACCAAGATTATCAATGGTCTCAGTCTGAAAGTAGGTCACAACCATCAACAAAGTATCACAACTAAAGGTGGCCATTGGGCGGGTTAGTCCTGACCCAGCCCTGAACCGATCCGACGAAAAATCGATCCGGCCCTAAACCGGAAAAAATCAACCCTGAATCGGCCCGACCCGGTCAAGGAACTGGTTCGGTTCAGGTTCATGTTTTCAAATTTCAAAACCGTTCATAAACCGATCCTAGCCCTGAACCGACCCTGACCCTGACCCGGCCCGTAAACCAGCCCGCTCTTGAACCGGTCCTTGAACCGACCCATTCTTAAATTTTTCCTTGAACCGCCTCTAAACCGTCACTAAAACCCTATACCATAAATTTAAATCTTAAACCGTAACCTTATACCATGTACTCTAAACCCTATACCGTAATTAAAATCATATAAATTATGATTATTCTTATGAATGACTAGTGGACTCGTAAAGTATAAATTATGATTAAGATTTTAATAAATGAATTATGATATGATTATGATTTATGATCTATGAAATTGAACTATGGTTATGATAAATAAACTTTAAATTATAATTATGATTAATAAACTATAGACTATTTTTATGATTATGATTAATAAACTATTATATACGAGTATGATTATGATTATGATTAATGAGTATTTGTTATTGGGAGTTGCGATTGGTGAAATTTCTATATGAAATTAGTATTTGATTTACTCTGAGTTATTATTTATAAGAATTAACCTTTTTTAATTATAAAAAAAATTATTTTTACTTAACGTGCATTTTCAATATGAAAAAAAATTGTATTAAGAAAAGTTGTATAAAAGAAGTTGAAATAACCCTGAACTGGCACTGAACCAGCCCTAAACCGACACTAAATCTAGCCCTGAATCCACTCGGACCCTGACACTGAACCGGCCCTGAACCGACACTGAACCGTTCCTGAACCGCCTCCAAACCGGTTCAGGTTCAGAAAAACATAACCCTAACCCAGCCCTGAACCGGCCCGGGGGGGTCTTAGGGCTGGGTTAGGGCCAAGTTTTTTGAACCGGCCCGTACATAACCCAGCACTGAACCGGCACAACCCGGCCCGTGGCCATCTCTAATCACAACACAAGGACTTCAAAGTCTTGCAATGTCAAAGAGGATGCAACAAAGAGATAGAATAAAGTAAGTGTCTCTAAAACCATTTTTGTACTTAAATTTATTGCATTGAGTTCAAATAAGTAAACCATTACATACTAGCACTTAATATAATAGAACAAGGTTGAATCATTATATAACTTTATTTTGTTAGTACCTCATTCCTCTCGATTTCCACTATTACCATATTCAAAGTCTGTAGCAATACATTTACTTCATTAGATTGGAAATCCCATTCTCCTCTTTTTTGCTTGAATAAACCTTTTTATACTTAAAATATTGTATTACTTCTAAAATATAGCAATTAAGCTATCTTATAAATTGGCTCTTGGTAGGAAGACTGAACCATTATCATAATATGTCTCTAATTACATTTATTATATTTATAAGCTCTCTTATAAATTGGCTCTTTATTTATTATTATTTTTATTACCTTCTATCATATTATAATAAATTCACAGTAAACCTAAGTAAACTCTACCTTTTGTATCACTTTCTTTGTATTGCATTTTATTCTACTTCTCATTAAATATTGAAGATGGCCGTCGTGATGTCATATAATATAAACTCTAATATACAATCCCTATATTGCAGTTAGTACCTGATAGATGAAGGTGGAAGATGACAGGAACAAAAGGCAGTCCTAGGTCAGAAAAGCACACATTGAATAAAATAGTAGCTTTTTTGTGTTTTTGTATTGAACACTATGTTTTTGTGAAGTAGACTATGTTCTGTTGGAATGCTCGGTGCTTTGGTGTTGTTATACAGGCTGCTTTTTTGTATTTTTTGACAGTTGAAAAATATTGATTTTGTGGTTTGAATTCAGTTCTGTTATATGCTATTAATGACAGCATTGCCTAACCAAAGTTTAGTACCTTAAACCACCAAAGTTTAGTACCTTAAACCACCAAAGTTTAGTACCTTAAACCACCAAAGTTTAGTACCTTAAACAGCCAAAGTTAACAGAAGTTGTATTGAGTACCTTAATTGCAACTTATGCAACTATGGTACTCAATTTGCAACTTTTGGCAAAGTTTAGTACTCAACTTTGTACTTAACTCGTGTATTCACAGAATGGGATATGTTGGTATGTCTATTAATTTGATTGGCTCTTTAATTTGTTTAGAGATACTATCTAATAATTCACTTGTTATGGTGTAATTTACCAATTCAGGCATTAATCAAACACACTATCTCTATGATATATTCTCAATATCTTTCTCACTTAGACTTCAAATGAACGTCCATAGTAAAACCCAAATTGAAAAAAGCATAAATTGTGGGATATTTCTCCACACATCTAAATTGTAGTGGGTGGTATAACAAGTATAATATAGATGTGAATCGGTGATGTGCAAAAATCCCATTTTCCATACGTTGCTACAAATTGTTGCTTATAAGAGTAATTAGACATAGTAAGTAATTGTACTGCGTCGTCATTATGTTAGTTTTTTCTTTCACAACACCGTGAATTTATCGATTATCACCATTGCTATTCTTGGCGTTATCCATTTTGCCTTCCATTCATCAGAATCAGAACTTCTATGTAAATGTAGTTCATAGATAATGCTATCTGTGAGTAGATGTGGCAAAAGTTGGCATACCTTTCACAATATGCTGACTCTGCTGAATGACATCCTTTGCTTCAAATAATTGTTGCAGGCTAAGCAGAAGCAAAAGGAAGCAAAGAGGACGTTATTTCCACGTGTGGAAGGGAAAGAAAGTGGCAATTGCATTGTTGTTGACTCTGGTTTGTTTTCTTCCGCTGTAGAGGCACTTTTGCGTTTTGGCTCAAAATATGTTTGCATTACCTTTTAGCATCTTTCCTTTTTCTTAGGATAGGACCGAGATATTGCAGACTAGCTTTTTATATTTAACATACTATCTTTGAATACATGCTTTTACGGTCTGATTTATGCTAGAGTTTGCTTGTTTGATATTTTAAATCAGCTGTGAAGCCGGCTGAGGAATCCTAGCACATGGCACTTATTTCTTTGACATCAATTTTTTTTTATCTTTGCCCATCCAAGTGTGGAACCTCTGGAAACTAAATTTAAGTAGATTCCCCGATCTTGGCTCCAAGTTGGGGCTGTCTCTTTAGTCTAGAAGCACTAAACACATCTTGTCCCACTAATCATATCACTGCAGTCTACAAGTGAATATGGGGGACTAATGACATATATTGTTGCGGCTTACCTCGTGAGCTTGATATTATGAATCAATTGAATGTAAGAGCAGATGTTATTCTTAGATAAGGAACTTGCTAAGTGGACAACTAACTATCCTAAACTAACAATCGATGCATATGAGATGCAACATGAAAGAAATTAAACAACCTTGTTGGAAATTAATTTTTTTTCTTATTTTTTTTTATTATTATCATTAAAAACAAAAAAAATGGATTTTGTTGGTGAATTTTTTTTTGCAACTCATTCTTACAATCTTTCAATTGTATTATTTTATCTCATAAAACCCTTTCTTTTTGGGGTATTGCTATTACCATTCCAGGTTCACCAATGGTTCATGCTATAGACAAGAACGCCAGAGCTTATTATGATTTGGAAAGTTGTTGGCTGGCAGAAGCCACCCGTGATACAGGCCAGGTTTATGCTCTTTCTTTGTATATAACCATAGGTGTCTGTTTCAGTTATGTCCAGTTGGTTGAACATATGGATACAAGCAGTTTGTTTTTTTTTCTTTGGATGGTGGGTTAGAGGTCTATTTCTCATTCCATGGAAACCGAATTGTGTTGTTACATGTCAAATTTCTCGCTTATCATATATAAGGGAAATTCGGGTTAAGAATCTAGGCCAATAGTCAAATAAGTGGTGGAAGAATTATAGGAGACTGAACACTAACTCGCTAATCTCTAACATTAAAACTATGTTAATATACTTACTCGTCTTTAATTCCTTCACTCATTTGGTTCAGCAGCAAGCTTAAGAAGTGAGTTTAGTGTGAGCTACTAAATAGGTTGTGGAAGTAAAGAGTAAGATCATGGAAAAGTAAAGTAATTGATGCAGAATAATAAATCATAATCATCAGTAATCAACATGGAGGAGAAAGATACTCATATAGAAAGGAAGTGCAAGATGGACAATGTTTGCTATACAATATAGATGAGTAGCAAATGATTCAGTCTTAGCTGTTATGTTTATCTTTTACATTCAGCTAAATTTTAGACAACTTTTATTAGACGGAGAATGAAAGAAGCGAGGACAGAGGTGAAACAAATGAAGTAAATGGGGAAGAAGGAAATGAGATAATATTCTATGCTCCCAAAGATATGAGGCTTGGCATGCTCGCATTCTCGAGAAAGTTGGGGCATTTAATCAACATGTACATGCTTGGAGAAATATGTGCTCATTCTTTCGCATTTCACTTGTTTAGAGTTAGTGGTCTGATCAAACTATTATATGACTCATTTAGTGTTGCAGGTCATAAAAACTATCAAATTTTCAGGTTTTTAGAGTTTGTTTAACAAGACTTTGAATAACAAATTTTCACTATTAAAGCTACAAATTACAAATGTTACTTTGATTATTTACACTTCATTTAACGTGTCCTCTTCTATAAATGTTTGATACAGGATCCCGAATGAGCAAATTAAGAAATCCCATGAAGAAATTAAAGAGCTAAGGATGATGGATACAACTAAGAGGAAATGGATGTTTGCCTTAATGTCAAAGGCCTACTTCAGCCACTGAAGATTCATTTGTGAGCCGGTGTTACGCCCCTGGTCCAATGTGCTTCATTATGAGTCATATACAAATAGATTTATATATTTCATATAATGCGTAATAAAACGAAAGTATGTCTAAAGAACTTGAAATATAGACATTCTCACAAAAAATGTACATCTAAGTGCTTCATGAGAGTCGTGCAAAAGAGGAGTTTAATTGGGTGATGGATTATCATATAATTTTTGTAAGGCTGCATCTTGTATTGTAAGTACCGAATTTGTGGGTATGTGAAATTGGATGAAATTGGCATGACAAGGATTTTTGTACGAGAGGGAGATCAAGCTGACACAAGAAGAGAAGTTGGAACTAAGTAAGTTGTTTAATAACTGTAATCTAATAGAATATAGCATTACAACAACCTAATTGATCATATCAATAATGAGTGGTTTTCACTTGTATGGCACTAGCTATATGGCTCCCGAGTATACGATGGAAGGGAGGTTCTCTGGGAATGTGATGTTTTCAACTTTGGTGTATTGCTTTTAGTGATCGTCAGAGACATTAAAAACAGTTAATTCTAGCATTCCAAAGATTCATCTGCATTGCTATATACCTATTTTAGTGATTTCCAGTGACGTTATGCAACTGCCTTGTGATAGGCTAAAGTCGTATCACCTAATCAAAAATAAACCTACGGTCCTCTAACTAAGGTAGTCAGTGGAAGCAGGGTCGAATCCACAGGGAGACAGAGTTTCTAAATCAATATTCAACCAGTTCAGCTACTCCAGAGTAAATCAGAGAAGAATTAATTAAACTAATGATTAAGCTAAGAAAGACGGGAAAAATCAAGGATTTAACTATGGACTAAAACCTAGGGTATTAGGTCGGTCCACCATGCTTATACCAATCAAACAAGGGCAACTACTATCAAAACCTAAATCAAGAGTCGGGGGATTAGAGCCTATGTTGAGCTATGGTTAAGACTCAACGCTCATAGTTCAACATACGCCGCATGTTCACTAACGTAATTAGAACTACCGACATGTCCTAGGCCTCTAGTCGTAAGACGGATCTGTGCAAACAACTATTAACCACAAGCAACCAAAGAAACTGCGCAATGACGTTAATTACTCAATAAAGAACAAACCACATCATAATCACCCTAATCAAGCCCTAGAAATCAATAGGAGTCTAAATCACAATCATGGTATAAACATGGCTTTCCTATCTAACACCCTAGAAAGAGAACTACTCACTCATGATCGAATTAACAACGACAAAACTAATATAAAACCCTAACAATTGCATCATGAACGATTAAATAAATAAATTAAGCAATCAAGAATAACAAAAGAGATTATGGTAAGAAAGAATATCAATTGACGGAAAGCAGGAACTTTTATTGAAATCGAAATAGGTTTGATCACCTCTAAATTAATCTAAAGTGTTTGAATTAAACTAAGAACAATAAGTAGTAACACTAGTCTAAAGCAGTAAAAAGATGAATAAAAGATGCCCCTAAATAATGAGGAAAACGGTATTTATAATACCCCTCAAGTCTAATTAAAAATAGGAAGCAAAAGACGAAATTTGCGACAAATGGCACCAGACCCGATCGGGCCCGAGTACAGTACCCGATCGGGTCCACACCCATTTCAGCAAACTTTGTTTGGGCTTTGATATAACAGCAGCACAGCAGCGACAGGCCAACTGGGCCTCCACCCGATCACACACCCGATCGGGTCGTGGATCGGGTGCCCAGCAAGCTTAGCGTTTGGCGTCTTGTGGCGTAGCAGCAACAACAACCATAAAATGCAAAGGACCCGATCGGGTCGGGCGGTGGGCACCTGATCGGGTCTGGGGACATGCTTCCTCGCCCGATCGGGTCCGCAACATCTATACCCGATCAATATTTCTTCGCCCGATCGGGCCATTTCTGCCCGATCAGTGCACGAAAACCTCCTTTTTGACTCTTTGGCTCTCTAATCTTCACGTTTAGGGGTCTTGGGACCTCCTAAACTATCCGTAAAGCTCGTGAGCCATCCTACGTGCCTCATAACATCTCGTAAAGCCGTGGTTGCTTCCAAATGGCTCGGGAATAAGGAGAAAACTCCATAAAACCTGCAATTCAACACTAAAACACGAAACCACAACTATATACGAAAGTTAGCACAAAATAGCTCCCAAGAGCTCCAATGACGCACAAATTAGCTTGTAAATAAGGGAGAAAACTCTATATAAATACGTGATATCAAACTCCCCCAAGCCAAACCTTTGCTTGTCCTCAAGCAAACAGCACATGAACATGGAATATATTGCCTCACCCCAAAGATAAAAACAAATCAAAGCTCAAAACATTGTCAAGACTAAGAATCGTTCAAGCAGGCATAATTCAAGTTTGGCTAATCAAATCCATCCAACCACCAATCATCCAAGCAATTTATCAAATTCAAGCGTCCACAAAGCGTGCAAGTCCTGAAAAGGCTCTCACAAGGGTGTCACTCCTCTCGATTTTGTGGCAGGCAAAGAATATGCCCAAACACTCACCAACCTGACCATAAGTACCCTTCCCACTCACACTCTCATGTGTTTAAGAAGGTTCAATGACGCTCATCCTAGTCAAGTCGACTCAATTAGCAGAAATACTCTTAAACTTTGACAAACTGACTCGAAATCAATCAAATGAACAATGCAGACACAAGCTCAAGAGGACTTTATAGGGTTGTAATGGGGCTTAGGTGAGAGGTAGGGGATACTTTTGGGTAATGTGGTGGAAAAACCAAGAAAGGGGGAGCATAAATCATTCAAACAAGGCCTAAGATGGCCTACACAACTCCCAACAATCACCATAAAACCATGTAAAGTAACCCAACTCTCATAAATCAATGAAAAGCTCATAACAAACCCAATTTTCTAGCAATGAAGCGAATATTCCTTTATGAACTTACGTGAATGAAAGAACTTGAATCCTTTTGAATTTTCGTTTCATTTTTCTTTCATTTTTCTGAACTTCATTCACGCAACTCTAAACTTGCTTTTTCTTTTCTCTTTCTCACTCTCAAACCACAGCAAATACACTTTTAAATTCCTCAAAAACCAAACTAAACCAACAAACCAATCTCAAACTCAACCCATACAAAAGCTCCCCCAAGCTAGGCTTGGAATAATATCAAGTGAAGGCTTTGGGCACATAATAGGGGTTTAAGTAACACGAAACAAGTCATTAGGCTCAGCGGGGCTAAGGAGGATAAAAGTATATCAAAAACTCACTCTGAAGCTCAAGAATTAGACAAAAGAACGCCTCTATCACAGCACATGCTACAAGTCATCTAAAATCAGACAAGTGCGAAGTCAAAGTGAAGATCAATCCACTAAAGAGGAACTAACACACAAGAATAGACTGGATAATAATATGAATCCAATAAGCTACAAAGAGGCCTCACAGTCTAACCAATTCAGGTATGCAGCACAAAGTGGTCTAATATAATCCAAAAATGCTCGAAATCATAGCAATCAAACATCAAATCATAGCCTCAAGATCACAAATGCCCAGCTATCCAGAAAACAAAGTCAAATCATTTTCAAATAGAGCACAACAAGGGGCACAGGGAGGCAACTAAACCAGTCATGGGAACCATATTTTTTTTGATTTTTTCAGTATTTTTGAAAGCAGTAAATCTATCCTAGAAAGCTTTAAAAGAGATAGGGAATACAAACAGAACTCCTCCCCCAAGCTGAACTTGGCAGTGTCATCAATGCCAAAAGGTGATAAGGACTATGCTAAGAGGAAAAACAATGTTAGTACCCTCACTCTCGCTCACAAAAAGAAGAAAAATAAAAAGAAAAGGAAAAAGGGAAAGAAAAATACGAGTTGCCTCTCGCACAGAGCTGGTTTATCAAGGTCCCGCACGTCCATAATCCTCCCTCTCTCAAATAGGAGGGGCGTGGCAGTGAGTGCCACCCTCATCAAATATCTTTCTTCTCCAAATGTTCTTGACTATGCCTCCAGACGGTGAGGCAACCTTAGGTGGAATTGGAGTCTTCTTCACACCTACTTCATCCAAAACCTCATCCCTGCAACAAGATTGTTCAAGCATAGGTGCCTTAACAACATTGGTTAGTTTAAATATCACTTTATCATCACCAACACTAAGAGTTAAAGACCCAGACTTAACATCAATTACAGCACCAGCAGTACACAAAAATGGCCTACCCAAGATGATAGGAATCTGGGCATCCTCATCCATATCTAACACCACAAAATCAACAGGGATATAGAATTTCCCAACCCTAATAGGAACGTCCTCTAAAACACCTAGAGGGTATTTTATAGAACGATCTGCCATCTGCAAAGTGATTTGTGTGCATTTAAGTGCTCCCATATTCAGTTTCTCAAAAACAGATAATGGCATAACAGAAACAGAAGCACCCAAATCACATAAAGCGTTGTCAATAAAAATAGGTCCAAGATGGCAGGGTATAGAGAAACTACCAGGATCCTTTAACTTTGGTGGGGCTTTATTCTAGATAAAAGCACGACACTCTTCAGTAAGAGCGACACGTTCTACCCCACCAAAGTCTCTTTTCTTAATGATCATGTCTTTCAGAAATTTGGCATAAACAGGCACTTGGGTAATTAAATCTGTGAATGGAATCGTTACCTCAAGGTTCTTGACCATAGCCAAGAACTTACCAAACTGCTGATCGACCTTGGACTGTTGCATCCTGTGAGGAAAAGGTAGCCTTGGTGTAAAAGGCGTTTCAGAAACCTTCTCCTTTATCTTCCCTGTCTGTTCAGCTTCTGCAGACAAATCGACTTCAGACGTCGAATTCTTCCTTTTTCCTTCCTATACTACCCTCTTCTTTCCTACAGTTGGGGTAACCTCATCAATAGGCACTGGAGGGGCATCATATGCAATGCCATTATGAAGAGTGATGACATTCACATGTTCTCTCTGAACGGGCTGCCCTGGCAATTGTCCCTGCTGCCTCTGTGCATTAGATTCTGCCAACTGAGCAACTTGAGCCTCGAGAAGTTTGATATGCTTCTCTTGGTTCCTCCGTGCTTCCTCATTTGCCTTTTGCATAGACAATATCAGTTTCATCAGTTCAGAATTGCTAGTCTCTTGTGGGTTATTGTTTTGTGGAGGTGGGGTGGGAATATTTTGTGGAGTTTGGAAATTATTGTGGTGATGGAAGTTTTGTGGTGATGGTCTTTGGAAATTTTGTGGGGTTTGATGGTAGGAGGGTTTAGGATTGTTTTGTGGAGGTGTAGGTTGATAGTTTTGTGGGTTTTGGTAGTTATGTGAAGGGGGGAAGGTTTGTGGTCTTTGTTGGAAGGCATTGGCCTGCTCCATCTGAAATTGACTGAACTGACAGTCATGCCCAAAGTGACCCTGAACACCACATACCTCGCAGTAAGATGAGGTAATGGGTGCTACGGCAGACATAGCATTGATGCTCATAGGCGGAGGTGCCGAACTAGAAGACTTCATTAGCTGCTGAGTCAGTTGCGCCATCTGAGATGTAAGCAATGAAATAGCGTCAACTTCAAGTACCTTCTTAGTCAAACTCCTACATGATGAATGGTCATTGGCTGCAAGATTTGATATGAATTCATAACCCTCATCAACTGCCTTGTCTAAAAACACTCCTCCTGCAGACGAATCAACAATACACTTCGTCTGAGGCTGCAGACCATTGTAGAATGTCTGCGTCAAGAACCATTTGTCCATATTGTGGTGTGGACACTCTCTCTGTAAATCTCTAAACCTAGCCCACGCTTCCCGTAATGTTTCATCAGGCTCTTGGGAAAACGTGGCTAGTTTATTTCTGATTTCTGTTGTTTTAGTAGGCGGGTAATACTCTCTCAGAAATGCAGCAGAAATCTCACTCCATTCGGTTTCCTTCACATCGTTCAACCATTTCTGGGCTCTATCTCTCAGTGAAAACTCGAACAACATGACTTTGAGTTGATCTGGAGTGACGCCGGCATGTTTAACGGTTCGACAAAGTTGTTGAAACCGTTGCAGATGATTTGCCGGATCTTCAGTAGGATGCCCACCAAACTGATTTTGCTGGACCATGCTGATGAGTCCAGTCTTAATTTCAAAATTGTTAGCGGCGATGGTGGGCATTGGTGGTCCAGTAGAAAGACCATCCGGGTTGGGCACCCCATAAGATTTCAGTGACTTTGACATGACTGAACTTAAGATGTCTGCTCCAGAGGTGTTCAGTTGAACAGACTGCTTTTCTTTCTGCTTTATCTTTCGGATCCGCTAGATTGTTCTAGTAAGATCGGGGTCCGCTGGAATTGGGGAACCGTTTCTTTGGGACCTGGGCATACAAAAGAAACAAAAAGCAGCAGTAAAACGTACCTTGATTGAAAGAATGAAGTTCCAATGAGGTACAGAGGAGTAGACCAAATAATCAAATAAAAACTTAGAAAACTAGCCGTCTCCCCGGCAACGGCGCCAAAATTTGATAGGCTAAAGTCGTATCACCTAATCAAAAATAAACCTACGGTCCTCTAACTAAGGTAGTCAGTGGAAGCAGGGTCGAATCCACAGGGAGACAGAGTTTCTAAATCAATATTCAACCAGTTCAGCTACTCCAGAGTAAATCAGAGAAGGATTAATTAAACTAATGATTAAGCTAAGAAAGACGGGAAAAATCAAGGATTTAACTATGGACTAAAACCTAGGGTATTAGGTCGGTCCACCATGCTTATACCAACCAAACAAGGGCAACTACTATCAAAACCTAAATCAAGAGTCGGGGGATTAGAGCCTATGTTGAGCTATGGTTAAGACTCAACGCTCATAGTTCAACATACGCCGCATGTTCACTAACGTAATTAGAACTACCGACATGTCCTAGGCCTCTAGTCGTAAGACGGATCTGTGCAAACAACTATTAACCACAAGCAACCAAAGAAACTGCGCAATAACGTTAATTACTCAATAAAGAACAAACCACATCATAATCACCCTAATCAAGCCCTAGAAATCAATAGGAGTCTAAATCACAATCATGGTATAAACATGGCTTTCCTATCTAACACCCTAGAAAGAGAACTACTCACTCATGAACGAATTAACAACGACAAAACTAATATAAAACCCTAACAATTGCATCATGAATGATTAAATAAATAAATTAAGCAATCAAGAATAACAAAAGAGATTATGGTAAGAAAGAATACCAATTGACGGAAAGCAGGAACTTTATTGAAATCGAAATAGGTTTGATCACCTCTAAATTAGTCTAAAGTGTTTGAATTAAACTAAGAACAATGAGTAGTAACACTAGTCTAAAGCAGTAAAAAGATGAATAAAAGATGTCCCTAAATAATGAGGAAAACGGTATTTATAATACCCCTCAAGTCTAATTAAAAATAGGAAGCAAAAGACGAAATTCGCGACAAATGGCACCAGACCCGATCGGGCCCGAGTACAGTACCCGATCGGGTCCACACCCATTTCAGCAAACTTTGTTTGGGCTTTGATATAACAGCAGCACGGCAGCGACAGGCCAACTGGGCCTCCACCCGATCACACACCCGATCGGGTCGTGGATCGGGTGCCCAGCAAGCTTAGCGTTTGGCGTCTTCTGGCGTAGCAGCAGCAACAACCATAAAATGCAAAGGACCCGATCGGGTCGGGCGGTGGGCACCCGATCGGGTCTGGGGACATGCTTCCTCGCCCGATCGGATCGGGCAACCCTCGCCCGATCGGGTCCGCAACATCTATACCCGATCAATATTTCTTCGCCCGATCGGGCCATTTCTGCCCGATCAGTGCACGGAAACCTCCTTTTTGACTCTTTGGCTCTCTAATCTTCACGTTTAGGGGTCTTGGGACCTCCTAAACTATCTGTAAAGCTCGTGAGCCATCCTACGTGCCTCGTAACATCTCGTAAAGCCGTGGTTGCTTCCAAATGGCTCGGGAATAAGGAGAAAACTCCATAAAACCTGCAATTCAACATTAAAACACGAAACCACAACTATATACGAAAGTTAGCACAAAATAGCTCCCAAGAGCTCCAATGACGCACAAATTAGCTTGTAAATAAGGGAGAAAACTCTATATAAATACGTGATATCACCTTGCTCTAGAGACACTACGATACTTGTAGCTTGGTTCAAATCTTCTATGACTCTATGATGTGCAGGTTCATAAACAAGAGAGGAGTACATAAAGCTACGGACGTCTTTCCGAGGCTTGTATTTTATTTCACCCTAAACATATTATATAGCTAAATTAATATAAATTTTAGCAAATCAATTATACCTGGGGTTCGCGCGCGTAGCTCGCGGACCAACAACTAGTGTATACAAAAGTTTGAGGAGTTTTGTGATGGCATTTCTAATGAAATTGAAGGCACGTGATGATCAACCAAAAGAAAAGAAAAAAAAAACTTAAAAGGATGGGGATTTCGGATAATTTAATAACTTAACTATATCATTAGGATTTTGGATTATGTAAGAATTCAATTGAATAGGTCATTAGGATTTCGGATTATCTAAGAATTCAACTGAATCAGTCATGAGGTTTTTAGATTATTTAAGAATTCAACTGAATAGGTCATAGGATTCCGGATTATTCAGAACTTAATTGAATAGGTCATCATTAAAGGTCGTCAAATGTTGATGAATTTGTTGATCATTTAGTTCAGAGCTAGGTGCTAAGAAATTAAAGGAACACACTTTATATGCATAACTAAAGGCATCTCTAGTTCATCAAAAGCATGCAAAATATGAATATTAAGGTATTCTCAAAACTGTTTTTTTTTTCAACAGAGAGCGACAAAATACAATAATATGAATCATATGATGTAGATTCGATATCTAATTTTGGATACTGCCTCAACAAAAAGTTATCAACTAAAATAATTGGCATCTCCAAATCATTATGTACATTTATGCTCAAAGTGGAACAACATAGACTTAAATATCAAAGTAGACAAAGAAAGGGTTGCTCTTGTCTTTAAGTTCAATCAAAGAACTTGCTAAGGTAGAGAGGAATGGGATCATTGAATGCTACTAATGTGTTTGTTGCCCTCCTTTTGACTATACGTCTTATTCTTCATGTTTGGGGTATTTTTAGGTTTGCCTTCCTCTCCTTGCTACTATTTCCTAATATAATTGCGAATTTTGTTTAGGATACGTATATGTATGTGTGAGATGTCTACAGTCTACTATACGAATGGGCTATTTTTAGGCTGCTTTTGCGAAAAATGTGTGAGATGATGTTTAAAAAATTATCAAGCCTAACCCACCCAACCCAGGGATCAACACGTCCAACACCCAATCCAGCCAACCATACCCGTCCAACCCATTCGTCAACCCACCCAGCCCATACCCACCCAAAAAACGCTCCAATCCCGTTCCAACCCGCTTTGGGTATAATCCTTGGCCTAACCCATGACTTTAGCAAGCACACACTAGTCAAGTTTTTTCCAACACGACCCCTTGTTGGCCCAGCCCGTCCAATTGCCACCACTGCAAGTAAGTGAATCTTCAACTCAATTCTATTTAATTTCAATTCAATTCTAATAATTTCAGTTCAAGTTATGCTTGGTTGAGTTCATTTCAAATCTATAATTTTAGCTTACTTCTATTGGGTTTAGCTCCATTCAAATCCAAAATAACCAAACTTAACAATGTAAGAGCAACTACACACATGATCAATTTGATCATAAGAATAGATCATAAGACATGAACAAAAAAAAAGTGGCCTACACTCATGAGTGAAAGTAGATCACATTGTGATCAATCATGAAATAGATCACATTGAGATCAACTAGTTCATTAGAAAAGCAAAAACTGGCCAATCACGCAGTGACATGTAGCAACAGTTTTTTGTTTAAAACTACAAACTAAAATATCTGACAATCTACAAAGTAAAAAAATTTTATAAAAAATACCAACGGTTATATTTTCTTGAGATCTATAAATAGACACCCACTTTACTATATTTTTATATACTTTTGAATTTTTAAAATTTTTAAATACATAAGTAATTGATTGATCATGAGTGGGGTGCCTTTAATCAAATTAATCATAAAACATGATTAAAATTTTAGGATGAGTGAAAAAGTGGTAGAGATAGAGGGATGATCTGTTATTTTTGTTCATGAGTGGTAATGCTCTAACAGCTAAAATTCATGTATGGAGACATTCAATTTAAAAAAGAGAGCAAAAGCATTTTAAAATTAGAGAGGAGACATTCAGACAAAACAATCACTGTACAGTGTAGTACACCAATACAGAGAAACCTCCTTTTCATATTGTTCAAACTTGAAACATATCTATTTGTCATAAAAAGAAAAGTTTGAAACATATCTTGAGTGCTCCATTTTACTAGAGGTCCAAAATACAGCACACTTTATCAATTATCACCCATCTTTCCTGCAATGGCGGATGTAAGTTTTTAGACATTAGAGAAAGAGAGATAAAGATTAGAGCTTTTGGCAAAAGAAATAGTATAATGTTGAAGTGTATTCCTTTACTGAGTCAACTCGTTCTCGTGTTGATGTTATGTTGTTGCTTGGCATCTTCTTCAATGGCTGCTAGGCCTGGCTTTCTTTTCATAAGGCATAGAGGACGATGCACTCCTCAGTAAGCTCTCTTTCTCTCTGTCACCCTCTGCCTAATCTACATTTTAAATTTAGCGTATATTATTTTGGGAACGAGGCTTTGTTGTTGTTGTTGTTGTTGATGCGTTGATTGATGCCGAGTCAACTCGGATGGAAACGCCGGAGTTACTCTGTTTATTTGTCAAAATGTTGGTTTGATTCAACACCTTCTAACGTAAAATCTCTACTTACATTTGACTTTTTGTGGGTGGACTCGGATCGTTTGGCTACGAGTCAATCCGCTAACTCGGTTCGTAATTTATATGGTGGATTTTCTTTACTTTAAAATATAGGGAACGTTTGTTATCATTTTTTGTTTTTAGTTAAAATCATTAGTTGTCCGTTTCTAAAATCATCATTTTTCAATAAGTTTGACGATTTTTTGATTTTTTTACAAGGCATATATTATACGACTTTCAGATACAAAAAATAAAAAACTGCAAATGAAATTGCAAACCACAATGATATCGAATGGGTCATAAGGTTCTTAACGTGTTCTGTTCAGCTTTTAAGAAGATTTTAGATCTAATAATTTTAGACTGTGTCCAATCAGGTAAAAATTAGATCCAATTAGATTTATTATGCTATGTTTTGATAATTTAAGGTATACAAAAAAAAAAAACTTCCTCCGTTTTTTTTTTGTAAATGGCACTTTCTATTTTTAGTAAGTCTCAAATTAAATGTTATACTTTTTTTGGGTTAATAAATTCTCTCTATCTCTCTCATTTCACATGGGTCCCCTTATTTTCTTCTCTCTATTTCTTTTCTTCTCAAAAATTGTTTAGGGTTCGCGAATCTAAAAGTGTCACAATTAAATATAAACGGAGAAAATATAAAGTTTGGCAAGTGGTTTTGAGGTGGCCATTTAGTCCATTTGGCCAAATAGCCAAAAACAAAAAAATTGGGCTTCTTGAATAGCTGAAAACCCAACTTTTTAGTCGAAAGTTAGAAGTTTTAAAACAGTTTTTGATGTTGGCTTATGAAGTTTGCTTCAATTTGTTACTAAACAACAAACATTAATAACCGCTTTTACCAAATATTTTTATAGATAATTACACAGCTAGTCAAACAAATCAACAAAAAAGACGGTCAAACTAATCACCATACAAGACTACTAGCACCCACCAATCGTTAATAACTCCCACTAAATTCAAATAATAAAGTTCTGTTTTTTTCAATTTATTTTTGCTAATCTGGATTTATTTGACCTATCTTAACTTATCTGAACTTATAATGACTGAAAAGACCTTATAAAATCTTTTCGATCTTATTAGAATTTATTAGATGAAATCACTTTATTGGACTTACTTTATTTGAACAACTATAAACTTATCTGAACTTGTAATGAATGAGATAAGTTGAAAATAAGGCCACCTAAGTTAACCTAATTTTTGAAGTTCAGTTTTAATACTACATTCTAATACGCTTAAAGTGCTACTCTCTCCGTCCCATAATATTTTTCTCACTTTTTGAATATATGTGAGGTATAAAATAATTAAATAGGAAGTACATTATGGAACGGAGGAGTAACTTTTTTGTGGGGGCTGCCTGCAGATACTGGGGAAGCAGGAGGGAAGAATGGCCAAAGATGGTCCCACAAAGATCAATGGTAAGAAAGGTATTTGGATCAAGAACAATTGAACGGTTCAGATCTGATCTGACCCTATTAGAAGCAGCAACACGAAACGACGACGTTGAGAATGCCTATATAAGATTGTTGAAACAATCAAGTGCTGCCTTGTTGAACTCCTATGCCAGAGTGGGCTACCCTTACAAATCCTGGGAGGTTAAGATACTTCTTTTACAGGGCTTAATCTCTGAGAAGGATGCAGCCCGACTCGCTCGAGTACTTACAAAGGCTAATGAAGCTTGTAATTAAGCTTTACATTTGCCTTCGTGATAGTACTAGTCGTAGTAATATTACCTCCGTCTCAAAATATTGTCTTTTTGTTATGTTTGTGGCTCATGTTTGTCAATATAAGTTGATAAGAAACTTTCTAAATGGATGGAGTAGTAATTTTTTTGAATGGCCTTTTTACAAGTATGTAAACTTTAGTCCAACATGAAGTGAATTTCATGTTTTAAGGTTAGTCAATGATAGGCGATTCTTGGAACCAAATGGTGTGATAACTGATAATACTATAAATGTTCCTTTAAGTGAAATTTCATTGCAATTGTTTTGTTGTGTTGAACACTATAGTAAGTATTTTACCATTTACTTATGGTGGTAATATCTATGAGACCATGAAGTTTGCACTATTTTGTTGAGCAAATCTGCTTTGAATTTTACTTAACCATAGTCCATAGTCCATACGAATTATGATTATACAAAAATCATGGCAAAATGTAGTGTACATTAAAATACTCGGCTAAAGCTCGTTTCAACTAAGAAGAAAAGCTTTGTTTGGTAACAAACTGTTTGTTATTTAGCCTTTCAGATAAGAAAAAAAACGTTTTTTTTTTGTAACAAACTGTTTGTTGTTTAGCCTTACGTTGTTAAGGCTTTTTCGTCAAGATTTGAGATGATTTTGGCTAAAATTAACCAAATCCCTTTAGTTTAAAGAAGACAATCTTCTTATTCTTGTACTAAAAAGAGACTTTAAAAAACATTAAAGATGAAACTAAAACCAAAATTTATCAACATTAAAAAGTGAGAAACCTCATCTTTATTAGTACAACCCTTATTCTAAAGCAAGTGATTGCCATTACATGAACCTAGCTAAAGCAAAGCAACTTCTTTCACACAACAAAAAGAAGCTCTCTCTTTCTCTCTACTCCTCCATGTCCTCTCTAAGTACAAACATAAAACCAAAGGTAGCATCATCACCAAAAGTAGCATTAACAAAAGATAGTAGTACACTAAGAACAAGCAACTAAGGCTACCATTTCTTGGTTTAAAACCTTGTGCTCCTTCCACCTCTTGCAGAAGGGAGGAAGAAGGTTTGGTGCTCCCTGTTGTACTTAAGCTGTTGAGCTTCCGAGGGCGAGATTTGGTAAGCGTTGGTTAGAACTTGGACCGGCATTGCCCTGAAAACTGAGGTGTATCCTACCATTGGACTCTTTGTAGGGCTGCTGGTTGTCTTAAAGGATACATACTCGAACCCGTTGTTTCCGGCCCTAGCTGTTGCAGCAAAGTATTGTGGGATCACAAACATTTCGCCTTCCCTTACTCTGTCGTCCATGATGGTCTGGCCGTTGTGTGAAGCGACTTGGATGTGTGCCTCACCGCGAGTCACGTAGATGATGCTGTGGCTGTTGATTGCCCAGTGTGGGGAGTAGAGTGTGTTCTGCATCACATGAAAAACCATTTAGGTAAGTATCATTTTGCATCAAATATTATGGACAATGTAAGGAACTACTGAAGAATAATGTGGCAACTAAACAACTTTACCGGGAACATGTTGCCTTTCTCAACACTCATGTCCAAGTATCTAAGGATGGGGAGCTTGTGCTCATTGACAATGTTGAGCCTTCCACCATGGCGGGAGTAAACATCGGCCTCCCTACGGTTGTCAAGGCTGTGGCGCAACCTCATAGTGCAAATAGTCTCTTCCAACCCGTTAACCTCGAGTCCCATGTACTTCCTTCTCCTTTCATACTCGTACTCTTGTTCGCCTTCAGGGGCCAAGATTCTCATCTCTCCCTTCTCTACTCTTACGATGAGGCCTCGGTTCTCAGACTGCTGCATTCTTGTGATCAGGTCCTGTGGCACATCGAAAGCCTCGGCCAAGAGCTCAGGGTCGAACGCAGCGAAGATGTTGTGGAATTGGTGTTGGGATTGCCTGTCTCCTAGGCGTCTAATGCCTCTTTGCCCTGAGCTCTCTGATCCTCCTGCCAAGTTGAATGCCTACACACAACAATATAGTATTCCTTTGAATAACTTGACAAGTAAGCTAATCAAGTTTTTACTTCAATATGACAACTTAAACATATAAATCGAACAAGACTAACAAGATTCTACGTGATTATAATACTTTGACTCGGTTCTTTTCAACTTAGTATGCTTCAGAACGGAGCCCTTTGAACGAAATGGTGGTAATTGTAATGAATTTATGTACTCAATCTTAATTTTTATTAAGATTTCTTGTGTTCAATTTTAAGCAAACAATATGGCAATTGACAATTGACAAAGAGAAGGTTATTATTATCACCCAAGAATATGTTAATACTCCCCTAAAGCCTAAAAGGAGTGATAGTACTAGTAATATACCCTGTAGTTTTGGTCAAGTTGGTTGGCAGGGTTGTTGAGGTCAGCGACATGGACAGCGACAATCTCTTCGTTACCGTCATTGTAACACCAGTGGACGGCACCAGGAGGGATGGCCAAGACATCGCCGCGCCTGAAGCGGTGAACCTTCTGGTGGAGGTCTTTAGTGTGGCTGAATCCTCCTCTCTCTTCTTCCCCTCGGAATCCTTCTTGTCTTCCACCTGATGAGTGGTATGTCTCTGGGCATCCTGGGTAGGTCACTCCCAACAATCCCTCACCTGCATTTATCATCACACCACCAATAATCATCACATGCATGTCCTAGTTTACCAATTGTTTGCTGTTTATAATAATAAACTACATGTGTTTTGCTAAATGGATGTGCACTTGTGCACTATATAGGTAGTGAAATTAATTCACTACAAGTTTTATCATGATATAGAAACAAATGTTATGATTTAAAGTTATTGTTTACATAATGTCAATGTATGAAATGGAATTGCTACTTTTGAAAGTATTTAGCAGATTTTATGAAAGGCATTATTCGCTAGTCCCTAGTCTATTGTTGTTAAATAGATGCGCTACTTTGAGTTTTAAAGTTAATTATGGTCAATCTTAATAGCAATATATTCCATTAGTAAAAATTACTTTTAAAAAAATTGATATCAACTTACTGTTATTGAAAGTGTTATATTTGGTGTTTGCAATTTGTAGTGACTGATTTGACCGATTGTTTGTATTGGTTAATTTGACCGATTGTTTGATCGACTATTTACAAGTTTTTAGTAAAAGCAACAAAGTACCTTTTGACTAAAGGCTTCTCAGTTTTACCAAACACTGTTTTTTTTTTTATGAAAAAAATCAAAACCTTATGAAAAAGTCACCTAAAACGTCATTTAACAATGTTTTAGAAAAATGTTTTGAGATAGAGATGAGTGTAAACACTAATTATACCTCGCTCGATGTAGACGAGGATGGGGAAAGGAGAGAAGTTAGGGAGAGCAAGAGAATTAGGGTGAACAGTGACTCTCATAGCATGAACACCACTGCATTGATATTGCTCCTCATTTTCATCCCACAACTCAATCAACCCTCCTTCAAATTCAACCCTTTGATTCGGCTCGCTCGACGACAGCCGGTTAAGGCGGCATTGCTGAGCTTGGTAGCTCAGCCTCTTGTGTGAGATTTGCCCCAAGGTGGAAGACACCATGAGACAAAGAGAGAGTGCTACAAGTATCTTGGTAACACCCATTATTATTGTTAACACTTAGAAAAACAAAATTGTAAGAGGAAGATAAGTTAGGAGATATGAGATTATGTTTTTGATGAATTTTTGGTGGGTGTTAGAGGGTGTTTATATATGCATAAAGAACGGTTCATGGTTGCCACATATCAAATTGGGTATGCAGAGATTTTGTAGTGGTGTTAGTAAGGTGGTAGCTCAACGTGGGAGATACATGCATGCATGAGAAATGGTGTCAAAATGGTTCTGTTTGTTACCGTACAGTTGGCTTAAGGTATGGTGTTTGTATACGCCTAAAAATCCAAAGTGCATGCAGGTGGTCTTGGGAAATAATCTAAGTACGTTTTGTTGGGTGAGTTGCATTTTCTTTTCTACATACTAGCATCTGGTGTACTTGTACATTAAATGGTTTCTTTTCAAATATAAACTAGTATTTAGGTCCATGCGATGCTATGAGATTTATATGTATTATATTTTAGTATTTTAAGACAACTAAAATGTGGTGTAGGAAGATGTTAGTAAAAAGTCATAAATTAGTAGTTTTATTCATAAATGTAATTAAAATATTGTACCTTAATTATTGTTTTTCTTTGAAAACATATAATATCATTAATATAATTATTAGTATTTATAAAAGAAGCAACAACAATGTAGTAGCACAATGGTTAAAGCATTTATCTTCCACACTTGAGGTTTCGGGTTCGAAAGTGACACGTGGCGGATTACATCTTATGCTTACGCTTTTTAATATATATATAGATTGCCCTCCGTAAATTCCTATTCCATCATTTTTAATACTCCATCCGTCTCAAATTATTTGCTATATATTGATTTGAAACACCATTTATTTTTCCACTTTGACTGTCTTTGATTTTATATATGTAACAGAAAACATACTCATGTAAGATCGATCTTATTTGATTCGTCTCAATGTGTATTTTTCAAATATATAATTTTTAAAAAAAGTTCTTATAGTAAATTTGAGATATTAGTTTTTAAAATCGCATATCGGAAACTGTGAAAAAATGAATGTAGCAAATAAAATTGGGATGGAGATAGTACTTGGTGGTTCACTTTTAACTTTTAAGTCTTTACAATTCACCTTTTACAAAAACAGTGGGTATATCGGTACGGTATGCGCAAGCTGCTCTTTTCTTTCATTATTTTACGATTGTTATTCTTCTCGGGCAATGCCCCTCAAATTCTAATGCGTTAGTAGTTAAAATTAAGTATTATTTAGTGTGAAAAATTGTCATTACAAAACAATCATGTATAATATAACTTTCAAAACTAATGAGTTAGCCCCTGATTTCCATTCATATATCATAATAAAGTTTGATTAAAGAAGTAATATTAGTTTGATGGAGGAATGGTTGGAGCTTTCGAATTGAAAATTTCTTTTTAATATGTGAGAATGACATAGATAGAATACTATTTAAGAGGCGCGGTAACACTTGGCGAATTACACAACTCTTGTCTATGCTTTATTAATTTCAAATGTCGCAAGAATAGTAGAATATAAAAAGTATTATTCAATAAAAATAATAATGGTCAAATCACTCCTTATACACCTTGAAAAACAAACAATCAAGTAATGACACAGAAGGCAGGAACTGATTCCCATATTTTTCTAATGGGCACTGAAGAGGATGGAACCTTATCTGGGCTTATGTGCAGTCTGACTCTACTCCGGTACAGGCCTAGGTTTACATGCCCAATGAATAAGTTTAACATGGTATCAAAGCCGATCACGATCCTGACCCATTATTTGTCCCAAGTCAGGAGGGCTCAATTGTCTGAAGAACGGAACCGAAGAGGAATTGAGAATTTGTTCGGAGCAGGTAGCACAATAGTATGATTGCCCCAAGTAGGGGTTATATTATTTGACCTCGTGTTGGAAGTCCAGATTGAAAACTCAACGAGGATGTTTATGACCAATCCAGATTGCAGTTTGAAGGTAAAATACCCATCTGTGATCCCTCATCGAAGAAGGAGAGGGAGGTTGATTCAACCATAAAGACTCCCTTCTTTCTTCTGCTCGACGAAAGAACAACAACAGTGAACGCATGTGGTGCACAGATTGTGTATCTGCGTAATGCAAGACTGTGATCAGCCTCATACTATTTGCCTAATTTCAATTTTGGAAACAACTTTCTTAATTGATTTATGCACTTTTTTTTAATGGAATTACTTCTTTGAAATGATTTTCGAAACAAAATAGATTTTTGAGCAGTTTTACGCTTTTGAAAAAATGAGTTTATAGAAAATAGGTTTTGAAATAAAGGTTTACAATAAAAGTTTAGACATTATGGTTTCTTTAAAACCAGTTTAGCAGCAAATTATAAAAGAACAAAACTACTAGAGGTACTCTACCCAGCTCAAGAAGCTAGAATATGAATGGGTCCCTCATACTATACTAATAAAAAAGACCACGGAAAATTACACATGCCTCACCAACATTCTTCTTTTCTAGAATGGTGAAAGATATCCAAAGAGGGAGGGCCAGGGCATCATTTTCCTCTTCATACCTGCATGGCACCCAATTCCATTAAAAGGCCTTCTTCTTCTCTTAAGGTTGTGCTAAGCCACTAAAAATGAATATAACGTCGGGAGATTGGATCAAATGCTACATTGCCAAGGCATTCAAAATGATGTTCATGATTAGCGCGTTACTGAACTCCTTCTTTTACTGCTGAGCTTGCTGTATCGCTAACATGTTTACCACTCCTTGTAACAACAATCTCCTCAAAGGCTCACATAGAGTCAATGTTCTTCACTTGATGTATATCAAGACCAATAAAAGACTTTTCCACTTCTATAGGAACCTCTATTTTATTGGAGCAAATAAAGCTTGAGATCGTTGCTCCCTTAAGTTAACAACAACCCCTCGGGGGCCTCCCTCAATATTGAGGTTTTTGCGGGTGGAGTTACGATTCTTCATTAGAGACATTGAGTAGGGTTGATAAGACTGTAACTTTTTCCCTTGTTGCAACCTATCTACATCCACTCGAGACAATATGAGGCTCATTGATGGTCGTCGTTTGTTGATGAAAGAAACCTTGGTAATAAAAAAACACAAGCTTGGCATGGAGAAGCATTAGATAACTCCTTCATGTTGCCCTCTAGTCTATGATCACTAACTTCGACAACTTCAATGTGGACTTGAGAACCACACACAATGTTTTGTTCACCCCTGATCTTATCGCGAGCAATCATATTAATATAGCTTGATTACTGGACTTTCATAGGAATTTGGTCACAAGCCCCCATAGTATGGGGTGCAAGAGCCTCACCAGCACTCGTTATTGGCCCTTGATATAGACTACTTCCAAACACATGCAATATTCAGGACGAACCTTTGATTTCTTTTTCAAACTCCCTTGCTTCTCTCAAGTCCACATATGCCTCCCACCTTTCGGCCTTCTTTAAAGCTACACCTTTTCTTAAATGAGCCTTCACATTCTTTTGATCAACCCCCGGTACGAAGGAACACAAGATAATGGCTTTATTCAATTTATTTAATTTTACTGCACAAGCAACAAGATTATTCAAATGAAGAGAGATAACTAATTGTCGAAATAGATGATTAGCATCACAATCTTTAGTATCACCACAAACAACTAGAATGGCGAAATAAAAACTTTTGATAGCCTTGCCATACTTGACAAATGCATTACAAAGATCCTATATGGAACATAACCTCTTCAGAATCATCAAGGTGCTAAAACAACTCATCGGTATCTTTATCTTCGGGACTCTACGATTTTATTACGATATTTTATCAACTTAGAAGTTAGAATGACAAAACTATACTCAATAAAACAACATTCATTGTTCGAATAAGTAATATCTATAAGGGCACGCTTGGGATGAGGGTAATTTATTAAGGGGGTAATAAAAGTCAAACATACAAAAATTAAGACATTTAGAGAATATGATAGAGGGGATAGAGTGGTGGTGGAGAGGATAAAGTAGTGTTGGGAGGAAGGAAATGGAAGAAAGAGGGAAACTATTACCCTCATTATAGGGGTAATAATTATCCACTACAATTACCCACCACCACCCCTAGGTAACTATTACCCTCATTTGAAGGGTAATAGTTCCCCCTCTTTCTTCCATTTTCTTTCCTCCACCACCATTCTATCCTCTATATCACCACTCTACCCCTCTATAATTACCCCTAAATGCCTTAGTTTTCTTATGTTTTACTTTTATTACCCCTTAATACATTACTTTCATCCCAAACGTGTCCTAAGTGTGAAACTTTGTGCTAGATCTAGTCACATATTTTGTTCCGCACAATTCTTAACTAGTAATCCCGTTTTCAACTTGTTAGTTTGTATAAATTAACGGAGGATTACTATTATACTATGATACACAACTTGACCACTAGGAAGATTTTAAAAATTCTTGGATGATTCTTGAAAAATAGAAACTTCAACCTAACTTATAGCGTTAGATTTAGGCAATAGTCACCCGTTAGCTTTATCAACTACTACTAACCATCACCCTGCTACATATTCATTTATTTAAACTTCCTACTATACAAACCCAAATATATTACAAGGTTGCAAATATTACGCTTTCGATTGTTGATTCGTTGTTGTTGCAAACTTGCAACCTTAGAGTTGATCCATCACCAGTTCCAAAAGTGAGATTGTATACATCTTAACATTTTTAAATCTCAACCTTTACATCCATACGAAATTATATATATATAGTCAATAATCTCACTCCTTGTTAAAAGCGAGGTCACATAAATCTTAACCTTTTCAGATTTCGGCCTTTACACAATCTATATCGAGTTATGTTTTGTTGTTCAAATTATGGAGTTGATCGATCACTCTCTTGTAGATATCTTAACCTCTTGAATCAGCCTTAATAATACGATTTTATAGTGTCGAATCGTTGTGTTTCTAAACTCTCGCTATCATGTCTATCTTAAGACTAAAGAGAGGGCATTTTCAGCTTCAAGCCATGAGAAAGAAGGTGTGGAAGAAGCTCAAAAAGAGCACCAAACTATTGCACAAGTTTATCATCCACAAACCAAAGAAACTTAGCGTTATAAAGAAACCTAGGACAAAAACATATACCCTTACTACTCCTTTCAGTTATTTGTATATGTCTCCTAGACAACTAACCTCCAGGGGATGATCTTCCATAGGGGCAAATAGGGGTATGACCCATACTACACATACAAGAAACAATTAGTTCAAATTTCAATTTTTGGCGTCAAGTCGAAATTCGTTTGTTTGAATTAAAATGGATCACCTTAAAAGTCTTTCGATTTTTCATATTTATATTAGATCAGGTCAATTTGGTTTATGTCGTATAAAATTCAATTTTTTAATCTCATATTGAGTAATATAGCTACTTTCTATGATCCTCCCTTGACTTTGGGTTTGTTTTTGGTTTGACTTAATTTAGATTTCAGGTATAAACCGGTTTAAGTTAATTTATTTCGAGTTATTTGGATATTGGGGTCAATTTTGGATCGAGTTAGTTTTTTAATCTGATTAGATTAAATTTAGTCACATATACATTTTTATTCAAATTATCTAAATCATAAATTTTAAAAAATTCGGCCCCCTAAACCAAAAAATTCAAGATCCGGCATTGCTAACCTCAAAAGAAAGAAGTTATACAAAAAGTATAAGTTTCCTGATCCAAAGTCTCCTACACATATCTACATAGACTATCTCTTTAAGCCTTCTTATCCTTCATTGTCGCCGTCGAAGCTAACCATGCAAAGAGGTGAGAAAAATCATGAAGATGGCTCAGTTGGATTGACGACACCGGTATTGGGAATCGACGAGAGGGCTGAGCTATTCATTGCTAGTTTTCGAGCTGAGTTAGATAAGAGTTTTAGGAAATGGTAGTATGTAAATTCTATGGTGGTAAATGTTAATGTCTTTGTGTTCTAACAAAAAATGTTGAACATCCAGTTCAACAAGCTCTCGTAGCTCAGTTGGTTAGAGCACCCGTTTAGTAAGCGGGAGGTCTTGAGTTCGACTCTCAACGAGAGCAAAATTCCGTTTTACCATTTTTCATTTTTAGTTCCATTCCAACTTCTTATAATAAATCTCAAATATTAGATGCTGGAGTTGCGGCCATTTGTTATCGCTTTTAGATTTCAAAATAAGCATAATTAATATATGTATGACTTAGTTTAAGTTTATTTACAACGAATATCATATACTTGACATTTTTTTTTATTCCATCAAACTTCTTTGAACCTCAAATATTAAATGCGGCTTATTCATTATCACCTTTTGTTTTCATTCCTTCTTGTTAGTTTTCAAAATATGCAAATTTACTATGTATATCACTTACTTTACGTTTTTTGTACACCTTATATCATACTATAGTCTAAAAAGCAATGAACAATTTTCTTTTTGAATACATTTGAACTTTATCAAACCTTCAATATTAAATGCTTAAGGCCTATATTCGTTATTGCCTTTTGTTCTCATTTTTTTATAATTTGTTTTCAAAATAAGCAATAATTACCATTTATATCACTTATTTGAAGTTCGTTTTTTTACCGTATATATCACATAATTCTAATACCATAAAAATCATAAAAAGTTAGTAATACCAAACAGACCATTAACAATAAGGACAATTTGCTCAATAGGACAAGCTTTTCACAAATCATTTTGGTAACTCAATTGAAAATTACAGTTATGTGTTTCTCATGCCCGCCACCATCAATATACTGAAGTCAACAAAATATCATCCCGAAACAAGATATAATTGTTTTTATCCTTCCAACACGACATTATTTTCACAATTCGGACACTATATGAGAACGTTATTATGTGAAAGACATCCCCGTAAATGGTACTATAGAGGATATGCCGTACAAACACACAAGAAAAAGAACGAATGCCAAAGATGACTGCAAACCGCATTGCAACTATACTACAAATCATACAACGCACTGAAATACGCAGCACAAAATACTACGCAGGTATTTACAAGAGGCCACTGCCGGAAATGAAACTATAACTTAAAAACAAACCGCTCCAAAGACATATCATTGCTGTTATTAGCAGAGGGGGACATGCAATGCTTGCTTCGTCAACACAACACATGTCCAATAATATGCAAGGTAGACGAGATACAAACAGAAGCTTAAAAGCTCGACTCTATGCTTGTTTAACAACTGAGGAAGCTAGCTTCTTCCATAAAAGGAAGGTAATCTACAAGAACAACCTCACAGGAAATCTTTCATAGGATCATCATGGTGGATCCTCTTCATTCTGTAGGCTTCCATCTCTTCTTGTGTCACATCGTCATCATAATTGACATTGTATTTCCGTTTTCTTTCATCCTTCTCTTCTCTCTTCTTTATATTCTCCTGCAGACGCGTAAGAAGGCAAGTGAGAGCACATACATTGAAAATTCTTAATTTTGGAAGCCATACTTATGGTACTCTCATATAATCAGAGGGCACAAATATATGCCAAAAACCTATGTTACCCAGACTCGGGTACTCGAGATAGACACTTGGCTAATTCAGGGAAGCTAAGATGGTTTTCACCTGAAACTAAGTGTAGAAGTTTTGATACCCATGTCGAAGGGTCGAGGTGATATGATACGGTAGCTTGCGGTTAAAAATTGTCTCCAAATAATAAAAAAAGGCATAACAAATTGCATTTAGGAGTTGTTTAATTTACAGAATCAAGAAAGGGATCAACACGCTTGGTTCTCATTAGCTAACATTTGGTTCAACTTCCACTCTGTTCTCTTTCCCCTCTTACCTTCTCGGTTTGCTTCCAACTCCTCTCAAATCAGAAATTTATGTTCCCACATGTTCCTCTATATAGGTACAAAAGCAAGATCCCTCAAATCGTCACCTGATTACCAACGTTTGAAGCACCTCCAAACCAACCACTTACTTCAATAGTCCTCATCTTCAATCTGTAACGACAACCAGCAACTGACCAACTGGCGTTCACCATGTTGCAAACTCCAGCCTCTATATCCAACTTAAAAAGCATAACACAGGTCTCCACTACTTATTTTTGACTGAATTTTTTAGACTTAGTGAACTACTCACCCCCATTCATCTTCTCTTCTGAGCGCTTGTGATAGGACTCTGCATCACAACCTACCAAAAGCCCATGATGCAAAAAACTAGCTTTCGCTCAGCTAACATTCAGTCAAAACACTAATATTACGACTTCGGCAACTAGCCTTGGGGAGAAGATGGACACTGCAAGAATGTGACTCCAGAAACAGCACTGGCAGCAAGTGAGGTTGACAAGACAGAGGACATGGTCTGAGATTAGTGAGCAAAGGGTGGAAGGCTGGAAGCCACAGCTCAGAAGTTTTAGTAGGCTGGGGTGGACAAAGGAGAGGGAGAAGTGGGTTCAGGGCTCACAAAACGAACATTGGAAAGGAGATAAAACCCAACCCCCTTAGCCAAACACACTAGATAATTAAGAGTTTTGATTTAAGGAGATAAAACCCAACCCCCTTTGCCAAACACATCAGGAAATTAAGGATTTTGAGTTTTTTTTTATGAAATGAACCCTCAAAATCTAATAGAGGGCATTTATGAAAATATCGAACACCCTGAGAAACAATGCAATACAGCTTATGCGACTAATGAAAAAGTATATGGACAATTACCTTTTTAAGGGCTTCCGCAAGTTTCTTCTCATCCAGAACCAAATCCTCTGGCACCTCTGTCCCCCAAGAAGCCAGCTTTTTCTCCTCAGTAGGCGCAGCGGTTTCTGTTGAATGCCAAAACACAAAGTCAGCATGGAAATTAAAAAATACAAGCCAACACAGAAACGACAATTAGAGGCAGTATACATCCAAAATTTTCTAGGGCAAACCAAAGAACCAACCATCTTTAAAGTACCACTCATAACAACGAAAATTTCGATGGCAACAGACAGTCAATTAGATGAAACAGTGATAATACTGATGCGGAATTATTAGACCACTATACGCATGAAAACGAGCCGGCACTAGAAGGTGCAAATAGAAATAGGGGGGTTACTCATGAGAAAGGATTAGACAGATGAAATATGGCCACATGTAGCAACCTTCAGAAGCTTCTTTGCGGGCAATATTAGCTTTCATCAGCTCTCCTGATGCTTCCGCAGCCTCAATTCCTGCAGTCCCCGTACAATAGCTGTTTCGAATTGTCTGCTTGCAGCATACATAGCCCCATTGAAAATCACACCACCATGATCCCCAAACACTTGTGTGATTATTAGCGTACACATCTTCTTCATATCTACTCCTGGGTAGTGCAGTCTCCTATAAATGGCACAACAAACATCAGACATGTAAATAGGTAAGAAGATGATAAACTCCTAGTCAAAAAAGTTGGGCACAACAGAAACGCATGATATATTACCTGGCCCTTGATTATTCTCCCAGCACGATCATACTCCACTTGTCTTTCACTTTGACCAAGTAAAAGTTCACGTGGAATCTCCTCTTCTGTCGCAGCATTGCCATACTTCTCCATTATGGTGTCCTTCACCTGGGACTTCAACTTCTCTTTATTGACCTTGAAATTCTTGTAAAGCAATTCAGCTTGGGAAGGAGCTGCTTGCATGTGCATATCTTGTCCTTTGTCAAAAGCCTCAAAAGCATGCAAATTAATCTGCTTGAACTCCAAAGCTTGACCACTAAGCCTGTTTTGATTATCACCCTGCACACAGAAAACAGTACAATCAAACCAATGCCAAGGCTAGTTTTAATAACAGGAGCTGAAAAGTAAAGGTTTTGAAAAGGTTGAACAAAATTTAAAGCTTACAGCATAAAACTTCTCATTCGGATCCGCGTCTGGCATAGGATCTTCACGCATGGAGCGAGTTTTAGGATCATAATAGGCCGAATCAACATCAAGATTCAAGAGATATTTGGCTGTATCCTCTCGTATACGCAAGTTTCTATATTACAAGAAAAAGGAGTTAAGAACAAGTTCTAGACTATGATGAAGAAAGCTTGTGTAAATTATACTACCTCCGGTCCATATGTGTTGCAACCTTTGACATTTTGCACTATTCATATACTACCCTTTGACTTTCTTTTGTGATTTATACACAAGGATAAATATAGCTATGTGGGATCTTGTTAGATTCGTCTCGATATATGCATAATTAATATCAACTTTTTATAATTTTTACTTAACTAAAATTAGAGATATTAGCGTCTAAAATAGTGCGTTGGGAAGCGTAAAACTCCCTATGTTGCAATACATATGGAACGGAGGTAGTACATTATATAAGTGGGCCTTCCTATTTATCTTCTTAGCCAGTTGCTTTTAACTCTTCAAGACTTGGAAGGCTGAGACCAGCCAGGTTTAGCAAGTGGATTTTCAGGAGTGACACCATCTAATTTTATACATCAAGGGTCTTTCAGCAAAGCCACATGATCCCAAGTCATAAGCTCAATAGTTACACATACTACTTCTTACACGTCTTGATTTGCTTCCATATTTTAAATCCAGATATATTAAACCTACAGAAATTTACCTCACAGTTCCAGTACTTCCTCCACCAGTAGTACGGACACGTTTTTCAACCTTTGCAAAATCCATTTGTTTACTCTCATCAACCTTGGCCTCGTCAACTTTCAAAGCATCATCGTCATCATCCTCGTCATCATCATCACTAGCCACAGCCTCCTCACCTGTTTTATTCTTCTCCTCGAGTTTTTTCAACTGCTGTTCCTTCAGGTATTTTTTTCTTGCTTCCTCCTTTGCCTCATACCTGTGGACAACATAAGCGTAGCTTGCAGGGTCGAACCCATTCCATCGGTCACGTTTCCCATCAAAATCCAGCTCAAACTCCTCTATTATTTCATCTGGTGCAATGTGTTTCCCTGTCCACTTTGCCCCAACTTTTCGAGGTCTATCCATGCATGATTTTGAATCATGAGTTATAGCACCACAACTGCGCAAAACACACGGAATTTTAGTCACATGAGCAAATTAAAAATTCGGGAAACTAACAAAGTACTTATTAAAAGAAAAGCCTTTCCAAAGAATGAGTGCAAGTACTCAGCATGAAAAGAACTAGTAAATAGAGGCTATCCCGATAAATAGAATGTGCTTAGCATTAAAGAAATTCATCACACTACTTGTACAACATGTCGAAACAGAATTGAGATGAAGATGATTTTAAAAAGACAGGTTGCGGGATGGAAAAATAAAAAGAGATCCTTGTAGGAGAAACATAATCTGATCTAAAATCCAACTAACTTTTCGAAAACATAATCTCTGGATTAGAGATGATTTTGAATAACTAAGGTGCCAACGAAAATGGTTCAAAAGATTGTACAATGTGTAAGGTAAAGCTTATACATGTTTCTACTAGAAGTGCACAACTAGGTCTAAAGCATAATCCCCGCAATCCCACATTAGTTGGGACATTTTCATTCTCATGGTCAAAGTCCATTAGTTACAACAATATTAATTCATTAAAAAAAGATAATATTACTTGTTCGAGATGTTTCAATGTGTGTTTTCATAATATTAGCTTTTTAAAATTTCACTATTATGCAACTAAATAAATTAACGGGCAAAACACATCTTCAAGACCGAAAGAAGAGATATTGCAACTAAATTGAGACAATGGGAAAACAAGAATACATTCGCAAAGGAGGAAACAAATAAGCTAAAAAGAGAATCAATCAGAGGTAAAACTTACTTTCCACAGGAACCCTTCCTAAACTTCTCTGCCTGGAAACCCTTTTCACCCCTATTATACCACGATTTCGTATAATTAGGGTCTGATTTCCACTTCCGTTGATGCTTCAAACTCTGAAAATTAGCGGCCCGAAAATATGTATGTTAGTCCTACAATTTCCAATCATCAAACAGAAACAACAGCACAGCAATAACAGTATAACACAAATAAGGAGTAATCAAGACTCACAGGTTTGTTCGAATTGAGATACCAAGGAGCAGAAGACATATACTGCGGAATATGAGGATTGATTTCTTTTCCATCTTCATCAACTTCGGCCGGCGCGAGCCCAGCTTTCCTAGCTTCCTCTAATTCTAGCTGCTTTCTATGATCCTCCCTTGACTTAAAGGCCACTGCAAATTTCCCCATACACAATTTAGAAACATCTCCAATCTCTAATGGAAGAGGAGGGGAAACACCAAAAATCTTCGTAATTAAATGACACAACTCTCTCTCTCTCTAACTCACTAACAGCTTTTATTTAAAGAAAAATACAAAACACCATAACTAATCTACCGGTTCTTCCTCTTCTCCTTTCTATGATCAAACATCATATGGTTCCGCACGCATCACGTGCATTTAAGACTAGATTTTGAGCAACTCCAATTGATTTAGAATCAACTCCAGTTCAAAAAATATCAGATTTTGAGCAACAGAAACAAAACATCTCAATTCAACAAAACAAACACACATTAACGATTAAAAACATCTTAACTCTAGCTGCTTCCTATGATCCTCCCTAGACTTAATTACCACTGAAAATTCCTCATTCATCTCCACGATCGTATATTCAATCTTACATACTGTACATATATATGTATAAACTTCTAATTATTAAGGTTTTCAAACAATAAATAAAGAAGAATCGATAGATTATACACTAGATATCTCCAATTGATTTAAAAACAGCTCCAATTCAACAAAACATCTTAATACAACAAAATAACTAGGCATGAACGATTAAAAACAGAAACTGAAACGAACGCAATTGATTAACCTAATCTAATCAAAACCCTAGCAAAAATCGAAATCGAAAATTGGTTGAATACATACCAGATGCAGTAGCCATTGTTGATTAATTTGTTGAAGAATTTGAGTAATGAAATTATCGGAGATTATTTAGGGTTTTTAGAGAGAAGGTTGTAGCGAAGAGAGAGAAAGAAAGGGTGGCGGGAGGTTGTGGTTATGAGTTTCCGATCGCCGACTCCTTAATTTTATCCAAAGTGAAGTTATTATTTTTCTCCTAGAAGGAAAAAATAAGAGTTTTTTTTTGTCATAAAGGACCTTTAAAAATAAATTTTTGTGAGAAAGGACCTTATAAAAAAACTTGGTATTTAAAGACCAAAAATCAAAAAAAAATTGTGAGAAGGGACCTTGAGACGTTGACCAGCGTTGACTTGCTAAGTGCAATCCAATTTTTTTATAAATGCAGCCAAATCTCCTCTTTAATACTTATACTTCCCATTACTAATCTAATTAACCCCCATCTCTTCTCTCTCCTCACCTCCCTCCTCCTTACTCCCTCCACCAACCATCACAAAACACCCATAATCACCACCAACCACCACGAAATACCCAACACAACCCATCTACTTTAAACTAACCCTAAACAACCACCAATCACCCACCTTCAAAACCACCAATCAAACCAAACCACCCCAAAATGCCACCCCAACCACCAACTTACAAGATCCCACCATCATCCCAACCACTAAACCCTCACTATAACAACCACAACCCCAACCCCACCCTCACTATACCTCACTCGTACGCAATACAACAACCCCACCCGAACCTACAACTCCAGTAGTCGAGCCTACAACCCCAAATTTGGGTGGCTGATTCGGGTTTGGTTGTGGTGAGTGGATAGGGGGTTGGGTTGTGGTGGTGGTGTTATGAAAGGTGGTTGTGGGTGGCTAATTAAGTCATTGTGGTTGTGGTAGTGGGTGATTGTTTTGTTATGGTAGGAAGTGAAATGTTAGTGTTATGGTATGATTAGGGTTGTTTTATTAGTTTTAATTAGGTATTAGGTATAATTTTTTTGTTAATATATAATTAGTGTTAAATTAGGTTGTAAGTAGTAAAAATTCGAAGTCAAACTCTTGGTTAACGCCTCAAGGTCCCTTCTCACAATTTTTTTTTGGTTTTTGGTCTTTAAATGCCAAGTTTTTTTTAAAAGGTCCTTTCTCACAAAAAAAAAAATTTTGAAGGTCCTTTCTGACAAAAAACCCAAAAAATAATGAAGTACTAGTACTTATTTAATTTGCGCCTGTAATTCTTAACCGACTTTGGATTTGTTTACAACTTTACTAACCTTGCTCGGTTTATTTGCAATAGGTAGAAGCCCACATTTGTGGCCTTTTAATATATGGATTGACACTAGTCCATTACATAACTTTTTTTTAAATTAGGATTAGGATACCTTTCTCTCAAGTCTTAATTTTCGAGGGTATGTACCTAAGTTATCTAGAGTTATAGGTTTAAATGATATTGGCTCTTTCTGGAGATTGATAATAAGACTATTTTGATTGATTAATATTCAGTTTAGAAATATAGTTTGTAACTCGATTTTTTTCCCTAAAAATATGTGTGATTATAACTGAGTAGAAGTTTTGTAGTAGGTTGCTGATTTCTGTCATTGGAGTATTTATGTTCCACGGTGTGTGAAAGTGCCTTTGAAAGAGTTAATGAGAACTAAGATGTCTAGTTCTATGATGAGGTTCTTGATTTGCATATCTCTAGCTCTCTTGAATCTGTTTCTTAAAGCAATAGCTTCAGCAATAATGAATGCTGCAGCTGTAAGAGTAGTGCCATATTGTTGACAATGATTTACATTTTAGTGGAAAGCTATTAGTATTGAGCTTAATATAATTTGGTGGAGGAGGCGACCGTCCAACTAACTTAGATTTCTGAAACCTGCAAGGAGAAGGGGAGAAGGAT
Organism: Patellifolia procumbens; assembly: GCA_947645195.1. Taxonomy (NCBI): domain Eukaryota; kingdom Viridiplantae; phylum Streptophyta; class Magnoliopsida; order Caryophyllales; family Amaranthaceae; genus Patellifolia; species Patellifolia procumbens. Next base: position 726,289 of record CANSGD010001175.1, read on the forward strand.
ATGTTTATGGTGTCATATATGGAACAAAAGTTCTATTCAGTGACTGCGTGTTTAGAGAGGAACATGATCTTTTGAGGGTCATAAGATTTCTTTTGAAAAATAATTAAGTTCCTTTCTTTTCAAACACTCCATATGGTTTGAAGTATTTCAGGAATGTTATGTGTATACGACTTTCTGTTTTCGATGAGAAAAACTCGTTATCTAGATCTATATGCCTTATGAAAATTGAAAAGTCGGGTGTTTCGAGATTTCCACAACGACTTTATTATTGGGCATATGAAAAATAATTGCTCCATTATTTTCATGTTATTTTTACAAAATGGACACTCTGTACTAGTTCTGACTACAAGATTAGCATCTTCTGTTGGCAAAACATTATGAAACATTTGTCAAATGAAGATTTTAATTTTTGGCTGAATATCTACTATCCAGATCTAGCCGTAATCTCAATTTGGAAGTTGGAAAGATAGTGGGTTATGGGAACAACCAAGTTGCTGACTTAACTAAAAAAAATTCCTATGGACGTCAATCTCTACAAGGCGTGTCTTTTTGTGGAGTTGAGGATACCATAACATATCATCAAGTGTTATTATAACTTTAATTATACAGGCGAGTTTACCATGGACATGGTGCATCCAAAACTTTTTTCTTGCTCATTTGAAAAAAAACAAAAAAAAATGCACAAATGGAAGAATTCCAAATAAGCAAGTGGGCGAAAATTAGTTTTGGGTGCACCATGCTCATGGTATACTCGCGTGTTACACCTTATTTTTTATATTTGGTTTTTTAACAACTTATTTTTTATGTTTTTTAGTGTATGATTTTGACTATTAATATATTTAATACTGCATATACAACAAATTATTTAACACTAAATATATTTCTTGGATTAGCTTTTTTCAAATGTTATTTTTGCATTGCTAGATAAATTAAAGATACTTATGGTTAAAGTTGTGATTTGGCTAATGACAAAAGTGAAAGTGAAAGGGTTGCAAATTTCATCAAATGAAGGAAGTATTTAAATATTACTAAAATAATTCATCAATATTTTAGAAATTATTTGAACTAATAATATCATTATGGAATATTTTATTAAAGAGTTTGATATCACGTACACAGGTAGGATGTAGACATGATTATTAGGCGATAAGTCAATGCAGGCTTGCGAGTAGAGACATTACTGGGCCACTTCATCATATATGGTAGGGTGTAAACTTGATTCTAATGGGGGTTGGGCTAAGTTTATGCGGGCTCATGAGTAGAAATTTATTAGGCCACTTTATTGTGAACCAATATTGGGTCGGATCGTATCAAGTGTGCGACAATAGTAGGTCGATAACGGGCAAGTCAATAGAATGGTAAGAATATAAGAGATAGAGGAAAGTTAGAGGAAAACGAGCATACGTATGTACACATGATTTAATTTCTACTATACAATTACAATGTTTTGGCCAATGTTGTACTAATTTGAAAATAATTCATTAATTTCATGATGTTAGCAAAATATACAAACACAAATAACATCAGGTATGGGAAGTTAGTCTAATTTACGAAGAGCAAATAAGATTTCAATTGTGAGTGATGACATGTTTGGTCGTTTCTATGACTAGTCCACTCAAAACTTCCATTTTGAGTTGCACCTCTAAATTTTAAACAATATGAGGTGTAGTTGTATAGCTGATGTCTTGGTTATAACTAATAACCTAATAGGTGTTTTGTGAGAGCAAAGTTGGGTGTTTCCCATCCTTATCAGCAGGTCGAAGTTATCAATATTATTGGCTAACTTATAAGAGTATACATGAAGTTAACAGAAATTACAATAAAGTTATTTTGAAGTTCTATATTGGTCGTTTAGGATCTTATTGGTAATATTTTTGGTAGGATTTATGACTTGATCTATGCGTGTTGGAGCGTCATTAATTGAGAGTTGCAAAGTAAAGGCTTTAGACGCAAAGAATCAAACTATAACAAGTTTCTGACGGAAGACGGGTCGCGGAGAAGACAACGGTTCGCGGGCAAACACCGAGAGCATGCCGCAACTCGTGGACAAGACCACGGGTCGCGACTTGCGACACAGCTTGCGAGCTGCGTGTGACACGCTTTGGATGATTGTCGACTTCAATTAAGGTTTGTTCTTATTATGTCTTTATTATATATAGGGTTAAGAGGCGTCATTAGCCAGATCACTGTATAGTATATCCAGAGTGATTGTTTACATTAAATGTAGAGAGAGATTAAGATTGACAATAGAGAGATCCAAAGAGAGCATCTTGTGAGATTCATCAAAGAGAGATAAATGAGTGAATTCATTTTTATTGTAATTTGTAATTGTATTGGTTCATAGTAAAAGAGTATCCCTTGCCAGAAGGACGTAGCTATTGCATTGGTAAGTAACCTTGTTAAATTCTCTTGTGTTCTTAATTGTTGTTTGCTTGTTGCGCGATTTGTTAGGTCACACACTTTCGTTATAACATTACTGATTAATGGTTAGAATTACAAAATGTAATCTTAGTTTCCTAGTATATTATATTCCTAACAATCTAGATCTTGATAAAATTTTAGAATATATGTTTCTTTAAGAAGGGTAAAATCTTTGGTTTTCACTCTTTCATCATTATAATGATACGCAAACTCCGGGAGAGATTATTAGTACTCAAACACCGGGAGAGATTACAAGTACTCTATATTTCTAAATTATTGTAAATAAGAGAGGATTGTAAATTTAAAATCACAAGGCTTATATGTAGGTCACTAATATTTGTTAATCGTTTAGTGATAATTTTGGTGGTTGTTTACCATATTAGTTGGTGAAGGGATTTTCCTCGTCCAATTTTGTGAATTTAAATCACAGCTAATTAGTTCGAATAAATTTAGATTTAAGTTCAAAACCAAGATTTACTATTCCACTTCGAGCTAAAATGATAACAAGTTTTAGAAATGATCAATTCAAGATATGCAAGTAAGTTTAAAGAGATGTAGTTCAATTATATAAAACTAGTCGTATATGCACGCAATGCGTGCCTCGTGCAAAATATTAATATGTATGGATTTGGGAGAAACTAAATTGTAATTTCTCCAGTGAATTGTACACATATTTTTCATACTTTTAAAAATAATTGTTAATTTTTAGTTATTTTTTTAGAGGGTGTAATTGTAATCTCAAAAGAGTTTAAAATAGTGAAATAATTTAAGTACATAAAAAAGAGTAATAAATATTAGAGAGTAGATTAGCAATAGTGATTTAAAAACCAAACGCCAAAAAATACTTTAAGCATCATCAGTTATGAATAACATCCCTCTCCCTCTATCACTTTCTCACTCATCCTAAAATACTTTATCATGTTTCATGATCAATTTGATCAAATGCACCTTCACTTATGAGCAATCAATTACTCATGTATTTAAAAATTAAAAAAAAATAAAATCAAAAGTATATAAAAATATAGCAAAGTGAATGTCTATTTATAGATTTCAAGAAAATATAAACATTTATATTTTAAAAAATTGTGTTTAGTTTGTAGATTTTTAGATATTTTAGTTTGAAGTTTGAAGTTTTGAACATTATTTGCTAAAAATCTGACTGATTAAGTTTGGAAATAAACTTAATTACCTAATAGAACTTCTTGATTTATTTTATTTATTTTATCTTTTCTTAATTTCGGTGTCCACCCCTCATCTTCCCTTATAGTATAGAGATCTACCACTTCAATATATAACAACATATTTAGAAAATTCTATCCAATGCCAATAAATTCAAATAGACTAAGATGAGTCAAGGTCATATCTAATTATCTAAGTTCCTAAACAATCTTCTATAAGATGGATCTAAGTTAAAGAAAACGTACTCTACATCCCAAAATAAGTGGTGATATCAATCTCACGAGTCACGAGAAGAAATATCATTTGATCTCACTTAAATTTTTTTCTACTATAAAATTTTTAAAAAGGTAAGAGGGCTTTTACAAATTACAATCATGTCAAGATACTTTGTGAGTATTAAATCAGAGTGCATGGTGGGCTCGCCGAAGGCTCACTAAATAAGACACATCTTTTTTTAGTAATCAAAACTCAATTGGCTACTGATACAGCTAATTTATTCTCAACAAAATCTGCTTTAATCAGGAATCTCATAACCCAAATCCGCCATGAAATTGGAGTCGTATATAATAATGATCTGGCATTTTATAGCAGACAAATTAAATAATGAAGCCAATTTCTTGATGGCTTTCATTGCTCGTGATAATATTTTTATGTGGAAAAAAGATTATGCATATCAAACTGATTAAAATACGTAACTACCAAATAAATTCGTCAGTTCCAATGTGTGAAACCCACGTCACAAATATTACTTATATTGTTTTTGAGTAGCTTTTTAAAATTGTTTTTCAAAGACTCAAAGTTCAACATTTTTGAGCAAAATGGCAATTTAACTTTGACACTCATATGTTTGTACTTTATTTTTTGGAGAAAGCATTTAATAACTGATAGAGTATAAATTTATTCTTTGGCCTTCAATCACTGGTTTAAACTTTTGGTTGATATGGTTCTTTTACATGACACTATCAATAACACAATTTTAAGTGACACTGAGAAAAAACTCTCTTGATTAGGATATATTCTCGATTTCAAGAGGAAGTGGGGATCGATTTTCACCTCATTTAGTCTTCAGAACCATTCACCTCTCATGAAAATCAATATTTCATCGGAATAACAATTTCCCTCCTAATAAAAAATCTATATATGATTTTATCTATTTTTATCTTCATCCACCTTTATTCGCTTTATTCTTCCTTCTATCACCCTACTAAATACTAATACATTACTATCATTAAAGCATGTCCTACACAGCCAGACTTGGTCTAGTGGAAAGGAGACAGAGCCTTCCAACCTTGAAGTTAAGAGTTCATTTCCCACTAGAAGCACTTTGAGAATGGGATTTTCCTTTTCATTCCCCTCCTCTCAAAGTGCCTGGCTCATTAGAGCTCGAGCGAGGTTCAGACCATTTATTCTTACCAAAAAAAGCATATCCTTAGTGCTAAGCTGCGAAGTACAACTTCTTTTGCTATCTACTCTATGGATATATTCTCTTCAACTTATATTTCCATAACTTATTTAAACTTATTGGAACTCGTCAGAACTTATCAGAACTTGTAGAAACTTATTGTACTTCCTCCTTTTTTAAGATGTTACACATTCGATTTTAGGAAGTTTTGAATTAAATATTATGATTTCCTTTTAGGTTAATAATTTATTTCTATCTCAGTCTGATCCAATCAAATGGGCCTCATTTAATTTTTCTCTCTACCTCTCTCTTACTCAAAAATTATCTAGTAGTCTGTGGAAAAAAGTGTAATATATCTAAATAGAAACAGAGGAAGTAGTTCATTTAATTAGGTATTAGAACTTATCTAAACCTATTTTTGAAGGTGAAGAGTGCACCTTAAACCACCCTGTAAAGGACCCTGTAAGTGAAGAAGCACATAGCAATTCTTGTTGTAGAGATGAGTAGATGAAAGACACCATACCTAATAAGGTTTTTCAAAGGAAGAGACTGAACAATGGGACATTACTATTGGTCTGAAATCTGGGCCAACATCCTTCCAAATTCCGAATTGGGGATTGTTTTGGATCAGAATTTAATTTTTTTTGGATTGGTTAGAAGAAGGACTCTAATGATTTCAATTCGCTCCTTTTCTTGGTCTAGTATATGGGCTAAATATTTGAAAGTATGGGCAAAATTAAGGGGAAATCCTCATTTCCAAAATGGCTGTAGTGGAATTTAAACTCATAACCTTGAAGTCAGGAGGCCTAAGTCTTATCACTAGGCCAAACCTTATTTGGTAGCGAACTGGATCAAATTGGACATGAATTACTATGTCAATTCTTATTGGCTCTACAATACACGTATTTTAGAATTCTCGAGATGCTTTGAAATTCATAGTCTTCCCTAATAGCCAATTTTTCTGTTCCAAAAAAGTGAGTTTACTTGTAGCCAAGAATATACTTCATAATGAGCACATCAATTCTTTGTGGACAAAAATACAAACCTGTTGTTATGTCACAATTGGACAATTTCCAACCATGTTACATGTGAGAAAAAAGATCACCAATTCCTAAACAAAAAGAATGAGAAAAATCTAACTACCTAACTTTGAACAACTATTACTACACCATCTCAAAAAATTCTGGTAAATCATCAGATCTTGTCAAAAGATTGTACCAGAAAAATCCATATCATCACTATGAACCTTCGAATCCGGTACGTGCACTGGCTCCGGCATCAAAACATTCGGCGAATTGCTCAAATAGCATTGTGAAACACTATGTAGATCGTCCGTAGACTTAGCAGTATCTTCAACAGATAATACTTCCATCCAAAATTCATCATTAATTTCAGGGAAATCACCAATGTATCCCTCCTTTTCCCCAACATTTTCCTTGCTGCAATTGTCATTTTCACTAGCACTTGTACTACTAGTGATTGTGGACACTTCACTGGTGCATGGTTGCGGGGAAACTGGGTCACATATTGAACTTGTAGGGTCGTTTTCGTCGTTATCACTATTATTGTTTTCGTTGTTATCACTATTATTGTTTTCGTTGTTATTATTGTCATTGTTATTATTGTCGTTGTTGTTCTTCTCGAGATCATCCATGCATTTCATGTGTTTCCGCGGCAGGGTTTCCTCAGCAATCCCTTCCTTTTTCGTTGTCCTCGATTTTCGAGCTCGTTTCTTGGTGGGTCCAACGGTTGCATCACCAACATTGCCGGCCACATTTGAGCCGGTTTGATCATCTGGCTCGATTTGCTTAGGAAGCCTCTTCTTCAAATGAGTGTGCCATACATTCTTAATCTCGTTATCTGTTCTTCCGGGTAATTTTGCTGCAATAGCGGACCACCTAAAGATTTTCCAAGAGATTTTGTTCATAATCAGAATCATAACAAAGCAGTTAACTATATTAGAAAAGTTGTAATCAAATTGATGATATGACCAAACTAGACTATAACTAGTAATTCAGTGCCATGTTATTAAATTGTTACAATATTTTTAGTCAGGTTGCAATTGCAATGGTGTTTGCACCCACGCAATTTGCAATATTAAAACTTATTTAATGTATGGGGGTCAGAGCAGTCGTGATCGATCGGTACCAATGAAATTCGTACAAAAAGTAAATCACTGATCCTCTGATCTTTCCTAATTTAATAGGAGTATATTTCCGACAGAAAATGCCATCAAAATTATTGCATTCGTTTTCTCGATGAAATTTCCAATTTTTTTTGTCAATCCTAAAGATTAGCCTAGGAATTTTCGATTTTTATTCGTTTTATATTTTCAACAATCACCATAGGATAGTGAACTTAAAATCAATCCTAGCTTAGTAAAAATATAACCAAAAGAACAAGTCTTTATTGTCTGAATATGGGTTAGGCCTTAGGGTTTGTTCTCTCCACTTCAAAACAAATAATCAAGTGGTAACAATTTCATATAAATTCAATGAGTTACGAATACGTAATACCGATAACTTTAAATAAGTTTCAATAAGGTCTAACAACATATGAATCACCTAAAATAAATTCTAAAAAAATTGTATAAAGTTCAGTTCAAAAATATTAATATAAATTCTGAAGAAATAAGGTGAAATGAATACATCTTAGGAGAGACATTAATGTGATTCTTAAATGAATATGTTTACTAAAATATCTCGATCACTCATTAGCTGAAAAACTGTTTGCCGTTTAGCCATACTCGGAATAATAGAATCCCGTAAAATTGTACTCCACTAAACAATTATAATAGGGGCCAGAGCCACCACAGGAATCTTGTAAGCAGCCCACATGATTTTACTAGTTTAAAGTGTAAAATAGAGGTATGCGACAAATTTAGTGTTAGGCCCACTGCTGCTTCGTGAATCATGAGGAAAGGTCTTAAATCAAGACAAACACATAATATTAAAGATTATCGTATCTTTATATTTACTCTCTTTTCACTTATGATGCAAGCGTGACAAACTGACAACTAATTTTATGAGGTATACCATCATACATTCATACTACTAATCAGAATAATTACAACTTTACATTATTTGTTTTGGTCTTTATTATTTTCATTTTACAAGTTCATTTGGGAAAAGTTGAAAGTTTAGGTTTATTTAAGTTGATTCAAATGGTTTGGTTCATAATTAGACACAAGTGTAGATAGAATATTTATGGGATAAAGTATATAGTTTTAATTATGTGAATTAAGAAAATTTGTTAACATTATTTCATTTTATTGTAGTGGAGGTCAATTGTAAAAAGTAAAGACTTTTTATATTGACTAATTGGCGCATACCTATATTGACAAATGACAAAGGGAAAGGACCAAAAATCAACACTGAAATAAACCACCTTATAGATCTACTAATTAATACACTTTCACCTTAAATAATTGACTTTTATAAATAGGGAATTATATACTTTTTTGAAACACTTTAATTCTAACGCTATTTGTTTATTCATATGGATTATTGTTTGTGGTTTTTACATATAAGATAAACGTAGGGATGTTAAATCTTGTAAATTCGTCTAAATATATATTTTCAATGTATCAACTTTTAAAATTTTAACATTTTCGATTATTAGAGATATTAAAGGTTAAAATATTACAATGACAAACGTGAAAAATGAAGTGTTGATTCTGTTGAATTATTACAATGGAACTGTGAAAGTTTTATTCCAAAACAAATTATAACTCATTAATATATTGAAATTACACTTAATATTGCAATTTCTTGAGGAAAGAAGTATTACCATTCTATTGTACTTTATCAAAATAATTATGAGACACAGAGTTCACTTTATAATTGAGTCTATCGTATAAGTGATTCACATAATAATTTTTCAATAAAATTTCAAAATCATCAGACAATTAATTGATTAAGTATTGACTGAAATTTAGCTGAAAAAATGCTTGAATTTCATGAAAATACATACCTATTTCCAAGCATTTCATGCAACTTAATAATAGATTCTTCCTCCTCTTGAGTAAAGTTTCCTCTCTTAATATCTGGTCTCAAATAATTTGTCCATCTGAGCCTGCAGCTCTTCCCACACCTTAATAAACCTATGACCAAATACATTTAGTTTAATAACAACCCAAAAAATCTCACTAATAAATAATAATTCTCTTTCGTTAATAACGAGTGTCGGCAGGATGAGAATCAACCCCCACAATTTTTTAATATCGGCAGAAATGTTCTAACCAACCGAGCTATCCTCGCCCCTCACAAAATAATAATAAAAGATGATAGTAATTACCAGCTTGTTTAGGGAGAGCACGCCAATTACTATGACCATTAAGACGAATGTAATTAACCAAGAGTTGATCTTCTTCAGGAGTCCATGGACCTTTCTTCAACCCCATCTTCTCACAGCATGGTGCTCTTCCCATTTTCTCTCTTCTCCCTTCTTTTTCTCTCTTTTTTCCTCTAGAAAAGAAAAAACACTATTAAAGAGAAAAAATGAATTGATGGCTTTTCTAATTTTTTTTTTCTTTCTCTCTCTATCTCTAAGAATTATCACTTGATGCTCTCACTAGAGTTCCCAAATGCTCAAGGAATATAGTTTAGGTCCAATATTTATATGTATATATATACTCTTGAATGTTGAGAAAATTATTAAAGTTTTAATAAATGTATGTACTTGATAATGACCCACACATAGTCCAACATAGAAAAGTGGGAAAAAATGAATTAAAAACTTAGAATAGTTTAAAACACAATCCTTGAGGATTGTCAATGATTGCATTTCCATATGCATAAATTTGGAGATTATATGTACACATTTAGATTAGAATTGTTTTGTTAGTGGAGATTTTTAGCCTAATAGGTGAGATTGAAGTTTAGATAAGGAAATGTTTGTCATCAAGAAAAAGTTAAGATAAGGAAATGAATTTCAATTTTGGATATGTTTCTCTTATTCTATTGATCTATTAGCATAAAAGTTTTAACATTTTGCTTAAAAAAATACAAAAAATATGACTTTTACTTAGATTTAATTCAAAATTCGTCATTGAGATATCCAAACTCAAATTTGACACAACCCGAATCTGAATAATTCAATTTTGACTTTTTCGACATATTTTGTAATATTATTGTTTAAATAACTAAACTGAAAATAATTAAGTGAGCTGAAAATAAGCTGCATTATGTGTGATAAAAGAATTGGTGAAATGTAAGAGTAAAAGAAATTGTAAGAGCAAAAAAATTATTCAGAGATGAACTGATCTGAAAATAAGCTAGGAAACAGGTCGTTAATAAATTAATGTACTAAACAACCAAAGAACATCTTTGTGGTGTTTGAGACCCATTTACCCTTACCTATGTGACAACAATTTCGGATAGGCTTCACCTTAAAGAATATGATACAATCCTATTTTAGTTTCCTTTTATAATTATTGTCCCAACGGCATGTTAGATGTAGTCGAAAGTAAATTATGATAATGGTAATGAATATACATGTAATATAACTAATGAAGTTTCATGTCGATGTACAAGGTAAAAGATTTTGTCTCTTACCATATGTTCCCCCTAGCCAAAAGTTCTTTTGTTACCACTCTTATCGCATGCTTAAAAAAGAAGAAAAGTATGCAAATCCACCTAGAATTTTTTTCGGGTGAAAAGGAAAAGGTTAACATTGAATGAGAGAAGGGGGTTAGTCATGGCGTTACTAGCCATATAATCAGACGTCTGCCTCCTCGAAATAATGATGGAGATGAACGTCATATAACCTCAAAATATTCAAAGAATAAATACGAATTAGAGACTTGATTTCTTACGGGTTAAACCAAACTATATCTATAAGATTGATAGTAATGAGATTGTTTCTCTCAATAGTAAGTTTTTTAGGATAGAAATTGTTTGAAAAACAATAGAAGAGAATTGAAATTGTTTCCCCTTCTATTCTTTTTCTATCCTATCAACTAATAAGTTTCTATTTTTGTTTATTGAAAACGATACAAGGAGAACCTTAGGTGACCCTTCTGTTAAGGATGAAACTTAAGCTATCTAAGATAAAATTGATACAAAGTCTTATCTGTTAGGACATCAAGCTCTTGTGCCTTTTGAGTTATACGATGTCCTTGTTTGGAGATGTAGTCGGCTACACTGTCAGCTTCTCTGAAAATGGGAGTTATTGTTGCTCACTTGAAGGTAGTGAGAATATGTCTGATATCGTCAATGAGAGTATGTATGCACCAACGGGTGTTGTATTTTCCTTTCAAGATGATGATGACTATTAAATGGTCCCCTTCAATCACTAACCCTGAAATCTTCATGTTCTTGGCATGGAGAAGGTCATTAAACAGAGAGGGGAGGTCTATTTTATTTTTCTACTCCTAGTTTCAACATCATTGCTCTTCTCTAAAAGCCCCAAGTTTCAGGTTGAAAAATATTTGTGATAGCTAAATTGAGGGTATTTTTCTCTTATCTTGTTTTCCTTAAAATTATCTATTCAAAATTTATTGGAATACATCTTAACTTATGGTAATGAACCTTTATGTTATAAAATGTTAGAACATATTTGTTTTAGTTTCACATTTGAGATATCATGTAATCAGTGGGCATTGGGATCGAAAATTGATTCCCAAAATTTGAACCAATTGCAACTGGGCACTTATATTTGGACCCAGACGACCGCTCAGTAAGACCACTTTTAGATTTGGACCCATCAGATCCAACTAATTTTGGATTTGGAACCAAATTTACCTTTACTAAGGTTCTGTTTTTTCAACTTATTTTTAGTTATCGGAATTTATCTTCACTTATTTGAACTTATTTTTTCTTATTCGACCTTATTTTACCTTACTAGACCTTATTCGACTTCTCTCGACTTTATAGACCATATTCGACCTTACTTTACCTTATTCGACCTAATTCAACCTTAATTGGCCTTATCTTAACTTACTAAATTTATGAAATTATATGAGCTTAATTTTTCTGATAAGCAATGAAAATAAGTTGGAAAAGAAAAGACTCTAAATAATACTTCCTCCGTTTCGCAATACTCTCAACATTGGTATAACAATTATTATTCATCTACCAATCTTATGTTATATTTTCTCACAATTGTATAAGAAAAAATATAGTCAAGTGAGGTGCTATTTGATTCTTCTTAATACATACTACCATAATATCAAACTTTTATGATTTTTACTTATCAATAATTAGAGATATTAAAGTTCAAAGTATTGCATTGGATAATATGCAAACTAGAAACGTTGCGAGTATTGTGAAACGGAGGAAATAATAACTAATGACTATAGTCAGGTAAATTTCAAAATATTCGTGCAAATCTAATTTATATTCCCTATTTTCTACTTCTTCAAAAGGCATATTCCGGTGGCTATCGCATTTCTAAGAAGGGACTCACAAGTCACAAATTCACTATATGTATGTCCAAATTCCTAAACTACCCCTTCCTCAAAGGGATGTTGCATCATTGACGCAAGAGACAGAAGGACAAGAATGCAACTTTATCTTATTATTAGAGCATATACTATAGTCAAATAAAACGTGCCACATGCCAAATTGCATAGTTTAGATTTATAAATAAAAAAAGGAGAGAATATCAGAAAAAGGGTCCGGGGGATTCATAGATGACGAAAGGGACAAATCAAAGGTGTGTGAGTTGACGCCTCCACGAAGCTCACAAATCACGAGCTTGTAAGCGTGGGCATGGCTCACCCTTCTCTTTTTCTTCTTTTTATTAATTTCTTTTAAAAGAATTTTCTTGTCTTTTGGCTACTCCAAAATACAAATTATCTAAAAAAAGAAATATTAAAATTAGACCAGTCCAGGCCCAATCATAATATAGAAGCCCAACTTGTTTTCCCCTGTTCACTCTCTCTTTTCGCACATCACGCACTCCACCGCCTCCTCCCCCCCTGACGCCGTCGCGAACAATGCGCAGGAGCCGAGCCCCGCCGTGCCCAGCAGCCCCATCCCTGATTTCTCTTCTCCGGCGAAAGTCTCTTCTACGCCGACGAGATCTGTTTCGTTGTCCTGAATTTCGGGTATTATTTTCCGGCGCCGGCGGTGTTAGAGTTTGGTTATCGCCATATTTCGTCGTTCCGATGCCTTCTTCTTGCATAACATGCAATTACCATCACCATCAAAGGGAGCTGATCGTGGCAGTGTCACCATTAAAGAGAGAGAAAACAGAAAATTGGGGGAAGAAAATGAGCAATCGAAGAAGAGGTTTTTGGGTTTAATTTTATATGGTGAGACTGAATTCCATAGTGGAGAGATGATTATGGGGAAGCAATGTGCACCGAGGAAGTGGAGGATGTGGGATTGAGATGGATTGTTAATTTATTCCTTTATTATATATATTTTTAATTTATTATTAAGTTAAAGTACTCTAAAAATTGATTAAAGTGGTGGTGAAATAGATTATATTAGGAATTATTTATAATTTATTAGTTGTTCAACAATATTAAGTTGAATTTTATATGATCTGAATTTAGATTGGGCTCTAAATCGATTAACTTAGTGATTTAATCGATTAAAGTAACCCCTTATTGACGTATGTTAATATAGTCTATAATGTTTCAATGGAAGACAAATTAAAGTACTAAATGGATAGATTTAAGCACCAAATAGATTCAACTAGTGACTAAATGAAATAATAGTAATTTACTAACATAGTAAACAAACATATGCTTTAACAGACACTTATAGACGTTTGGCATATAATGGTCACTAATAGACATATAATGGTCACCAATTGACATATAATGGTCACCAATTGAAACAAAGTTACTACGAGTGGGTGGGTTGTTTAATGTGGCGCGTGACTGATTAGCTATTGGGCCTGCCTAATTTTAACTTAAAATTAGGCGGTCTCTCGCAAGACGAGCTGACTCGAAAATATGGGTTAAAATCGATTACTTCCTCCGTTTCACTAAAGATATTACACTTTTTTTCACGGACTCCTAGGCAATTTTTGGGGAGGAGAGAAGTAGAGAGAAAAAGTAAGTGGAGACTATGTGATTGGAAAGAGATAGAGATAAACTTTTTGCAAAAAAAGGAAAAACACATAGTTGTTAGAATCCCGATTCGAATCGTAGAATCGTACGATTCAACGATTCAACTTTAGTCTCCGATTCTATCTACGATTCTGTACGATTCTAGTAATTACTTATTATTTACGAGGACTTTAGAATTATGAATCCAACTAAATCATGAAAATAAAGGTATTAATCAATATATATTGTCATTTGTTGCCTACTTATAGTGTAAACATCTATTTTCTTTAATTAATTTCCTTACAAACTTATGATATGATCATGTTCTAATAGCAGTTGACTATAATATTTTGACTCCGCATGTTTATAGAATCGTACGATTCTACGATCCGATCTTACGATTCGATTCTAAGAGCCCCTTCCGATTCAAAGTAGAATCCCGATTCTAATAACATTGGTGTAACATCTAATTAAAAACTTCCTAAAATGAAAAGTGTAACATTTTTAGTGAAACGGAGGAAGTATAAGATTTCTTAGAATTGCGAGGAATATTCGACTAACTAAATTAATCTTCACCTTTATTGCATAGTGAAATAAGTTATTCATGTGATAAAGTGAACTGGTTTAAAGAAGTTTGGAACAATTACACTTGTCCCCAAGCATAGATTATGTCTTTGGGTACCATTATACACTAGATTGCAAGATGTAACCTACAAGTAGATTAAAGCAGATTGGCAATTTGACATTTGCTCTGATTTTGAATTTGCGATTGTATTAGTAAACACCTCTTCTTGGAATTCTGATACAGTAACCATTGCATAAATTAAATCACTGATTGCATGCAATATAATCCTCCAAGCACACAATGGAACAATATGTGTATATGGGTACAAAGAAGATGTATGGGAAGTTAATTCCAAATAAGGTCGTACTAGCCATATTGCTACTACACTGTATGAAGTTTGGTTGATATGTCCGTTTCTTTTTAAGTGCTACATATTGACTTTGCTACTATTCATCCATTATAGTTTGACTGGCTTTTACAATTTATGCATAAGAAAAAATATAGTCTTGTTGGATCTTGTTTGATTCGTCTCGATGTATACATTTTTAATATCTTGTTGTCATAATTTTTACAAATGTATAATTAAAGATAAAAACCATACAAAATGTGTCTCGACAAGTGTGAAAAGTGAAATGTAGCACTTAAAAAGAAACAGAGGAAGTATGTCGTTTGACAGTACAAACTTAGGTTTTGCAGACAATTATGCACATACAATCAATTATTTTGAAAAACATAGAATTTGAACAATAGAAGAGATTTAGAATGGTTTGATCAACTTTATGTAGTTGTTTGTTTTGACAATTTTGAGAATTTGCATTCTTTTGACACTGTCATTGGTCAGTTCGTTTTAATTTCTACTTTTTTGGGGAGTTCTACGTAATAGGTTTATCAGCCAATGTAGAGTTGTATATTGTTGCAATCTATGACATGTCTTCTTTGGTTACAAAAAAATGATTATATAATGCCAATTTACAATTATGATATTTTGGAATAGGTTGGAGCGTTAAAGTAGTTGAAGAAACAATAGTAATGTCATGATGGTGACCTTACACCTTCGCTACTCTGTACACATTAGCTTTAATTAGGTAAAGTATACGTTCAAATGATATAAAAAGTTTATGTTTTGAAAATGTATATTTGAAATAAATCTAATAAGCGTTCACTTAGTGACAAATTGATATTTATATTAGTAAAAAAATTACTGAAAAAATATTTCAAAAATAGAGCACAAAATAAAAGTGCAACTTAAAATCAATGGGTGGCATTAAACATTTAGACTAATACTAATCAATATCAGTTGGTTGATACCAATGATGATTCTGTAGAATCTTTATTATGCTATTAGAGTGAACAATCCTTGCCAATTACCAGTCCTAAGTAAGGAGGGCCCAATGGTTTGAAAAATGTAGCTGATCGAAGAGGATTTGAAAAAGTGTTAGGATTAGGTAGCCTAACAATATTGTGATTGTCCAAAGTATGTAAGAGTTATTTGTTATCATGTTCGAAGTACATAAAGAAGGTCTAATGAGGATTTTTTTTACCAATCAGATTGCAAAGTTGAATATGGACTCACAAGTGAGGAGGGATGTTAAGGAGAAATAAAAACATGAGAATGCGATCCCATGTTGATGAAGGAGATCGAGCATGACACACATATTTAAGTCAATATTATCTAGATTTTGGTTATTAGTGATACAATCATTCGTTTGCAATTTGTTAAGTCAATATTATCTTCTCAAATTTTGATGTATTGAATGATCACTCGTAAAAGTTTTATCCAGACAACGTTTTGAAATATGCCAAAATGTTAAATTATGTAATTATATTTTTGAATCTATACCTCTGTAACAAAAAGATCTTTTGATTTGTTTTGATAGACTTCCTTCCGTAATACTTGTAATTAACTTCGTTGTAAATGTCGTATGCTTGCATTAATCAGAAGTAGTGTCTTTTCGGGCTTCTTTCAAAATAAAAAACTTTTATGGGTCTGATTAATGCAATCATATCACATTAACCCGAGCCATGAACTGTCCAATCCCATCAAGTCATTTCTTAATACCTAATCATCATAGTTTTTTACTAATATGCAATAAGAGATAACTATAGTCCAAAAACTGCATTGGCAAGCACAAAAAGTGATAGTAGAAAGAACAAAAGGGAACAAGCTAAAAAGAAGAAATTTGTTTTAGAATATATATGGTATTCTACAACACAAATGTAATATTAAATGCACTTTATATATTATCAAGGCAAGATTATATTGCACAAGAAGTCCTAAACACCTTTCACAAGTCAAAAAACAAAATGGGTGGTGTGCGCTTAAGCTGGATATGGAAAAAGCCTATGACAGACTTGAATAGAACTACCTATGGAGTTGCTTGTCACACTTCGGCTAACCCTCCAAATGGATTGCCCTAATAAAGGAATGCGTCACTTCTATCTCTTACTCCGTTAAAGTAAACGGTCAAACCACATCTTGGTTCCGACCAACCCGTGGGCTGAGGCAGGGAGATCCTTTGTCCCCCTACCTGTTCATCTTATGTATGGAAGGCCTAGTCAGGCAACTGATGGAAAAAAAGCTGGAAAAGTGGCATTGGCTTCCAGATCTGTCCACAAACCACTAAGATCCCTTGTCTGCTATTTGCAGATGATAGTCTTCTATTATGCAAAGCTACAAAATCTGCTTGCAGAAACCTCAAAGACATAATTGACAAGTTCTGCGCAGACTCTGGTCAACTGGTAAACTTCCATAAGTCGGCCATATTATTTTCGAAACAAGTACCAAACGCTAGCAAACATACCCTCGCTAGCCATTTCAATATATGGCCCCCAAAGCATGCCTAGGGCGCTACCTTGGTATCCACTTCAGCTCTTTCAAACCAGTAAAAACCGATGTCATGTCTTTACTGAACAATACGGAAAAGCGAGTACGCCTTTGGGAAGCAGGCCTACTCTCCAAAGCTGGTCGCCACACTCTCATACAGAACAACCTCGAAGCAATTCCAAACTACGCCTCAGCTGCCACCTTACTTACAAAATCCACAGCAACAACTATCGACTCGGTTTATAGGAAATTCCTCTGGAACCAAACTCTTGGAAAGGAAGCTATCCTACTAACAGCTTGGGATAAAATTTGTACCCCGAAAAGTCTAGGGGGTTTAGGTTTGAGAAAAACCTTTCCACTAAATCAGACATTTCTAGCTAAGCTAGCTTGGAAAGTGATGTCAGAGCCCGATAACCTCTGGGTTAAACTCGTCAGGCAGAAATACCTCAAAAACACCTCCATCTTTGAGTACGCACCAAAACCAACACACTCTGCAATTTGGCGCAAGATTATGGAACAGCGAGACATCATCAGGAACCGGGATAGGCGATGGGGCTTCTATTCTCCTTTGGCTGGACAATTGGGTAACTAATCGTTCCCTATATGAGATCCTAGAGCCCGATCCCAACTCCATCAATATGCATCTAACTCTAAATGAGTTCATCACCTGTGACAAAAGTTAGAACTACCCAAAACTGGCAACTATAGTCCCTACTAACATACTTGACCTAATTAGAGGTATTCCTCTACCTCAGAGCCTATTCAAAGACACTCCGGTGTGGGGCTTGTCCTCCCATGGTGACTTCACAGTTAAATCCACAAACTGGTTAGCCCATAATGTGAACTTTGAATCCCCTAAATGGGAATTTAGGAAAATTTGGAAGCTTCAAATACCTCCTAAGATACAAATCTTTCTTTGGCAACTTCTACACAAATCCATCAGTGTGCGTGCGATCCTCCATCAAAGGAAAATCATCCCTTTCCACTCATGTCCGGTCTGCGAAACCGATGAGCCAGAAACCATTGATCTCTTATTTCTCCACTGCCATAGAACTAGGAAAATTTGGGACCTCCCAGAGGTCCTATAATGGTCTGGTACAATTAGTAGACACTCTATCCAGCTACTTTCTGTCAGCATCTCAAAGATAAGGAATCTACATCCAAACTCTCCTTCATTCTCTGGAGCATTTGAAAAGAAAGGAATGAGACAACAACGCATGATTTAACATACATAGAATTTATCATCGAGCTAGACTGTACCATCATGAATGGGAGATGCGTAACAACTACGATGATTTCGCTCTGCACCCATCCAACTTGAGTTCCCCAACCCCCAGTACCACAAACGCTACCACACGTCAACTCATTCTCATTGCTTGGTCCCCACCTCCTCTAGGGACTCTCAAGCTTAAAGAAGAAACTTGAGTTCCCCAACCCCCAGTACCACCCATCCAACAATGCAGCAGCAAGTTACGTCATTCGAGATCATACGGGTCATGTCATTAAAGCAGAAACCCACAACCTTGGAAACACAAATGTTTTGATAGCCGAAGCTACTGCCCTGCATCGCGGGCTCCTCCAGGCCTCCATCTTCACAACTTCTTCTCTTATCATTGAGGGCGACAACCTACTAGTTATCAATGCAGTCAATGGCAAGTGCAATACCCCATGGCAAATAGGCAACATCATCAACGACATCAAGCTCCAGCTCCAAAAATTTCCAGTAGTCCACACCAACCACATCTATAGGGAAGGCAATCGAGTTGCGGATTGGATAGAAAATGCAGGTCACTTAGTGGTAGATTCTATGTGTAATAACTGGAGTGGATCTGAACTCTCAGTCTTACTTTGTAATGATAGTTTAGGAGTTCCCCTCGAGTAGAGGGTCTCCTAACTATCCCCCACTTTCTCCTTACCTTTATATATATATATATATATATATATAGGTTGCTATATGATATCAATATAGAATTAATATCTAAGGAAAAAAGCTATATGCCGCCTAAGAAGGTTTAAAAAGAAAGTTTTGAAAATAGACATTTAATTACACTGTTAACGAGTATTTTTATCATAAATTTTCAATTTATACTATTTATGAAATGTATTAAACGCATATATACAACACTTAAATTGCATATAACAAACTAGCAGTACCCAATATTTAATGCTCACTTTACTTGCGAATGCAAATTTAACTAATTTTCACTTAATTCTTAACACTTTTCTTAATATTCCATCTGTTCCCATTTAATGTTTTCATTTGAAATATGGAAGAAAACCAATGCAAAATAAGGTGGAGGGGAATCTTTTTAGTTTTATATTATATAAAGTGTACTTTGGTTCTTTTTACTTTTGAAAAAAGTAAGTGAGAGAAAGAAAAGTGTGTGATTGAGAAATAAAAGATTTTAAAGCAGACCCATGTGTAAGTCAAAAAAGAAAAAGTGTAATAATTATTTGTTTGTTGAAGGGTAATATGAGAAATAAATGTTCTTAAAATGAAAAAGATTGAAAGTGAGAACAACTTTTAGAAACATCCCAAAAAAAACAAAAAAACAAAAAAACATCAAATAAGAATTAAGCGTCTACTTACTATCTTATAGTCACATATTGTAATTGAATTTCATGTTGTAGAGTAAATAACATGAAACATCACAAAGTAAACGTTTAGGACTAATTGACTATTAATCTTTGACCCTATATATGTAGATTATTTGATCTTTTGTTTATTTTTCCTGAGGGAAATTACTCGTAATAAGATGTGAAACTACCACCGAAAAGTTCTTCTAACCTAGTGGAGTCTTGAACCTGTTAAGGAGCTTCATTTGGTCATGCTCAAAAATAGCTTTCAGGATTTTTATTAAGTCAAAATTCAACTATTAACATATGGTACTATAAATTACTTCCTCGTTTCATTTTTATCAACATGTAGAGTTTTATGTCCTTTAAAACACACCTTTTAACTATTAATATATGAAATTGTTTTTAAGTAAAAATCATAAAGTTGAGTTTTAGAAAGTAAATATCAACACAAATCTAACAAGATTTCGCATTACTATGTATATCCGTATGTATCTCTATTAATTAAGGAAATAAGGGGTGGACACCAAAAAAAGAAAAATTATATAGTTCTTTTTTTCTTTTAGAATATTCACTTATATAATAGAAATCATGAAATGAGGTGTGAAGTGAAACGTGTGGGTGAGTTTAATAAACACAAGTTTATGAAATTATTTATAAGTAAAAATCATAAAGTTGGTTTTTATAAAGTAAATATCAAGACGAATTTAACAAGATTTCACATTACTATGTTTATCCCTATGTATCTCTATTATATAAGGGAAGAAGGGGTGGACACCAAAAAAAGAAAATTTATATTGTTCTTTTTTACTTTAGAATATTCGCTTATATAATAAAATTCATGAAATGAAGTGTGGAGCGAAACATGTGGGTGAGTTTAATAAAAAATAAATTAAAAGAAAATACAATCTTCTACAAGTTAGGGAAGAGGGAGTTAAAGTACGGGCGTTTAACGCACGCAAAAAATGAGGATAAAAAAATAAGGTCAATAGCCTGAAATTAACCACTTTGACCAGAAATTGTCATAAGGTGCTAAATTTATCCATTTGGTTGGTAAGGTACTAATTAAAAATAAAAATAAAACAAGGTACTATTTCACAAAGAAATATTAAACCAAGGTGATGACTGGAAAAAATTTCCTTAGATATTTTTATATTTAAATTAATTTTGATGATCCAATAAGGAGTACAATACTTATTTTTGTGGAGAGCTATTCGCCGCCCTAAAATATCCACACAACGCTTAACTTTTTTTTCCTTCTTTACCTCTTACTCGTTACTCCTAACTCACTCTCTTTGCTCTCTCCTTACCTCCACCATGTCACCTACCGGAGGAAAATGAAGAGGATGGAAGGAAAACAACCGACAAAAAATTCCGGCAAAGAGATAAATTTTTTATTTTGCATTTTTAAAATTTTTTTATTTTGTATTTTTAAAAACCACACAGAATCATGTGAAAAACACGTTTGTGTCGTGGCACATTCGTGTAAGAAACACGTATGCACCATGGCACATTCTTGTTTCTCACACGTCTGTGCCATGGTGCATACGTGTTTCTCACAAAAATGTGCCATGGCCAAAACATGTTTTTCATACGTCCATGTTTTAGCGATTTAAAATAAAACATAGTCGACAAATTTTGATCTCCGCCTTTTTTTTGAAATTTGACCGACAAGTTTCTGACGCCGAATTATTAAGAGTGGAAAATGAGTTACACTTAATGGTGAGGGAGAGTGAGTAATTATTATTAAGTTAAAATATTAGGGTCAATTATGTCAATATTAGAGCGTCGTGTAGATATATTAGGGCGACGGATAACAAAAGGAAAAAAATAAGTGTATGTCATTTTTTGAGGACTATTTAGGTCATTCTTCAGTTATTTGTTTTTCCTTCTCATATGACACTTGACACCAAATGATCTATATTTAGTTAAGGCCTGCCCATTTAAACTAGAATGGGGGCCATAAACTAATGTCATGGATCCTTAGCTTTAACACCAAAAAAGCATATAGTGAACGTGTAGATAGGCAGATAACTGAAGCCGATTTTTCCCTTTTTCATTTCTTGGACACAGTTTGGACACGTTCCCTGTACTACATCTAATGACAAAACATTTACCGGTAAAGATTTGCAAACAACCTCACAATATCATCGTTGATCATCCAACCTAAACATTTTGGCCATAAAGGGGGAAAAACCAACAATAATTGTGATAATGTGGTCACAAGGAAACAAATTGTGAACTATGAAAATATAAAAAAATGTTAAAATTGTTACCATATGTGATATGTCTATATACTTTCTTTGCTTTTAATAAGTGTAATGTTTTGATTTTAACACTATGTATATATTGGCCCCGTTTGGTTAACAACTTTTTGGATC
Source organism: Patellifolia procumbens (assembly GCA_947645195.1). Classification (NCBI taxonomy): domain Eukaryota; kingdom Viridiplantae; phylum Streptophyta; class Magnoliopsida; order Caryophyllales; family Amaranthaceae; genus Patellifolia; species Patellifolia procumbens. The sequence goes on from CANSGD010001175.1 coordinate 748,642, forward strand.
AAAAAGAGAGTTTTTCACCCATTTAGAGTTTTGACTGGGTCAAAACTCTAATATGGGTGTTTGGTGGGGGAGAGGTTTGAAAAGAGTTTTTATACCAAAACTCTTAAATGGAAAACGCTGCATATAGCAACGTTTTCATCAGAGTTTTAGCTTGCAATGATTTTGAAGGACTATTTTGCCCATGTTTAGCTCTAAAATGCATCTTTTACCCAATAAACTGGTATCATCATCAACACAACACCAAAATCAAAATTTGTAGATCTGGGTTCAAAACTAAAAATATAATATAAAAAAAACAGTAAAAGAAATTTTAAACTAAAGATCAAAAAATTTACTTGAGAGAACTCACAACATTTTCAAAAAATGCTAAACAAAAATCTATGCAAAATTCAGTTGTAGGGTATAGAAGAGAAGTTCTTTGAATGATATATGGATTTTTTTTTTGATTTCCTATTCAATGAAATAAGAAATGAGAAGGTGAAAAGAGAACAAGAAGAAAGAAACGGAAACAAGTAGGATTAGATCAATTGTGAGCAGTATTGATGATCCTAAAAATTTAAGGAGTTGAATTCTCAAATCTGAAATTTATCTAAAAGAAAAATAAAAAAGGGGAAAGATGCACAGATGCACCAAGAAAGAAAGGAGAGAAAAGGGGAAAGATGGGTTTTATGATGAAATGATGAATAAGAAATTAAGAATGGTGGGGGGTGGGGGGGGGGACTAGGCAGTGGGTGGGTTTCTTACTACGGTGTGTTTTTCATTTGACTTGTATTATTATTATTTATTATTATAATAATAATTTTTATTTATTATAATGATAATAATAATAAATTATTATTATTATCATTATTATTATTTATTATAATAATAAAAAATTATTATTATTATTATAATAATAAAATAAATTCTACTACTTAACTTACTAAATAAAAGAAAACTTACTAAATAAAAGATTTGAATAGTATTATTGAAGGTTCTTCGCAATAATTAGCAATAAGAAAATGTTACTCTTAAGTAGTATTAGAAAACAACTCTTGTCCTTATATGTCATTTTATTGAAAATATTACTTAAGGGAATATTACCTTGGACATATGTAGAAATAAATTTTTTTTAAAAAACTTATAAGGATTTCTAGTTATTTTGTAATGTATAATTTATTTGCCCATAAACGAACATGGGTAAATTAGAACTTATAGTTTAATTCGTACAAAAGACATCATGCCCATAAATGTCATTTTACACAAACCAGCTTTTATCAATCAGCTAAGTGTTACCAAACACAATTAGTCAAAACAGCAGTCAAATCTTCTAAACAAAAAGTTAAAACTCTAACAGCAAACTCTAAACTCTATACTCTATTTGCCAAACAGGGCCATTAACTTTTATCAAACTATTTACTTATATAGTCATATATATATACATAAATGAAATTTAGATAAGATGTTATTAGATTAAATTATAGGAAACATTGCCTAGAATAATGCAACCTTTTGGTGATTCGCAGATAATAATGCAACCTTTCGATTATTCTGGAATAATGCAACCTTAATACCCGATTTATTTTAAACAGGACAAAACCGGTTATAACTTGAAGAATAGGTAAAATGTGACACTTGTCGCATAATAATTGGCTCTCATAAGCAATTTAAAAAGTAAAATTAAACCAAAAAAACAAAAACAAAATTTTAAAAAAAAAATCAAACTACCCCCTCCCTCCACCCCACGTCAACCCTCTCTCTCCTCCCTACTCCTCCCTTTCCCAGCCACGAACCACCAGATTCACTCGCCATTATCAATGGTCGGAAGAAGCATCCACTCGCCCATCGAAGCATGGGGGTCCCACCACCTCGCTCTCAACCGCGGAAACCTCCGTCAACAACACTGGCTCCAAGTCGCCGCGTTAACTCCTCCGGTGACCGGCGCTGGCGAACTATATTCAACGTAAGAACCGCATTGACACTTTGAAGAAGAAGTACAAAATCGAGAAATCTAAGACCGTTGATTCCTCCGGCGAGTATGTGAGTCCCTGGCCGTTTTTCTCCCGCCTCGCGTTTCTCATCGCTGGCAGTGGCGGTGATAATTCTTTTTTTTCACGAAAATTATCGGCGGAGTCTCCTTCGACGGAGACGGCGCTGGTGAATTTTTCGGTAGCGCCGAGGTCGATGATGATAATGGAAGAGAGATAGAGATGAAGATGGAGGGTTCAAGTTTAACAATGGATGTGAGCAATTAGCGGAAGCGATAATGAGATTTGGGGAGGTGTATGAGAGAGTAGAAGCAGTGAAGCAAGGGAATGGAGGGGGTGGCAGGTTGGGGTGGGGGAGGTGGGGGCTGGGGGTGGGGGAGGTGCGGCAGGGGTGGAGGTGGGGTTAGGAGGGTTTTGTTTTATTTTAATTTTTTATATTAATATATTAATTAGAATTTAAAGTTTTAAATAAAAATTACCCATTGTTCAGGTTACCAGTCATTTGTCCTGTTTAAAATAAATGGGGTATTAAGGTTGTATTATTCCAGAATAATCAAAAGGTTGCATTATTATTTGCGAACCGCCAAAAGGTTGCATTATTCTAGGCAATTTTTCCTAAATTATATCTAATAAAACTTACAAAAAACACTAGATTGTACTATCCTAAATTCCAGGGCTTTGCTTAAGGGTTTGAATCCTCATTCCAACAATATGCCGAAGAGTTTACCTTGACAATGTAATGGTGTGCCTTACTTGTTAGTAGCATAGTAGGGATTGACCTTGAGCCAATTATGTTCTCTAATTCAATAAAAATAGCTCTACGATGGCGAACCTAAAAGACTAATTGTTGCACTTATTTAAAAATAGAGGAAGTATTTATTAATGTTTAAGTTTTAGCGAAATAACAAACAATTCAAAATTGCCTCCAAGAATAGATGCAGTTGTGACTCCCAGCTCACATGATCGTTTTTTCAATCATTAAGTTAGGATGTTCCCCCTAGGAGTAAGAGAATAAAATAGTGAGAACGTGAATGTGTGTTGTGAGTATATTTCTATTCTATAAGTCAAGAGATGGAGGACACCAAAAATAGAAAAAGGATTTTTTTTTTTTTTACTAAAGCATAGATATAAGAGGGAAAATTAACAAACCAAATTTAAAACTCAACATGTAGTTAACCACATCCAAAAAATTATCAAGGTAGTTAGTGCTTTTAGTTTTCCTTATACTTGGTACTAGTAATTAAATCGTGCTTTGTAACAAGATGATGTATGTGGGTGTGAAACAGGTGTTCAACTTTAAAACAGGTGTTCAACTTTAATCGTGCTATTATTTATTGTTATACACAGCTTTCATAAGTAGAAAAATCATTTTTGGGTATTGTGAAATAGATGAAATCTATATTCAATTCATACTTTGAAGAATTAATTGAGAGAAGAAGAGTGAGAGCTAACTCACTGTATCTCTTATTCTTGCAGAGAAAAGAATAACCTGAAAACTATTTATACAAGAGGAAAACTAAACTAAATTCTGTTACAAAATACAAGAAGTATACAAGAAGTATAAAAGTACTGTATATATTCATATATATATACTAATATACATACTCACATCCCCCCTCAAGCTGGACAAGGGAACAAAGGCCAAGCTTGGAACAAAGTAAAGAATGAACTGCAGGAGGAAGAGCTTTAGTGAGCAAGTCTGCTAGTTGATCTTTGCCATAAACATGAGCTGTATCCAGGAAATCAGAGGTGATATGCTCTCTGATATAGTGACAATCTCTGCGTATATGCTTAGTTATTTCATGGTAGGCAGGATTATGAGCAATATATTCAACTGCTACATTGTGACAATACATAGGAATGGGAAGAGTAACAGGAACATGTAGATCTTCAAGTAAACCAGCCAACCAAACTAACTCACTAGTGGTGCTTGACATACTTCTGTACTCAGCTTCAGCTGAGGATTTACTGACAGTTTTCTGTTTTTTAGTCTTCCAAGAAACAAGATGAGAGCCAAGAAAAACACAATAAGCACTAAGTGATTTGCTACTAAATTGACATGCACTAAAATCAGCATCACTGAAAGCATGGAGTTTAGGAGTATTCTTAGCAGCATAGAACAAACCAATATCAGTAGTGCCTTGCAAATATCTAACAACATGCAATGCAGCTAATAAATGAGGTTGTCTAGGAGTACTTAAGAACTGACTGAGGTGTTGAACACAATAAGAAAGATCTGGTCTAGTAATACCCAAGTAGAGAAGCTTCCCAACCAATCTTCTATACTGATCAGGTTCTGAAAGAAGATCACCTTGATCTATAGACAGCTTCAAACCAGAAGGAAGAGGAGTAGATGCAACTTTACAATCAGCCAATCCACAAGAATCAATAATATCTTTGATATACTTTTTCTGAGAAAGGAGAGTGCCTGAAGAGGACCTGATAACCTCTATACCAAGGAAATATTTCAAAGATCCTAGATCTTTGATGGTAATAGCATGATGTAACTGAGCTTTGATGTCATCAATTTGCTTCTGAGATTGACCAGTGAGCAGGATGTCATCAACATATATGAGAATAATACACAAATAGCCTTCAGTAGTTCTAGTAAATAAGGAATGATCTTGGGAAGATTGCAGAAAACCAAGATGAACAAGAAATTTGCACAACTCCTTATTCCACGGTCTAGAGGCTTGTTTGAGCCCATATAATGATTTGTGTAGTTTGCAAACCTGTCCAGGTAAGGCTTTGGTGTAACCAGCAGGAGGTAACATGTATAAATCTTCATCAATATGCCCATGAAGAAAGGCATTGTTGATGTCAAGTTGACATAAAGGCCAATCAGAAGAGGTAGCAATGGAGACAACAACCCTAAATGTAGCTAGTTTGGCCACAGGAGAAAAAGTATCTTTTGAAATCCTTTCCTGGCACTTGTTGGTAACCAATAGCTACCAACCTAGATTTAAGTCTCTCAACAGTACCATCAGGGTTATGTTTTGTTTTAAACACCCATTTTGAGCCTATAGCCTTTTTATCTTTAGGAAGGTAGGAAAGACTCCAGGTGTTATTTTTCTCAAGAGCTTGTAATTCTGCATCCATAGCTAAAACCCAAGCAGGATCAGCATAAGCTTGTTTGAAAGAAGAAGGTTCAGGAATAGACATCACATTAGCAAAGAAATGTGAGGTAGCATTAAAAGAAGCAGAATGAGAGGAAGAAGACTGTATTGGACGAGGTTTAGTAAGAATAGAATGTACATAATCCTTGAATTTGATTGGTGGTTGAGAAATTCTGTGAGAAGATCTCACAGAAGGTATTAAATCCTGTTGAACAGGAACTGTGTTTGAAAGAGATTCTGTGTTTGGAACAGGAACTATCTCAAGAGTAGGAATATCTCCAGAATGAAAAGGATAAGAAACAGAAGAAGGAGTAGTATTATGATGATTAAAAGAGGAAGATTGAATCAAAGGAGGAGAATTATGTGAGGTTGCAGAAAAAGAATCAGGAACAAGAGAAGGAATAGGGGAGTTTAGAATAGGACTAGAAGGATCATTAGAGGAAGAAATAGAAGAAATAGGCTCATCAATGCCAAAAGAAACAAGGTTAGAAGTTGTGGGAACAGAAGCAGTTGTGTGTTGAAAAGGAAAAATAGCTTCCTGAAAAATCCCATCTCTGGAAACAAACATTTTGTTATGTTCCAAATCATAAACTTTGTATCCCTTTTGACCATGAGGATAACCAAGAAAGAGGCATTTAATAGCTCTAGGTGAAAATTTATCCTTTTTCCTACTAGTGTTAGAAACATAACACTGACAACCAAATACTCTGAGATGATCAAAGGAAACAGGATTGCCAAGAAGAATCTCAGTAGGAGATTGCCAAGATAAAATAGGAGTAGGAAGTAGATTGATCAAATAGGTAGCTGTAAGTAAACATTCACCCCAAAACTTACTAGGCAAAGAAGACTGAAATTTAAGAGCCCTAGCAACTTCCAAAAGCTGTTTGTGTTTCCTCTCAACTCTACCATTTTGTTGAGGAACACCAGCTATACTCCTCTGGTGTATTATCCCATTATCAGCCAACAACTCACTACACAAAGATTGCAATATCTCAGTTCCATTGTCTAATCTTACACACTTAACTTTGACATTAAACTGAGTGTGCACATAGCAAAGAAAATCTTTGATAGTCTTGAAAACTTGCATTTTATTATGAAGTAAAAAGGTCCATGTAGCCCTACTATAATCATCTAGTATTGTGAGAAAGTAGGAAGCACCATTCCAAGTTTTCACTCTGTAAGGACCCCAAAGATCAATATGAATGAGATCAAATATACTAGGTGCTCTAGATTGACTTCTAACAAAAGGCAATTTATGAAATTTTGCAGAAAAACAAATTTCACATTGAAATCCAGATAAACCAGCACAATCACAACAAGAGAGGTGTTTCATTCTAGATATAGAAGCATGCCCTAACCTGGCATGAATAAGATCTAGAGAAGATTTGTGCTTATTTGTAGGTATTTTATCATCTGTACAACTTCCTGAAATAGCAATGTGAGTTGAGCTAGATATAACTGGTATATCAGAATTCCCAGCATCAGGTGCAGCAGCAGAATCTTTATACATAAAATGAAAGAGCCCTCTGTGCTTATATCCTTTGGCAAGTACTTTATGAGTGGCAGGGTCCTGAAATAAACACCCTCCGATATTAAATATAACAGAACAATTGTTGTCAGTAATAAATTTGCTCACTGACAGCAAATTGTGTTTGAATTCTTGGATAAACATCACATCATGCAAAATCAAACCATTGTTCAACACAATATTTCCAACTTCTTTAACAATTTTAGAAGTTCCATCAGGTAGACAAACTGAAACAGGATGCATTAGTGTTTTTCTAGAGCAAAATAAGGAAGAATCATATGATCCCTTGCTCCCGAGTCAATAATCCAATCAAGTGATGAAGATGTACCAGAAATACCTGAGCAATTGAAAGCTGCTGAGGTATCCCCAGTAGCTTGCTTCCCTTTCATCATCTTCATAACCCAAAAGAATCCAAACCAGTACCACCAGAAGAACCAAGAGGATCATCATCTATGTCATAAGTAGGATGAACAACAGCAGCATTGGCAACTGATTTGTTAGACTTAGGACCACCTTTAGCACCTTTGTACCAATCAGGATAGCCAATGATCTTGAAACACTGATCCATAGTATGCCCTTTACTCTTGCAAAAATCACAAAACTGATCTCTCTTTTCAACCTTTTCTTTCTTCCAATCTTTCTTAACTCCTGAACTCTAAGAAGAGTTATGAACATTCCTGTTCCCAGAATATCTTTGAACAGCTAAAGCACTAGATTCACTAGTCAGCTTGACCACTAACCTCCTTTTGCTTCTCAACTTGTTGTAACAAGTAAAACACTCTATTGACATTAGGAAGAGGATCCATGCCAAGTATATTGGAAATGGTTGTATCAAAACCACTATTAACTCCAAGCAAAAACTGAATCACCTTCTCATGAGATTCAAATTCATCTAACCTCTTCAAGAAATTACAAGAGCAAGCAGACAAAACACCACATGTACATATAGGTAAACTATGAACACTTTTGAGTTCATCCCATATATTCTTCATTTTGTTGTAATACATCAAGATCGACAAATTTTGTTGTCTAAGATTATCTAGATCTTTCTTTAGTTGATAAATTTGTGGTCCATTTGTTTGACCAAAACGCTCAGCAATATCAGACCAAAGATGAGCAGCAGAATCAACACATGTAAAAATTTCAGACATCTCAGCAGTCATAGAAGCAAGAATCCAACCTATCACCATATAATCACACCTAATCCACTGAGCATATTTTGCATCACTAACATTAGGTTTGAGAATGAATCCATCAACAAAACCTAATTTGTTCTTGGCTCCTAAGGCTCGTTTCACATTTCGAAACCAACTCAGATAATTGTTGCCATTAAAAAGGACAGAAACTAGTGATTGATTAGGATTGTCTGAAGGTGCAAGAAATAAAGGATCACTAAAACTTACAAGATTGTTTGTAGCAGTATTGGAATTTTCAGTCGTCGATTCCGCCATTGTTGAACAAGCTCAAGCTTCAAAACAATAAGACTCAAGTTCGAGTTTCAAATCAGCAAAAGCAATCAAATGAATCGCACTTTTGCTTTGATACCATGTGAAATAGATGAAATCTATATTCAATTCATACTTTGAAGAATTAATTGAGAGAAGAAGAGCGAGAGCTAACTCACTGTATCTCTTATTCTTGCAGAGAAAAGAATAACCTGAAAACTATTTATACAAGAGGAAATAACAAACTAAACTAAATTCCGTTACAAAATACAAGAAGTATACAAGAAGTATAAAAGTACTGTATATATTCATATGTATATACTAATATACATACTCACAGGTATTAATTTAATGTATGGGACCTTTTGTCAAGCATTTTATAGTCCAACCTTTGTCAAACTTTCGTGTTAGTGTCGCGCTTCCTATTGGTAACTTAACTTATTCTTACATCGTTAATTATATGTTAAAAAGTTGATTGGGCTGAAGAGTGCATGTGGTTATACAAGAGAATCCAAGCTGATTAAAGATTTTCATAACCAATGTTGTAGATTATTAATATTTTATATGTTTGTCATATATAAAACTTCAGTCATTTGTATTAAGATCATTTCTTATAGATGTTTTTTAACGAATATAATAAGCTTACTTTATATCATCCATTATGTTAATCTTGGTACCCGCTTGCATATAAGACTAATAGTTACATATTTAAGGTGTAGCATTATCGCATACCTATATAGATTTTTTAAACAATTCTTTTATTGTACATTCGGATGTATCATACTCATTACAAACCATTTACTTGCCCATTTACTTTGACCAAAATAATCGAGACTTAAATGATCACATCTGCACAAGCATAGTAACCTTGTATTACTATTTACCACATGAACAACAGAACAATACATGTGTAGATGATTTATGTTTTTTTAAAAGTTTTATTGTGATTTATGAATTGTGGGAAAAAGGTAGCCGAATTACAAAATATTATTATAAGACTTGGTGAAAACCAATCTAATGCTGAAAACTGGCTACTGCAACTATTAAAATATCTACGATAAAAAGTGGATATATTGATGGTTGAGTGGGATCAATAAAATAGTACTAGTATTATAGATTTACAAAGTTTGGACTTACGAGCTTAAAATTCCAAGTGCATGTATTAACCGTTAAGTCACTTGTCATCAATATGATAAATGTATCTTTAATTTTATAATCACTACTCTAACATTTAATTAGCGATCCCCACAGTAGAAAGTGGAAAATCACTATCAACGACTTAACAACATCAAGTTAAATTCGAATTGTTGTTCTCTGTTCTTAAAAAAATACCATTTTATAAGCTGCTGGCTGCTGCATCATGCAAATTGAAAGCATATTCAACAGTTTTCTAAGCTGCTGGCTGTTGATTCTATACACATTCTATGTACCTAAGTACGTAGCTCTATGGTTTTATTTAAAGAGAAGTCAATTTCAGGCCTAATTGTTGGACTCTAATAGTAAAAAAATCAGGGCTGAAAATTCTTATAAACTTTAACAGGATGAAAAATCTGTAAAGTTTTCAAAATCCCTATTTTAGCTTGTTTAAAAAGTAATGAAATTTCTTGGTCAATCTTCTTCCCATTGGTTAAGATTCCTACTTTTTTGAGGACACAATTAAGAGTTTGATTTTTTCTCCCTAAAGAAAAGCAAGATAGATACAAAAAAATCCCTAAAATCGGTTAGCAATCAATATAAGTTTATAGGTAGAGGATAATAAGTTTTGAGGATGGAGATAAAGTGTGATTAAGTTCACAAAATTCATGTGGAAAGAACAAATTTTAAACCGTAGTTTTGTTTTAAAGATTCACTTACAAACCGCGTCCACTTGTATAGACTTTGGTCGGTGAATATGACTAGATCAAGTACTTAACTTAGTCCTTAAGTATCTAAACACAATAAATGACCTACAATGCATTCTAGAGAGAGAAGAATTCTAGAGAGAGAGGGAGAAAAAAGAGGAAAAAATGGAACCCTAAAAGCCCATCCCCACCGCCGTCGACGAGCCAAAAACAACCAAGCCACCGCCTCTTTTCACTATTCTCAAGAAGATCTCAGTGCAAGGATCACAATTATGGTGTCTACTTACTGGATTCAAAGAGGAAGGGTAATAATAACCCTAAATCTTGCGAGATACAAAGAGTTTTGGAGAGTATAGAAGATTTTGCACTGCTTCAGCCGGAAAATTGCACAGCAAACGAGGAAAGGCAAATTATTACTCAAAGATCTGCTGCTATTGGCGTAATCAAGATATTAAAGAAGCCAATTTGGGAAAATGGAGCTCAGCCAATGAAAGGGGAGTGTCTCTACAACTTCTTTGCCCTAATTTCATTTGTAAATTCAATTCTGAGTTTTAATTGCTTAAGCCTATTAATTGATCTCAATTATTGCTTACCTAGAGCCTATTACTTGCATCGATTCTGCTGTGCCTTGTCTGAGTGCATTACTGCAGTTTTGGGTTTATTTTTAAGTTTATTTCTTTGCTCTGCCTTTGGGATTTTGTATGGTATCTATGCTTATCAGTTAGTAGTTGTAATTGCTCTATGCTTGGATAACTATAAATACCCTCCTTTGGACTCTCTCTTAGCTCACACCCAACATCACTTTTCTTTTGTCTTAGTTACTCTTCTCCTACCTGAAATTCCCCCTCTCACTTCCTGTGCTACTCCATTAATGTCTAACTCTGAACCTACTCTAAGCTATGTCAAGGCCCTCCAATCCCAACCTAGGAGCTCTTCTTCTGCCCTTCCCAATCACAATCAGGGGGCCAATTACTCTAACTCTGAACCTCTGGATCTCCTTCCAGCTGCGTCAGTTGATATCTCCAATGACCAGAACAACTTACACACCAACACAATGGATGCTGACAGTTATGTTGCTCCTACCTCTCCCATTTCCGCAGGGAGTCCAAATACTAATGACTCACAATGTCCCAATGCATGTCCCCCAAGCATAACTGTAGAGGCACCTATTCTGACTGAGGAGGAAATAAACAAGCTTAGCTCAACTTGTTTATTTGGGAAGGTGTGGGGTGACCATGTCCATTCTGATGCTGTTCAAACTAGGCTCATGAGGGACTGGAGCTTTGCTGAGGGTAAGATTCTCATTCGTTTTCTGTCAAATGGCTGGTTTCTTATTGAATTTTCTGTAACCAAGGATAAGGACACTGTATGGGAAGACAGACCTTGGTTTGTACAGGGACTAAACTTTGCTTTAGTTCCTTGGAAACCAAGTTTTAACCCCTATGAGGAACAATTAACCCATGTTGATCAGTGGGTGAAAATCCCTTTTCTTCCTAATGAGTTTTGGAATCTTAATCACTTAAGAACAATAACTGAAAAAATTGGTAACCTTCTAAAACTGGATAGGTTCACTTTACAGAATGATGAGAAGGCTCAGTTTGCTAGAGCCTGTCTGAACATTGATATAACTAAACCTGTTCCTAGATCTTTAACTATTAGAAATGTACATGGTCTTTCAACTGAGTTTTTGTTAACCTATGAGGGAGTTCACATAATCTGCCCCCTCTGTGGTCTAAGTGAACACTCTCTTGTCTCTTTCCCAAAGAAACCACCTCCATGTTTGGACTTAGTTGTAGCCAAGTTAGAGGCAAGCACTCTCTCTCCTTCTGCAAACAAGTGCAACCCCTCTAATCCTGAGAACAACTGGCTCTTTGTTATGCCAATAAGGAGAACCTTACTCCAAACCAATCCATAAACCAAGACAGTTTCCAAACACAATTCACCTGAATTCTGTACTCTATCCTAATAATGGAAAGGCTACCTATACTACTGGTACTTCTAATCAAACAGCTACAGTCAAGACTTCCAATGCTTTTGAGAAACTTGCTGATTACCAAATCCCCAGCTCTGAAAATATTCAGCTTATCCCCCCTGCTGCTGCTGCTTCTGATGCTGAACATGGTGTAGAAGAGGAAGAGGATGGAATGGACATAGCTTTTCTTCAAGCTATGGGTGTTATCCATCACCATCCTGAGGTGGACATGGTGGCTGCTGTTTCTGAGAACTCTAAGAGAAGAAGGAGGGAGGATTCTCCTTCTTCTTCTAACACCAACTTTGAAGGATGATCAAGCTTCTCTTGAAGTTTTTTGGTCAACTGGGAATGTCATATGCTAGTTTGTTTAGCTTTTTATTAGTTGCTCTCTTTCATCAACAAGCTATGTACTTAATGTGTAACATTTCTTAGTGTTTTTTGTATCTCCCTAAGTGTACTCTGCTGGTTTTCTTGTTGTGTAATGGGATTTTGCATTTTTCTTGTTACTTGGATTATTGTTCTATTCTCTTCAAGCATACTACAGTTTTTCCTGCTTTCTTAATGCATGCTAACTATCCCTCTTTGAATCTAAGCCCCTACTCTACTTATGGTATTCTGCTCAATTACTTACTTGTAATCTTACATAGTGTGTTATACTACATGTGGCCCTTTTACTCTTGTCCTTACCAAATTGTATTTTGGCTGGAAAAACTTTGTTTTGCTTCTCACTACAGTTGGTTCAGTTACTGTCATATGCTAGCTATTTCTTCTTCTTTTCTTTTTGCCCTAGTACCACACTCTACTGGTCTATTATGTTGTACCACTGGCACAAGTTTTCTTTATTCCACCATGTCCATGGGAACCTCATGCTTAGTGGAAATATTCTATGATGGCCCTGCCCCACCCCCCCTAATTGTGCTAGTGGTTAGAACCTGCAATTCTTCCTTTCTGTACATTTCTCAACCTAATTTTCCCTTGGTTACTGTACCTTGTTCCTACAATTACTACTTGGTAAGCCATTTCAGTATGCTATTACACACATGGACTCCCTCTTTTGCTAAGCTTTCTGCCTCTATCAATCATACTAACTATGTTTTCCACTTGATCAGTTGCTATGGATCCTATTGCTCTATTCTTTTAGCTCGTATCAGTGGACTGGAGTCAAGAAGCTTGCCTACTTGACATCACCAAGGCCCACAACTTTTTAGGAGGGCCCACCCTCAGAGGAGTTATCAAGACAATGTAATATTTAGTTTTTATATGCTTTTGTTTCTCAGTTATTCATGTACGCCTAGCCCCAAGCCCAATTTTTACTCTTTGGTTGTAATTTGCGAACCTAGTGCTTTGACGCTCGCTATGAACTATGGGTTTATCCCCATACTTGGCTCTCAGAAGGCTTCGTTTGCATAATCAAACGAAGTCCTTCCACGCACACCTTTAAATCTTCTAAAAAATGGGTTAAATTAAGATCCTTGCTTGGAACATTCAAGGGGCGAAAAACCCCAAGCAATAGTGGAACTCCTCTTCTTAAAAAATAGATATAAACCGGATTTATTCTTCATCCTGGAAACCATGAAAAATAATGTCAATAGCAAAAATATTTTAAAAGCCTTACATTTTCAACATACCCTCATAATTGATCCAATCAATCATTCGGGAGGTATTTGGATTTGCTGGAATAACGATAATATAAATGTGGACAATTTCTTGTTAACAGATAGATGTGCCCACCTTCACATCTACCGTAAGCTTAGTAAAAAAGATATCCTAGTCTCCGGTATCTATCTTCCGGCCAAAGAACAAGAAAAAAATGCTAGTTGGAATGAGTTATTAGATTACATCAATACACAGAATAAACCTAAAGTGATATTAGGAGACTTCAATGAAATGCTCTCCCCCTCTGATAAGATAGGAGGTAGATCTCTCTCAGCCTCTCAATTACAGCGCTTCCCAGCATTTCTCAATCAATCCAGTGTCTCCAGGTCCCAACTCAACAGGACGCTTTTTCATGGAAAAAACACTATGATTCCTATATAGTATACGAAAAGCTTGATAGAGCCATTTGCAATCAGGATTTTATCGATTGCTTCCCAAACACCAATGTACTGTATGGCTCTTTCACAGATTCTGACCATGCCCCTTGAATCTGCGATACACTTACAAGCCCGAATAGACAACAAGCCCCGTTCCGATTCCAACAGAATCGGGCTCTAGATCCGGAAGTCTATAATATTATAAACAAACACTGGAATACTACACCTAAAGGATCCCGCTTCTTTAGAGTTCAAACCAGGTTAAAAGAAATCAAGGGGAGTATCAAAGCTTGGTCCAAAAAGAAGTACCAACATACTTCCAACAAGCTTATCCAAAACATAGCTAAGATCCAAGAAGTGGAGGAACGTTTATGGAGTCAAGCTTTTAATCCTATCTTGGTTGAACACCTGAAAAGATTGGTCACCCAAAGGGAGAAGATCCTTCTTTTCAATCAATCCCATTGGGGATTAAAAGTAAAAAAAGATTGGCTAAACCAAGGGGATAGAAACACCCGATTCTTTCACAATAAAATGAAACAAAAAATCTCCCTTAACACTATCCATAGATTAAGGGATGAAGATGACATCTGGATCGATAGTATTGAAGGGATAAAAGACCTCCTGAAGGAGTCTTTCAAAAAAAACTATACTACCACAAATAATAACCCTCAAAGCACAGACTTTGCTCACATGACACCCATCCTCTCTGACCAAGATTCTCAGAACCTACTGAGCAAAGTCTCAGAGGAAGAAATACGAGAAGCCTTCTTCGCTATGAACCCTCATAAAGCGCCAGGGTCAGACGGTTATGGTCCTGGTTTCTACCAAAAGTACTGGACCATAATCAAAAAAGATATCTGTTTAGCGATTTCAAGTTTTTTTGACCATGGCCATCTCCCACCATCCATTAATCACACCATCATCACACTGCTACCAAAGATCCCTAACCCGGAAGTACCAAACCACTTTAGACCAATAAGCCTTGTAAATACACTCTATAAGGCCATTTCGAAAATCCTTGTCTCAAGACTACAACCAGTACTTGATAAAATTATAAGCCCTTTTCAAAATGTCTTTACCAAAGGTCGTTCCATTCACGATAACGTTCTGATCGTCCAAGAGGTTCTTAATACCTTTCACAAATCCACCAACAAAACAAGGTGGTGTGCCCTTAAACTGGATATGGAAAAAGCTTACGACAGATTAGAATGGAACTATATTTGGGGGTGCCTGTCCCACTTAGGCTTCCCACAAAAATGGATTGAACTTATCAAACAATGTGTTTCTACAGTTTCTTACTCTGTAAAGGTTAATAGGCATACCACTAGCTAGTTCACGCCAACTAGAGGCCTAAGACAAGGCGATCCCCTCTCTCCTTACCTCTTCATTATTTGTAAGGAAGGGTTCATCAGACAACTAAATGCTTTAGCATGCTCAAAAAAGAGTGGTGTGGGTTTCTAGATTAGCCCACAAACTAGGAAGATTCCATGTCCTATCTTTGCAGATGACAATTTACTCTTTTGCAAAGCAACAAAGGCTGGTTGTACCAATCTCAAGAATATTATTAATGCTTTCTGTAACAGTTCAGGCCAACTAGTGAATTTCCATAAGTCTGCCATTATTTTTTCCAAACATGTCCCTAACCCACGAAAGGACAGTTAGGCTAGCTATTTGAAAATGGCCCCCAAGGCTTTCCTAGGTCGGTACCTAGGTATCAACTTCAGCTCTTTTCGCCCTATTAGAGCTGATTTGGCTTTGTTACTAGCGAAAACAGACCAAAGAGTCAAGTCTTGGGAAGCAGGACTTCTATCCAAAGCAGGAAGGCACACTCTTATTCAGACAAACCTAGAAGCAATCCCAAATTATGCGTGTTCAGCAACCTTATTTCAAACAAAGACCAGCTCTACCATCGACTCCATACACTGGAAGTTCTTTTGGAACCAAGGCCTAGAAAATCTTATAGCCTTGGTAAAGGGAATCCCACTTTCGAAAAACCTAGATGAAGATACCCCAGTCTGGGGACTGTCATCCCATGGGGACTTCACTGTCAAGTCAGCTAACTGGTTAGCTCACAACATTGACCCCGAAACACCTAAATAGGAGTTCCGTAGTATTTGGAAACTTCAAATTCCACCAAAACTTCAGATCTTCCTATGGAAGATATTGAAAAATGGCATTAATGTCAGAGCCACTCTCCATCACAGGCACATTATCCCTTTTCAGAATTGTCCAATGTGCACCTCTGGCTCACCAGAAACGATAGATCACCTCTTCCTGTCTTGCCCAAACGTGGCTGCGTTATGGCCGTTAGCTCAAGCTAAAGAGTGGCTAGGCTGCCTGATCAACAACTCTACTGTCCTTACTCTCTTCCGCCAATACTTAAAAGACAAGAGTACAGCAGCTAAGCTCACCTTCTTACTATGGAGTATTTGGAAAGAAAGAAATGACTTAATTTTCAGCAATACAAAGCTCAATATTCATAGAATCTATCATCGTGCCAGGAAATATGCTTATGAATGGCGAGTTCGAACGCATTTTGATGAGTTCGCCCTGAACCACTCCACTTACGAGTCCCCCCTCCCCCCCATAGAAGAGCTCCCAATCACTACCATCCACAGTATCCAAGTCGCCTGGTCTCCTCCACCTCCTGGCACCCACAAACTAAATTTCGACAGTTCAGTAAAGAACAACAAAGCAGCAGCAGGCTACATAGTTAGAGATCACAGAGGCAACGTCATAGCAGCCGAAACTATCAATTTGGGAAACTCCACGGTCATCACGGCAGAGGCAACTGCTCTACATAGAGGAGCTATTCAAGCAACAACACACCCTATTTCCAAATTAATTATTGAGGGCGACAACCAACTAGTTATCAGAGCGGTAAATGACATTTGCAACACCCCACGGCAGATCGCCAACATCATCGAAGATACTAAATCCCTCCTCCAATCCTTTCAAGAAGTAAAGATTCAGCACATCTACAGAGAAGCAAATCAAGCAGCTGACTGGATTGCAAATGCGGGTCATTTAGTTGTAGATTCCTTTTGTATTACGGACTGTCATACTTCGCATCTGGGTACTATTCTCTGTAATGATGTTTTAGGAATTCCCCTCGAGCGGAGGGTCTCCTAAACATCCACCCTTTTTTCCTTACCTCTATATAAAAAAAAAGTACTTAACTTGGTAAAATTACACAAATTTTTAAAAGAGGCTCTAATTAGTTTTGACATAAAATCAAAAAACCTAAGCCTACATTCAACTAGCAAGCTCAACTGCAACAAAAAAAAAAAAAACTAGCAAGCTCATTCCATCTCATTCTACCTTGACACTATTTCTAAACATCTCGCACCAACCTAGTCATCCTCAATTCATCCTCTCCGTTCTTTGTCTTCCTTTTGATTTCGAACTACAATATATAATTTAACAACATAACCTAGCAGGCTTAGCAAGTGGATTAAATTAGTCACTAAATGGATTAAACTAGTCACTGAATAAATTAAAAATACGATACTAAATGGATCAAATTGGTCATTGTATTTATTAATTAGCTAGTCACCAAATGGATAAAACTACTCACTACATTCAGGAAGACGGCTCATTAACTAATATGACCATTTACTTCTAATTTTAATTCAAAAGTCGATGATCTCTTACAAGACCGGTTGAAGCTTCCTTGGTGTTATTTGTGCCTTGAAATTGAAGAGAAGAAGAGGAAGCTCGGTTGGGCGGGCAATCAAGGGATCCCGTGGACTCATGTCAAAGAGAAGCTCCTTACGAAGTTTTGCGGCTAGCCAAAAGGGCAAACTTTATCCCAGATGGACTAGCCCAGGCAGGCTGACTTCGTCCCGGGTGCGCTCAGTATAAATTCTATTAGATTCATTCTGTTTATGACTCAATTTATTTCCTATCTTTTCCTAATTTCTATTAATTTTTTATGAATTATGACAGCTATTTGGGAGTTTCTTTAGTGTTTGCTTATGTTATAATAGGAGCCATTAGTCGCTAAATTAGGTTAATCCATTAGATTGACTCCTTGTAATCCTCTTGTTTTTCTCTCCATTAAATATTAGAAAAGCTCCCGAATCTTCCACCGGTAATCTAGGTCACATTGACCGAACTACGTTAAATCCTTGTGTATGCTTCTTCTTCGTCTTCTTCATTTTTCTCGAATATTTTATTTTTGACTATTTTCGCACTTTCAAACACATACGCCGCCTTAGTTCACAACACTTAGTATAGATGGAGGGACACCTACCTTAATATAGTTCATTCCAAATATTCTGATACTCCCCAGTCACATAACATAGTTCTCAGTTCTCCATTTTCATAAGAATTGAAGAGATTGAAACATATCATACTAACTTGTATTTAATGTTATACTTGTATCGGAAAATAAATGGTTTTCCTTTGCAATTTTAACGGAGTGCATTAATCGAAGTTTTTAGTTTCTTTCTATTAATTGTTTTAGCCAATAAGACTAACTAAAGCGAACAAAAATAACCAAATAGGATTTGAACATAATAATTAATAAAGTAGAAAAATTGGAAATGAAATGGGGGTGATAACGAGCCGAATCAAATCGAGTTCTACATAATTCGACTCGATTCTTTAAGATCTCGAGTCAAACTTGATTTGATTCAGGCACAATGGAGTCCAACTTCGATTGAGTCTTGACCAACTTGAACGAGCTCGAGTCGAATCAATTTCAAGTTATCTGCGAGTTTTCAAGTCGGCTTTACACCCATAAGATAGTTTTTATTTAAAAATTGAATATTTTTATTCTCTAATATATCATTCGAGTTTTTCGCGAGTCTTCGAGTCAAGTTTTGTATACCTCAAACTCGATCTCATTAGCGTCTCAAGTCAAGCTTGAGTTTGATCCAAACTAAGTCGAGTCAAGCGTTGACCAAGTTTTGACCGAGACGAGAATTGTCTTGCTCGATTAACCCCTAAATGAAAACATTTTATCTAGGACATCTATGAATAAAATGCAAATTATATAATGGGATGGAGAGGTACAAAATTATTCGATTTCTACAAGGCTCAAACTTAAGAAGTTACAATTTTCAAATTCCAAATGCATATATAAGCCATTAAGCCACTTATCATCATTGTAATGAATAAGTGTTAATTTTGTTTGTAAACACTCATCCTTCAATGTGGTTCCACCACTACTTAACTAAGGAAAAGCATGCATCATAGATTAGACAAATTTTCACCTTCAATGAATTGCATCCAAAAGGAACAAACAAGCCAACAACCTAACAATCAAGAAGCAGAGGTTAGAGAAAGATAAATAGGGTAATAAGAGCCAAATGTATCCATTCACCTTATTTTACCTCTAGAGTCTAAAAAGAAATGGCAATAATTCCACTTAAATCTCCCAGCTTAAGGTTGGCAATAATAGGATTGTTATTTTCCTTCTAGGTTGAATGCTCCATTACCAGTCTAAATGGCCCGGGTTTCCTTGTGGGATAGGATCGCCTCATATCCTTCATCTCACAAGAGTTGTCTCATCGAGACCAGTAAAACCCCAAAATAATAATGAATGAAGATTTAAATAAACCCTCAAAAAATTGAGATCGCTAACATGTGAACCGGCTTCCTGTTCCATCAAGAAAACGATCCGTATGCCATCCTTTACTCTGGAGTCCAGACAAAAACTGGGGAAATACACTCTCCATTTTCTCGTATGCCTCAACCAACACACTCGGGTTAAAATCATCGGAAGATTGTTTGATGTTTGAAGCGTATGCAGCAACTAACCACCCTCTCAAAGCATCTTCCCCGGTAGCATTTTGCTCCAACACCATGTCAGTCCATCTGATTCCTTGGCTCAAAACAAACTTTTCTTCAGGAAATATTTCCTTCCATTTCTGGAAAATCGAAGGTTTGGCAACCTTGTGTAGAGCTCTTCCGACTTTAACATTTCCAGAATCTTCTATGAGGCGCCCTGGAAATAGAAGTTCTTCTTTGTATCTGAGATCAGCTGGAGTTGATATCTTACCCATCTGAAAGTTTAAGATTGTAAGAATCAAATGACATACACTTCGAGTCTCATGAGCTGTGAAGGTGTAACTGTAAGAAAAAAGTTTACCTAATTGTTTTCTGTAGAACAAGAGGTATATTGACATATCTAGTTTTTTACCATTTGTTTTGTGAAACATGTTATTGCCAAAAAGGGCAAGAATATCATTATACCTCTTTCTCCTCTAGAGAACTGTAAGCTAAGTAGTCTTACTCCAACTATGAGTCTATGATACGAAGTTACGAACCTTCACGAAATCAGCCACTACCAGGGCCGTTCTCTGTGGATTTAGTGTGTTGACAGGAACAGCTTTCATTTCTTCTACTACACTATATACATGCAAAACCGAAAGAAGTGGTGCAACAATGATCTGTATGACCATGGTGATGGTTAGTTTGAAAACCTTAGTAGTTAGGGTATCTACGGACAAGTAAAATTACATAAATATATCGAAAAGTAAAAGACTGATTCAATCTTTAACGAGGATTACTACTAAAATTTATGTAAAAGTTACAGCAGTAATATCGATTTCCTTAATTTCCACAGATTTGTTTTCTTTTAATGTCAGAGGAAAGATATGGAAAAGAATATAAGCTAAATGTTACTTGCAGATTTCCGCAAATTTCTTCCATTTTACTTTTCCCTTCTTGTGTGTGCCAATAAACAAAGATGGTAAAATCGAAGAATCCATACATTTCTACCATTTTACTTAGTTTTCTTCATGTAACCAAGAGCATCACCAATGAATTCCAGGTTGAATCGTGTAAAGAGCTCAATGCACAATGTTTCTTAAAAATAAAGCAACAAAGTTTCAAATAGACGACACTACAGCAGTAAGACCAAAACAGTGCCTAGAGAATGTGATGACCTTCGTTATTGTTTGTAATATGATAAGTGATACGTTTAGAAATGCAAAAAACTGACACACACCAATACACCAAGCTAATGTTTTTTTCATCTTTAAGTCAGATTTGATCTTTAAACTTCATATTCTCATTTTTTAGACTTCTGAAGTTAACAACTCTGATTTTTATGTTTAGGTGATTGACTGTTAACTTCTTGTACTTCATTTTCAAGATTTGGTTGTTCACTTTTAAGATTAGACACTTCACTTTAAACAAGAGGAATATACCACTTGTATCCAAGCCGTACTCGTTTAGACATATAGTCTGATGGAAAAGAAAATTATTGATATCTGTATTCTCATATTTGTGGTGAGGACAGAAACACAAAAATTGTGAAAGAAGGTTAGAAGAAGATCTATGGGTTTAAGGATGTGAGATAGCAGGAGTAGGACTGGAAAAATACTTCTCGCACAAGAAGTTACTATGTACTATAGTCTATAACTTCATACATTGTAGCTATTTTAACTCATTTGATATACCAATACTTGTTTACCGATCATGGGAGTGGCAAACACAAATTCAAAACCACTCCCTCGACAGTTTCTTGTCTTTCTTTCCACCCCCTCTTTTCTACTCCCAGTATATACGTTCCACACATCAAATGAGCCAAGAAGATATGAAAATTCAAAAGGCAATAGACTAAGTAGAACTTCACCTTTCCTTGCATGGACGAACACACAGTGGATGCCAGCGAAATTCCTGCCCCGATTCCGATAACATTAAAGAGTGTAGATATGGCCTCCCCTTTAGCAAAGAGATCACTGAGGTTTCCTTCTTTCGCAAATGAAGAATATAGTGGCAATCTTGTGGCTCTAGCAGCAACAACTGCCATACCCTATCATGCAAAAATCAGCTAACTATCCAACTGTATACAGAAGTATAGTATGCCCATGGGCAAATCTACTAAGCCCAGATATGGTCCCGGCCTTAAAAAATTTTTAAAGCGTCAGTAAAACTTATATTTTGCAATACATAAATAATACATATATATGTTTGTGGCACAATAGCTGAGTATACATGTGTTATACAAAGGTTGGAAGAACCTCGTCTCCTCCAGTTTCTAGACAAGATCCGTCACAGAGTAGTTGTTTTGATATTACATAAGGTCAAGCAGCAATGATCCTTATCCCCCGACAATCACCAAATAGAAAGATGATTTTGCATGTAAGATATTCCCTTCATTTCTAATTACAAGGCCTGTTAGCTAAAAATTTACTCAAAATATAAGCCATTCTATAACACTAAACTAAAGTGAATGCCACTTAATTATATCAGCGAAAGTTTAGAAGTTATTTGATATCATCAATATAATATTTATTGTCAATTGATATTACCAATGCAAATTTAACTTAATTGAGTTCTTCATATGCATAGAAGTGGTTACCATGCCTTAAGAAATGGAGGGAGTAAAAGTCTAGCTACAACCATAAGAAAATATTATTCCAAGTGGCCATGACTGCTGCGAATAAGAGAATTCTTTGTACCTTTCAAATTTTGCTTTTTACTAAACTGGATAATAATAGTTCATTATTAAGTGAAAAACAAAATTAACATTTATACCTTTGCAAAATTTCCAAGCCCAGCCATTTGTAGAAACAGATGTGGGCATAATGGAGACATAACTTCCAAGCCAGTGCCCAAGTCATACAGAACATCAGCTGAAAGATGTATGCTAAATATTTCAGAGAGTAGAAAACAAGCTTAAAATTCAGGTACCAAAAAGCATCAACTTTGTCAATTATTAAAAAGAAGTCTGCTAACCAAAAATTCTCCATCGCTTTGGTTCTGAATCCATCCTAGCACCAAGATTGCTGCAAATCAGCTTCCCAACATGCTCCATACCATCTTTTAATATCTTCAAATAACACACTTGTTTGAACATCTAAAATTTCAAATTGCTAGATAATAGAACAGTTATTCTAAGTGATAGCAGCTTACCCAGCTAACAACAGTAGCTTGTGCAGGTGTTGGCCGTAAGCCTGCAGCAAATAGCAGTGACTGCAGAAGAGTAAGAATACGATGATACAAGACATGCAGCATAATGCTCATCTAACATTAATGAGAAACATCCACATTTTACTCCTGATGGCAAAGAAAGCCCTAAATAAACTAAACACGGATATTACAAAGCTCAAGAGCACTTGTATTTATTCCTAAACAACAGGGCTTTTTACTTTGCCAGGGGAAGGGAGGAGGAATATCAGCCAAAAACATAAAGGGAAATGTTTAATTCAAATCTAGAAGAAAAAAAATGAAATGATAATTGATAGAATAGAAAGATGCAGTGATGTTAAGCCATTCTATTACTTTGTCTCTGTCGTTTGGTTCACTGCTTTAAACATTGGGATTTATTCTCTCCAAGGAAAAAAATCCTGAATGCGATTACCACGTCGCAATGACACGGAAGCAGCTTGTAACGAACCTAACGGTTGAATTGAAAAAATCACGGTTAACACGGCGTAAATTTTTTCAAAAAATTCACACTATTAGATTTTTAACCTCAGATTTGCATTTTTGAAGTTTAAGTATTCTTATAATTTAATTTGACCAAAGCTATGGTTGATTTATACATACGATGAATAAAAAAAAGAACTTAAATCATGAGATCCATATTCTATTATAAATATAGATAGATACTTATCATATATATTATCCAACTTGCAAGCCTAAGTGTGCCTATGGATATTGTGCTTTTACGTGTATTTTCCATTCTCTTTTTTTTGGCTGTAATTTAGTAACGGATGTAACAGGTAACAAAAAGCTCTAACGCCGCGAGGCACCATTAAGTAACGAACAACGCACATAGATGGACGTGAATTTCATCGTGGCGTTACATAATGACATTTCTCATAACGACAAATTCAAAATCTATTGCATAGCAGCCATTACCTAATGTAAGGTGAGTCTTATCTTCTCCTCTTACCTATACATCTTTCCACCTTTCTCTCACCAAATCTTCTCTCTCTCCTCTCACCTCATGCCCCCTCCTCTCTCTCTCTCCCTCTCACGACTCTCACCTTACACCCCTCCTCTCTCTCTCTCTCTAACTAACAACCAATATTTCTTTCTCCATTTGATCTCACTCCGTTGAATCCATCACATATATATTTTATATTTTCCAAGCGAAGACCATTTTTTTTTCTTATTAAACATCTCTCTGGTCGAGGGTAACCTTATTTGGGGTACAAATTTTGGAACATGATTCGCTAACTAATTCTGTTAAATTAGCCCAAACATATTGGCATGTAGCACTAAGAGACATACATAGAAGGAGAATAGGGAGATCACTCACCATCACTGCCTCCACCACTAGCACTACTGAACTGCCCACCTTGAGCGTCACAGCCTCACAGGGATAAACACGGGTTTATGTGATAAACAACTTGTAGTCAGCCTCAAGGTAGAGCTCGCCTCATCTCGGCACAAATAGGAACGCACAGGTAAGAAGGTAGAGGTAGGAGGCTGGTCAAGGAGCAACCGACCTCGGTCAAAGTCTGGGAGGTTGTTCGCTGCAGTGTTGTCGGTTGATCATCCATAACATGATTTTAAAGTGGTGGCGAACCCGGTTAATAACAGGGGAGGTCCAGAAGTGTAGGGCCGACCCTTTCGGTCTCGACCAGGCCATATTTTCCAATCCCGTCATAGGGGAGGGAAGTGTTGGTCTATAGGATGTGTCAAGTCTCTGAAAAAGGGTAAGTGGTACTGGTTGATTTCAATTTATGGTCATATGATGGAGATGTTGATGGTGAATTGTCGAACCTGAAAGAGGTAACTACACAGGATGTGAAGGTTGAGGTCAACGAGATAATTTGTCTCAGGACGAGGAAGAATCGTCAACAAGGGATGGTGGATTTTTGTGCATAAAATGTTACCTGCTTTCATTAAACTCATCTCGGTCCTTTAGTTTACTCGTATACCAAACAAGTTTACATAACGAGGCAAAGACAAGCGAACATTATTTCCCAAACAAACGAAAATAGATCGACTCCACAACCCCCGCCCTATTAGGCATGCAGTCAAAGGAACTAAAAAAACTCAATTGTAATCGGTGTAAGTGTTTAGATGTGTATTATGTACCTTTTGTATGCCAAGAGCCCAAGACCCCATCAAGGACACTTAAAATCAGTTTCAATTCCTAATTGAATCATAGGAGGAAGATACAAAAAATCTAGCACGAGGAATGGGGTGCATTTCAAACACTTAAAATCGTACCGTATGCTCTTTCTAGACGACGATGATGTGAGGATAACCAGGATCCTCAACGATAGGCTCCAGTATTAAAGGTGAACAAAGGCATGTTCCTCTTTTTGCTCTTCAATCACCCATGGCACTGCTCTTGAAGAAGAAAAGTAGTATGACAAGGGTAAGGAGAGGAATGAGACATAGTTTTTTTTTTGGAGGTTTTGATGAGGAGGAAGGTGAGATTTAGGAAGGAGAAGGAGAATGAGAATGATGGAAGTTAGGGCTTAGAGTTTTTGTGAGGAAGAGAGGATTTGGGGGAAAACGCTGAAAGATTGAAATGAAAGAATGGGAAAAAGTAAGAGTGGAGCATTAGTTTAATGAGAGGTCAAGGCCTCTTTTACCGTCATGCAAAAGGTACATAATGCGTCTTTGTACCACCAAGGACGAAACCTATCGTTGAGGATAGTATCCTCACATCGCCTCTCAAGAACATAAGGTACATTTCAAAAGCTTAATAAAAGCGCCCAACTCCTACTAGTTTTCTCCTGCTGTAAGCGTTAGGAATGGAAATTATTTTAAGCATCTTTGGGTGAGTCTTGGTATGCAAAAGGTATATAATGCATATCTAACCCCTTGTGTCGATATTACACGTTGAGTTTTTCAGTTCCTTCAAGTCAATCTACTTCCGTCCGTTTGGGGAGGATTTTTGATTGTCTTACCCTAAATATGCAAACTTGTTTCTTATACTTTTTTTTTTTTAAAATAGGTAAGAAGAAAAAAGGGGATAGTTAGGAAACCCTCCGCTCGAGGGGAATTCCTAACATATCATTACAAAGTATTTTTGACAGATCTAAACCATGCCAGTGCGTAATACATAAGGAGTCTACCACTAAGTGACCCGCATTAGCAATCCAGTCTGCTGCTTGGTTTGCTTCTCTGAACACATGTGCAATCTGAACCTCTTGGAATGCTCTTAGGTTGATTTTTGTATCTTCAATAATGTTATCGATCTGCCACGGAATGGACCAAATACCATTCATTGCATTTATGACCACCAAGTTGTCGCCTTCGATCAAAATAGAGGAATGTGGGAAAGTAAGGGCTCTAAGAACACCCCTATGAAGTGCCGTAGCTTCTGCTGAAAGGACTGACGTGTTGCCTAAGTTGTGGGCTTCCGCTGCTAAAACCGTACCTTCGTGATTTCTAATGACAAAACCTCCTGCTGCGCTGTTTTGTTTGACAGAGCCATCGAAGTTGAGTTTTATGGATCCCACAGGAGCGGGGGAACAGTTGATCTGGATGGACTGAGGAGCCGCCATTTTAGGAACATAGGGGGTGGGGGAATCCAAATGGGAAGAGCTCAAAGCGAATTCGTCGTAGTGGAGTCGCATCTTCCATTCGTGGGAGAGTAATCTTGCACGGTGGTAAATCCTATGTACGTTAAAAGCTGTGTTGTTGAAGACCACATCATTTCGATCCTTCCAGATGCTCCATAAAAGAAAGGTGAGTTTTGCGGCTAAACCTTTATCCTTTAAGTGCTTTCTAAAAAGCTCTTTGACAGTTAGGTTATCTATAGAGCAGCCTAACCAATCTTTCACATGTGGAAGAGCCCATAAAGTTGCCACCTTGTGGCACATAAGGAAGAGATGGTCTATAGTTTCTGGGCACAGAGCATCACAGATGAAGCATGTTTCAATAGGGATAATCTGTCTTTTAAACAAAATAGCACGTACGCTGATCGCATTATGCAATACTTGCCAAATGAAGATCTGTAGTTTTGGAGGTAAAAGAACTTTCCAAATCTGACGAAATTCCCATTTGGGGGTGTTAGGACTGATGTTATGTGCCAACCAGTTTGCTGATTTGACCGTAAAATCCCCATGGGTAGACATACCCCAAATAGGTGTATCCATATCGATATTTTTTGTGAGTTATTCCACGTACTTGTGCTATCAGATTGTGAGGTAGTATTGTACCTAACTTTTCGAAATCCCAATGTCTATCATCGGTAATGAAAGCATCCAAGCATAAATCAGTATTTATTGTATTAGGGTCGGGTTTTAGAAGTTCGAAAAGGGATTGGTTGGTTAACCAATTATCTAGCCAGAACAAAATGGTTGAACCATCCCCTATTTTCCATCGAATACCTTTTCTCAAGATGTCCCGTTGTTCCATGATTTTCCTCCATAAGGACCGAAGATGACAGTGAAGCCTTCAAGAGAACCAGAGAGGCAGTAAGGTGGCTGGGAAGTGGGAAATGAGAGTGAAAGGTTTAGGGACCTAGGCTAGGGTTTTCATTTCAGCCCAATACAATTGCCCATTATTTTTAAAAAAAAATTTTAATTCAATGGTAAAAGTAAAACTTAATAAAAGGGCCGGACGGAGTTGGGCCGGAGTTAGGGCCGGAGTTTTATGGATCGGACTCGGTCGGAGTAATCACAAGGTCTAAGTCCGGTCCAACTCCTATTCGAATGAACATTTTTTCTCGGATTCGGATTCGGATTTTTTCCTAGCGGACTCGAATCGAACTTTTTCGTTCGGATCGAATCGGATTCGGATCGGATCCGGATTGAATTGCCATTCCTAAGTGGGACGGTTTTGGAGTGTACTGGAACAGGGAGCAGTTTTTCAGATATTTCTGGCGAACTATGGTAGCCCATCTGGGTCAGAAAGGACTTTCCATGCTAGTTTAGCCACGAAAGCCTTGTTGAGAGGGAGGGTCCTTCTTAGTCCTAGTCCTCCTAAGCTCTTAGGAGAGCAGATTCTATCTCAAGCAATAAGAGGGATACCCTCTTTTCCAGAAGAACTTTCTGTGGATGGAGTCAATAGTGGAGGCAGAGTTTGTCTGGAGCATAGTTGTTGCACTTGCATAGTTTGGAATAGCTTCTAGATTCGATTGGATGAGGGTGTGTCTTCCTGCTTTAAAGAGCAGACCAGCTTCCCATAGTTTCACCCTCTGATCGGTCTTATTAAGTAATTGTAGTAGGTCCGCCTTGATAGGTCGAAAGGAACTGAAATGGATTCCTAAATACCTTCCTAGGCAGGCCTTTGGTGGCATATTAAAAATGCTTGCCAAAGTAGCCTTTCGTGCGTTAGGTACTTGCTTGGAGAAAATGATGGCCGACTTATGAAAGTTAACCAGCTGTCCTGAGTTTGCACAAAAGCAATCAATAATTTTTTTTAGATTGTTGCATCCAGCCTTTGTGGCCTTACAGAATAAAAGGTTGTCATCAGCAAAAAGCAAGCAAGGGATCTTAGTAGTGTTTGAGCACACTTGAAAACCAATACCACTTGACTTGCTAGAAGCAGCAGAAGCTAGTTGTCTGATGAGGCCTTCCATACAAATAATAAAGAGATAAGGGGAAAGTGGGTCACCCTGCCTCAGACCACGGGTTGGTTTGAACCAACTCATAGTGGTGCCATTAACTTTTACTGAATAAGATACCGTGGTGACACACTGTTTAATCAATTCAATCCACTTCGGAGGGAAACCCAAGTGAGATAGACAACCCCACAAATAGTTCCATTCAATCCTATCATAGGCTTTTTCCATGTCCAGTTTCAAAGCACACCATCCTGTCTTGTTTTTAGATTTGTGGAAGGTGTTGAGGATTTCTTGAACTATAAGGACATTGTCGTGGATGGAGCGACCTTGGGTAAACGCATTTTGAAACGGACTTATCAGCTTGTCTAGTATAGGTTGTAATCTTGAGACTAGAATTTTCGAGATGGCCTTGTACAGGGTGTTGACAAGGCTAATTGGTCTAAAATGGCCTGGTTTTTCTGGTTGAGGGATTTTAGGCATAAGGGTGATAATGGTATGGTTGAGGGATGGTGGAAGATGGCCATGGTCAAAAAAGCTAGAAACTGCTAGGCACACATCTTTCTTAATAATTTCCTTGACCAAAACCATCAGACCTGGGGCTTTGTAAGGGTTCATGTCAAAGAAAGCATTTTTTATCTCTTCTTCGGAGACCATAGTCAATAGATTTTCTGCCTCCTGGGCAGAAACAATCCAGGTGAAATTTTCAAATGCAGATCCATCTGGAGTTGAGCCTGACGAAGAGTAGTTATTTGTGAACGCCTTTTTCAAAAGATCTTTGATACCAGCTGGGTTCTCCACCCAAATGTCACTGTCATCCCTTAGTTTGTGGATGGTATTGAGTGAAAATCTTTGCTTCATCCTATTGTGGAAGAAACGTTTGTTTCTATCACCTTGGAGCAGCCAATTCTTTCTATTTTTTATTCCCCAATGGGATTGTTTAAACAACAATATTTTTTCCCGTTGATTAATGAGCCTTTTTAGGTGCTCGACAAGAATCGGGTTATAGGGTTGAGACCAAAGCCTCTCCTCTACATCCTGTATCTTGGCAAGGTTCTGAACGAGCTTGTTAGACGTGTGCTGGAATTTATTCATGGACCAAGTTTTTATGGAAGACTTGATCTGAATGAGCCGGTTTTGAACTCTATAGAAGCGAGAACCCTTTTGTTTTTCCAACCCCGTTAATAGACTTGTTTCTTATACTTGCTAGGGTGATCTTAAGGCTGCAAATGAGTTCAATGTCTTGGCCCTATGGGAGGCTATTTTAGGTGATTTGCAAATCCGCACATATTTTTGGGCTCGACGGTTCTCCCTGTCATGAGCCAAATAATATCACTAGCCTCGACCTTCACATCCTGGGTAGATACCTTTGTCAAGCACAACAATTCACTATTAATATCCCCATCATATAGCCCTAGAACTCAAATCTATTGGTATTACGTTCCCTACTCAGAGCCCCAAGATATCTTACACTTCCACTTCCATCCCGGGATGATCACCATGGTGGCCAAGAGATATGCAAGACCGAGAGGATACCTTTGATCGGACCTACACTTAATCTCCTTCATTTAGCCTCCATTAACGGGGTTCACCCCCAATGTAGAACCATGCTATGGATGACCAACAAACAATCAAACCTCCCAGACCTAGACCTTGACCGAGCTTGGTTGTTCCCAGACCAACCCTCCTACCTCCTCCCGTGTTGTGTCTACCCCCACCACTGACCGCCCCTATTAGCGCAGATATAGGGCGAGTTCTTCAAATTGTCGATTGACGCTACTTACCTTACTACATTAGTAAAAAAATGTGGGAATCATTTTTGGTAGTACTTAACTGACCTATCAACAAAACATGGCTTATAAGAGATAATCATACTACTAAACGGGATAATATCTCCTACTACAACATTGCTATCTAACAGAGAACAAACACATTTTGACATTAAGAATGATGTAAAGTTAAACAGAAACTCTAGTTGACAGATGATTGTTAATTAGCCAGACTAAAAAGAGATGACCTGAGTTGAGAGAACCGATAATGCGGCACTTGTAACATGCTGGAGAGCTCGGAATTGTGTATACCTCCGATAACCCTCATTCACACTGCATAATTGGAAACATCAATTACATTGAAATTCTTTAAAATGGCCAACTTTTTGCGAGACACAAGTTACATAATAGAAATTCCAACTTATTTCAACTTACCTATATGGATAGCCGGAGGGATAGAATGTATTGAGGAAGGATTCAGTTACTTTTTTAAAAATAGGTCTTGAATCCTCGAGCACTTTTACCTGACAAAAATCAATTTATGAATGCAACTTAGCATAGTACAAAACCATCTAGAACGCATCATTAACAATATAGAACGAAAGAAAGCAAAATAAGCCCCACTATTCAAGTATCAAGAGGTTAATTTATGAAATAAAACAATTTAATGCAGAACACATAGGGAAACAAGAAGAAACCCACAAATACTCCAACCCATCAAAAGCTGGAATCAACAAGTCCAAATTCAGCCACCAAATCTCATTTATATGCGCAAATTAACACAACCCAAAATTCTCAATTATCCATAATTTCCACCGTCCTAACCAGATTTAGAGCAGAAAAGATCATTTCTTGAAGCAAATGCAAGTAAGATACTCCACTAGTAGACCAAATGCAAATTTCTTCAAATATCCAAGAAACCCACCATTCTACAAGCATATATTTCCTCCGTTCTATATTAATTAACATGTACAATTTCACGACTCCCAACCCACAACTTTAACCATTAATATCTTCAAGTTCTAAGTAAAAATCTGATAAGCCCGATATGGCTATCCCCAAACAACACACGTGAGTGTCCCATATTGATGAACTAAGGGGAGTTTTGCGGTGAGAATCCCACATTAAAAGAATTATAGTATCGTATCCGCCTTGTAAGGGCTAAGGGGTTTTTCCCCTCATTGCCATATGATTTTGAGGTGGAACCTCCTTGATCTCCCCTGTGGCGGGCGCGGTTGCCACACGGCTCATGCCGTTAGACAAAATAATACTTCCTCAGTTTTTAAATAAGTGACACATTTACATAGTGTTTACTATTCACAGTTAAGCCTTTAATTAGCTTTTATAATTACACTTTATGAAAAACATAGTCATGTGGGATCTTGTTAGATTCGTCTCAATGTGAACTTTTTAAATATCTTTTTATAATTTTTTACTTATCGATAATTGCAGATATTAATGATTAAAATAATATAATAGCAAACGTGAAAAACAAGAAGTATGTCACTTATTTAGAAACAGAGGAAGTAAAAAGTTGAGGCTTAGGACGTATATACCGAGATGAATCTAACAAAGCCATGATGATATGAATAGTATAAAAAAATTCTAAAACAGTACTACACATATGAAGAAAAGCACAATTTGCAAATTTGACATTGAAAAAGAACCAAAAATGGAGCAAGAGAAAGAGGGAAAGATAGAAACTAACTGAGAAATGGCCATGTGGGTCGAAGTGAAAATGGCGGGAGATGGTCTCAGAGGTTTCAACCCACCAAATGGGACCCACTTCTTCTACCTTCTGCAACTTCTCTGGTTCCTTCCTCTGCATTGTGGGTATTTTATCCTGAACCCACAAATTCAAAATGTTAAATCTTGAAAGGAAGATTTAGGGCTTATTACAATGAACAAAATTGAAACTTTGATTGATGAATTATGAAGACCTACCAATAAGTTCATTTCTCAACACTACCCCAGAGAGGATAGTCCGAGACGAGAGAAAATGGGGAAAATAAACTTGATTGATGAAATTGCTGGACAGACTCGATTAGTTAGGATAAGAAATGGGCTTTATCATCTAGCATTTTGTGTATTTGCTCTTTGGTTTTTTAGTTGGGGGTCGATTCCAAAACCTTTTAAAAATAGTTATACCCAAAACTATTTATCTCTCGGCTCTCACTGGTCTCGAAACGGGTTGAATTGGTGTTAGATGCAGAAATAATCAGACTATGGAGATATTTGGCAATTGGCTGATAGTTGTTAGCTTTATGCTTTTTTGTAATGGATGGTTCGATTGATTGTTTGTATTGGATTGTTTAATTGTCTCATTAATTATTTTTTGAGTGTAAAGTGTTTGGTAAGAGTATAGGTTAGTGTTGACTGTTTACAAAATGTAAGATAATGCCAAAAGTCAACACAAAAGCTAGTAAAAACAGTTTTTGGTTGAAAAAAGTTTTTCAATTACTTCAATTCTTCAAATGTCATTTACCAAACACTTTTTTTTAGTTATTTGACCTTATTAAAAAGTCAAAAGTCAAAAGTCAAAAGCGAATGAAAAAATCACCTGAAAGTCATTTATCAAACACCACCTATGAATAATTTTCATGAATAAAGTCTTGGAAAATAAGAAAAGTTCTCACTACACAAACATTGTATGCTGGCTTAGTTTACTTGAATGCTTCTTTTAGACCATCTTTGTGATATACTTGGTTCGATCCAAATTGATCCGATTTGAACTAATTTTTATATGAGCAATGTGGTCCAATATGATGCATCAAGCCACAACATCATCCTGACACGACCACATTCATTTGAACAACAACTTTAGAGGGAGCTTATAAGTTTGAAAAATAACGATAATTTGGTACATGTAGGAAAACATGATGTGATTAAATAAAGGCAACAATCCAGAAAACCTCTTTTGTATTGCTAATGTTTCCACATATTCTTGTCAACATCAATTTGGAGCTAAGAAATTAGTGAAACTTAACCCATTTTTAGTGGTGTCCATGGGCCAATTGCTTGTACCAATTTCACCTATTTTTAGTGGTGCCCATGGGCTAATTGCTTTTCTTTTCAAGAGAAAATGAAGACTAAGGTATTGAGCGGCGGTGTAGGATCAAATTCCAAAGATAGTACCGTTTTAGGGATGGCAAGTTACACGATCAAACCTCTAGTATGCCTGACCATAACGTAACCTGGCACGTAAATTTTCAGGCAACATTCAATAAGCTATCTCCATCCACAAAGGGGCTCATAAGTTTACTAGCGTTAGTTGGTGTAATGAGAGATGGAGAAGCGGAGTTAGGTAGTGTACCATGTAAGAAGTAATTCTCTTTTAGCACTACAATGGCATTTGCTCACTGCAAAAGCTAATCAACCAAGCTAGTATTCATATCGAAAAATTAAGAAACAAAACTTAACAATTTGGACCAAGAACTTACTATTCTTTAGCAGCAAAACAAACATCAATTACTCTGTTTTGACATGTACATCAGAGACTGTACTTCCCCATAGCCACAAAACCAAGAAGAAAAAAAAAACAGCACGTTCTATGTTGGCTGCGGTATTCAGATAGATCAGTGATAGATAGATCCTCATAGTAGTGAATTAATTGAACCACACTACATTTCAGTGTCATCATCGTAATCAAAATCCTGATCGTTATGTCTGATTCTCTTCCCTTCTCTAGCACCTCTCCCCTTCTTCGGTTTGCCCCTGTGATTAAAAAAAAATGAACCTGTGGTGAGAAAAACGCAGCACATATAGCCAGTATAGATGCATGTATAGTACGAGCGTTTTAGGCGTCTATCAGGTAGAGACAGCATATTGGTACTAAAACAACTTCCGATGGTACTACCAAATGATCTCGATTGTACAATTTTGCAGGTTTCCTAGTACCACTGGAAGGATTTACAATACCGTTAGAAGATTACATGATATATTTGATATTTTAATGGATTTCAGAGTTCCAGCAATTTTAATAGTGCCTGATAAATCCCATGTCAGAAAGAGACCAAGACTTCCTCCATAAAGTACAACTGATAATTGAAAATTTGTACTTTTGTGCATTAAGAATGATAACATGTAATGGTATTTAAATGAGATAACATTTCACAGGAGAAGTTGAATCACTAACTTTATACCACCTTCCTTTTATGATCCGATAACGTTGAAGAATATTACACAAGTGCCCTAAATGAATTTTTTCTGTTCACCTTATCAGGGCATCTGTCTCTTCCCCACTTGTTATGTTCTGTTATGGGTTTAGCCTCAGTTTTATGATTTAAGTAGTACTTACTGTCCATTTCCAAGAATACCGATGCCCCTGTATCGACCTGGACCAGACTCCAATCTTCCATCTACCAATATACGCAGGAAGCATCAGAAAATGATTTAAGAAACTCTGGTAGGAAGAAAATTGCTCACGTCACAGATATAAGCACACCTTCTCTTCCTAGTGCCTGATCTTCTGCCTGCAAGGGCACCAGCAAACAAACACAGCAAGATGATTAGAGTGAACCCGAAAAGAAAATCCTATAGGATATATTGGCCAAATTCCTGAACGAAAGCAGGAAATCCTACTTCGACAATATGGTAAACTCCATGAACCAGACACAATCTGCTACCATATACTGCATACCTTCATATACATTTTGTTCTAAAATAATTTTATTTACTTAGGCGATATCTATTCAAAGTGAACAGCAAAATCGATGATATACTTGCAGAAATTTCAATACAAACTCAAAGAATTCAGTAAAACATCAGTGTGTTTTTCATTTATCATATCCAGTTTATTCTTACAGTATGATCTCGAAAATGTAAACTCCTCCAATGTTAAGCTGATTCATTGAATCGTGAAGATAAAAGGGTGACAGAAGAATCTCATTCATAATGCAAATAAGTTCATATGTTTCTCATAAACGGTCTCTCCATCCATCACTCTGTGATGAAAAGATGCTCAAAACACAAAGGAGTATGTACTCACCTAGGCAAGTGGGTGGAAAGTTGGTTTGTTAGAATGAGATGCAACATAACATATAAAAGTCGATCTCTACAATGTAACATACAAACAAAAAAGAGGGAGACAACTTGTGAAATAATGCAGGTAAATGGAAAAGGAAAACTTGTATCTTCATCACCAACCATTTTCAACACATGCCTCAGCTTGCTTAATACTACAATCTAATAGACCACATTGTAAGTGCTCTAAGACAAACTCGGCAATGGCTTTGAAGTAATGTTGTATCACTTAGACACGCCATCCACTTAGCTAAGAAAGATCTTCCAAGTATGTTAAACCATTATACACTAGTTTAAACAACGAAAAGCATCTTAATATCAAAAGCCAGATACGCCGCAAACTCAATAGACGCCCGAGACACAAATAATCGCCAAACGATTATGACAACAAAGATGCCAACGCAAAGAGGAAACAATTGAACGTCTGAAGTCTATAGATTTGAAGACAGAGAAGAAAATTCCTTCGATCCTTCCTAAAAAATAAATGAAGATTTTAATTCAAACCACCAAGCCGAAGCTTCACTTGGTGCAGGGGTTGCCTAGCTGACTAACAGCTTCAGTAACAAACATAGCTTGTAAGAACAAGATGCCTATAGAAGGCAAAAAAATCTCAACCCAATGATAACTAAAATGACCATTTTTCTCATCTACAATGGTGATAAACTAGGAATGGTGATCGAGCCTTAGCTGTACATCCAGAAATATTGAAAAGAAGGCATCCTACCTTACTACACCACTCCAAACCTTTCTAAGCCTCCACTTAATTTAAAAGCCTCAACCATCAGACTAACGTCAAAATTCAAACATTTACGACTTCCTACATCATAAGATTCCTCTCTTCTTATTTTATGGGCTGGACGTGACATTTTTATTATAGGTATGCCAAGCTCAATAGTGGTAATGGCTGACGCACTTAAATTTGAGCTTCCAATTAGGGATTTTTCATCAGAACCTTCAGAAGTAAAATACAAGAAATCTATGTCAGCTATTCCGTTATCCATGTTGTTCCCACTTGTGTTAATATCTAAGTACTTTTTCAGAAAGAAACCGTACAAAATAAGCCAAAAACTATTCTACCACATTTAAGATGCAAAATACATACTGCGGGTGAAGTGATTGATGATAAGGAAAATAGCCTGTCTTCAGGCTGAAACTTCCTGGACCGCTTCAACCTACATAGAAGAATCCAGAAAAAAAAATGCATACTAATTCCGTTATGAAGAGGAAGAAATCAAAGGCAAAAGGAAAGTTAAGAAATACACATCTACTAGTGCTTGAGCCAAACCCACATACAACCACTCTCCAATTTAACTTATGCTGATGTAGCAAATAAACTTAAGGCTTCACTCTTAATGACAGTCA
This sequence comes from Patellifolia procumbens, assembly GCA_947645195.1. Classification (NCBI taxonomy): domain Eukaryota; kingdom Viridiplantae; phylum Streptophyta; class Magnoliopsida; order Caryophyllales; family Amaranthaceae; genus Patellifolia; species Patellifolia procumbens. The sequence continues at coordinate 785,134 of CANSGD010001175.1, forward strand.
AGAATCTTCCAACTTAGAGAAAACATTTTACCATATCAGATTTCTACCTCTTTCCGGTTGAATGGTACCATGATCATGAAGACACAAATTACAGAAATAAATTGCAAAATAAAATTATGCAAATGGTAACGATAATGGGAAAGAGTTCGTGATATACATTGTAGTGCTCTTTGAAGTAGATAAAAACCCATCATAACCCTTTAATACATTTCCACATTGGCTAGGATCCTGTAAGTAAGTTGTCTCCATGTCAAAAACCTGCGCTTGCAATGATGCCCATGTTACATTCAAATCTCAAATTCTCAATACAAGATGATGAGGATAAGAGAAAGAGATTATTGTCCCAGCAAAAGAGGTATACTAATTTTGATGTTAATCTCAAATTGCTATATCTTCTAACAGCATTCTTCTGATATACTAACATATCAATCCACTTATGTTCAAGCATCTACTCCACACAAAAAAAGGGTTCATATCCTTCGCAGTCTAGATTGATTGAAGAGTTAACAAGGCATCATTTTAAATCATTTCCTTTCTTAAAGAATCCAATGTCAACTACCTCAAAATTTTCAGTAGGCAAAAGCATAGACCAACATGCGGTATCCTACAATGTAAATGCTATTTCACAATCCCCTTGATATTCTTCATTAGATGAGCCATTTGGTATGGATTAATTTGAGTAGTAATGCCAATAAACCAAAGGTAACTTTGTGAATGAAGTCTCATGGCATAATACGGAATTTCATCTTCAAACCGGCATTGTATTCACAAATTCCCATCACCTCTCAATACATACAACCTCTAAAGTGGTTATGGAATTTCTAAGGAAATTGAGGTACTTGGGAAATGACTAAATGAACAATCGCCATGAACACTAAAATGAGACATTCCTTCACAAGATTACCATTACTATTATGTATAACCGCCTACGAAACGACAAGTAAAGTCAATGTTATTACACAAAATTAGCATCTTTAAACAACAAGGAGCCTTTAGTACAAACCATAATATGAATTAAACCCTCAAAAACTCCATCTTCATCAATAAAAACAAGAACATTGATCCTCACAATTTAATTAAATTCATACCCACAAAATGCCTGATTGAAAAACCCAATAATTTCATCAATCCAATCAACTTGAGCAAATAATAAACCAAACAGCACAAAACCCAGAAATCAAATGAACATTAAAAATGTAGGGTTCATAAAAAGAACCTGTTTTTCGATGCTTCTGAGTTCTTCATGAAGCTTAGCTCTTTTACTCAAAAGAGTAGCCAAAACAGCAGATGGGTTTGAAGGATTTCGGTGCCCTAAAAAAAATCAAGAACACACATTTTGAGACTAAAAGTATTGAAAATTAAGAAGATTCAATCAAATAGAATTAGGGTTCATGGAGTTTGATCATACCTTCAGACTCCATGGTGGTTTGGGGGGGTTTTTTAGCGGGGAAATTTGAAAAACCGGTAGAAGATCAGAGCTCTGTCAAAGGTTTCTTTTTGTTTCGTAGTACCTTGTAAATTTATGATCGATATATCAACTTGCAAGGGCACTCTATTAAGGTTTCGAAACGGCTTTTAGGGGTGAGTTTTTGGCAAATTTGTGTGTTTGGCAATTGGTTGTTGGTGTGGTTGATGGATTTTTCGTTGTGATTGATTTGATCGATTGTTTTTTTTGTTTCATCAGCGCTGTAATTATTAGCGGTTTATAAAAGTGTTTGGTAAAATGGCGGTTAGTGCTGGTTGTTAAGTACAAAACATATCTAAAAGCAAAGCTGGCAAAGGCAACTTTTGGCTGAAAAATCGGTTTGCAACCACTCCAAAAGTTGTCTATCATGCATTTTTTATCTGTTTTTGACCACATATAAAAGTCAAAAGCCAATGAAAAAAGTCACTCATAAGCTTTTTACCACATAGCCCCATAATATACAATGTTGGGATCACCAATAGTCAATTGGGTGGGGGCGGGCGAAAGATAATCCCTTTACATTACATTTGTACTCGCTTAATAAACTCATTTTCATCCTCATTCTCGCCCTCATCATATATTGCGGGAAAATAAATATGCCTCCCCCCGAATACACGATAGAAACCATTCCCACCACTGCCACCTGTATAACTGCAGTATTGGTACTGACATCCACTATATCCGCCACATTTTTATTTACTCATATGGAACTTTTATGCAGATAATTATTTACTCATTGGTACTCAATCTGTATAACATGATACCATACATGTTTCATCACCCTATAATGGACACGATTTTGATTCTCATTTTTATCCCATCACCTGCAAAACCTCCTTATTCTCATATATGTCTCATCGCCTTATAACCAACTTTATTTATGTGTGTGTTTGTAACCTTCTTGCAACAACACCACTGAGATTTTGTTCTTTTGGACTGAGTTGAGCCGAATTATTGAACTGAAATTAAAGGAGTTGGACTGAATTAAACTGAAACGAAACGAATTGAAATCCATAACTTAACAAACTTGAACCGAACTAAACAGAATTGAATTGTACTAAATATAACAAGTTAATAGAGCCGAATTGACTTGAATTTAAATTTATTTACATTAATTTGGTCCAGAAGTACGTGATTTTAATACTATTGATAGCACGAACCTAAGTCGGGTTTATTGTAAAGTTAGACAAGTCCAAACTTTATCATATTGGATATCTCTGAAAATCTAGTAATTGAGTTCGACGGCTTAAAATCGTTGATAAAAAACATCTGACAACATCTTATGCTAGGGCTTTAGTCAAGTTTTGAATGGCTTTATAGATAGTTAGGTCATTCTCTTGTTTGTCATTAGGACGAACCTCGACAAAAGATGAAATGACATTTTATGTACAAAATGGTAATCAATTTGAAATGAGTTATTGAGCTAGTGAGAAATAGGCTTATAACTCAATTAAGTCATGATCTAGTTAACCTTACCATGAGTTAATTGAGTTATAATGTTTGGTAGCAATTTCGCTAAAAAGGACAAAATAAATCGAGTTTTAGTAAATTATAATATTTTAGAATAATGTGGTCAAAGTTATACTTAATTTACCTAGTATTATATTTTGAGTTTTTTTATTATGATTTTTCGCTATCAAAACTCTATATATGCTTTTTAATTTGTGTAAAAATTTATCTTATTAAGCTTAGTTCTAAAAATTGTGACAGGGTACTTATCTTGCTCACTCTTTGCTCTCAAAAATATTATCGTTCATATATATACGGCATTTATTCCTTTGAATTGGTCACGATTACATTTCGTTTGACCATATTTTTCATTTTAACTTAGATAGAAGATTATCACGTGATGCATTGGTAATTTAACCTTAACATTGCTTTCCGAATATCAATTTTCTATATTTTTCAATGTTGCAAAATTAAATATATTGATGTCTAAATAGGTGTATTGGAGACTATAAAAAAGCAAGTGTAACAACCCGAGAAAAGGAGCTATTATACTTTTTTTGGGTAATGAGTTAGGCTTGGACTGATGAAATCGTGATCGTGATATCACTTGAGTAGAACTTTGTTGATGCATTTAAATTTATTGTACTATTCGTGTCCTCTACTTTCTTAACCTTTATATGTTACCTTCATATCAATATCCATTCTGATATGAGAGTAAGGGATATTGCAGACAATTAATAAGAGCATTTTTTCCAATTCCACAAGATATTGTGATCAAATCTCCAACGGTATTGGTGACTCCTTATAAAAAAAATCCATTTTAATACCCAAATTCGTGCAAGTGGGTTGCTTCATCGATATTCTTTTGTTGGCTAGCATTTACAACACTACACTACTTCATCATTTTCTGGTCCTGGTGGCCATGTTATCAAGTGCATATAGAAGCGTTATTCCAACGCACCGGCCTTTCTTTTATCTTCAATCAATTCTGAATTTTATAATGAACTTAAAATGTCAATGACTCACAAAGGTCAAACTTCCTTTGGCAGCATATAAAAAAGTTACATCAGCAGTTACGAGCAAATCTGCTCAATAAGTTAAATCTTTATGAATGTTAGCGAGTAGCAATAGATTCATATAATTATAAATTATGATGTAATCCCAATGAAATGTACATATTATTAAGCGATGTTTGATTTAGTGGGAAAAAAACCCTTTGAACCTCAAGGTTTGAAACCGAGGAGCATTGTTCCTCTTATTTTTAAGTGTCTGGTCTATTTATACGAACGATGGACCTGTATGGAATTTTAATTTAGTAGAACAAAATCTTCTTACCTACCAAAAAAAAGATAAGCATTTTGAGATTAGTCATGAAAAAGAAGAACATAGACTCGATATAGTTTCCAAAATTTCTCACTAACTACATTTTCTTTGACCACATCACTCATTTTTTCGGTGAAAAAATTAATTGAAATATATAATTAAAAAAATGTTATTGTTGGTACCTATATTAGATTATAATTCTTGATATTCTTCTTAAGGTAAGAAATAGTGCATTTAGGAAAGTGCTGGTCCAAAGGAGGAGAAAATCCTGAAATATGTGTTTTTTTCATGTTGGAATTTATCTTCAAAAATAGAGAAAAACTAGGTTCTCTAGAATTATAAAGTTGTCCCAATCTTATAATAAACTTATCATAACTTCTTATTACGTACTTTCTCTGTTTTTAGTGGATACTAGTCTCATATGCACGATATGTGTGCGAATAATTATAACTTATAATATAAAGTGATTAATTATCTAATTAGTGAAGCGATTAAGATATTTTATTTAATATCTTTTCCCTCTTCCTTAATCTCTCTGTCTTTTCTAACTTTTTTTTTTGGTACAAGTGCAAAAGCAAAAAATATTATTAAAAAAGTGAGTAAATTTTGAGAGATAAATAAAAGTTTTATTGCAAACAAGCCAAAGCTCATCTTTTAGTTGAAGGATTTCAATTGATGGTTAGTGATATCTTTTCTTAGCAAGTAACTTTGATATTATACAACAAATGTTATATTCATATTTCCTCCGTTTTATTAATTACAACACTTGATTTTTCACGTTTTTAATGTAATATTTTAAGTTTTAATATCTCTTAATAAGGAAAAATTTTAAAACGTTAATATCTTTAAAAATATATATATATCGCGATGATTTTAATAAAATCATACATGACTATTTTTTTCTTAAATACAAATCATCATCTATAGTTGAAATGATGTAATAAATAATGATATAATCAAACTATTGCAATTAATTAAAAAAGAAAAAGTATATGATTGGTGCCTTTTAAAACTTTTTCACATGGAAATAGTTCTTACCTAACATCTAGTAAAAAAGAAAAAGCTTTACAATGAATTTGGTCAAGTCATGATATCCCTAACTGAATTCAACTAAGACAAGCTATGGCCATGTTCTTAAACTCTTTTCCTCTCAACTTTGCCAACTCTCATGTGAAAAATTAAAGTAGAAGATTGGTATTTCATTAACAAATAAATAAAGAATATACCGAAAATTATCAATTTAATCAACTTATTAAGAGTATTTTAACGTATTATTAATCTCATCTTAATAATCGTATCATTTGACTTACAATTAAGTATTTGAAACTTACTTTTGTATGTGGATTTTTCATGAACGTTTAACCTTTTAATAATGCATGTAGTGAGATTTCACTGAGGAGCAGCTTGAGCTACAGCTCAAGGCCCCCATATCAACAAAATTTAATTAAGAAAAAAATACAATACTAAACTTTTTATTAAACCTAAACGAACTCTAGTAAAGTTGTGACTTATTCTTTTCTAACTATCTATTTCCCGTAACAATCTCGTTCTTTAGTTATTTCTCTTTATCGTTAATACTATACAATTTTTTCTATTTGTTATTTATATTCAAAAAAATTGATAGCTTAATTACTAAATATTGTGGGCTAATAAGTCATTGATAACTTATTAATAAATTAAATATTTGTTGTACATAATGCTCAGTACAATTTTCGCTCAGGGCCCCAAAAGGTTTGTGACAACTCTATATGCACGAGATATCCTAACATTTGGTATAATACACGTTGAACCTCTAAGGTATGTATCAAATCCTCCACAAACCCTTAATGATTTAACTAGAGATGGTAATAATTAACATGATTCACCAAGTCAACATGAAATCAACCTGTTATTTGCGGGTTTAGGCCAAGGGTGTTGACCCGTTTAAGTACACAATTCAATATGACACTTTACGTAGGTCAGGAAAGGTTGGAGGGTTCAACTCGTTTAAGTAATAGGGTTTACACGACACAACATGATCTCATTCAATTTTTAACTCTAGTATGTAAAAAATGACATGTCACACCAACATGGCTAAAATTCGAATAATAGAGATTTGAAAAATGACATAATCCCATTACTAATTAAAAAATAATGATAATGTAAGGACTCTTAGTACTCTAATACCCTTAGACTTTGTGGCATTTACTAATTAAGTGGTTATCAATGGAAATGAAAAAATGTTACTCCCTCCGTTTTTTTAATATGTATGTCTTACCATTTTGGGATGTTTTTTTAATATATACTTTTTTACCTTTTCCCATAAATGGAAGGTTAGCCCACCTAATTATTACAGTTCTCTCTACCTTTTTCACTTTTTCCTTACTTTTACTAACCTTCTCTCTTACTTTTGCATTTTTTCCTTGGTCCGCGCGCAAAAGCAAACATACATACTACTACCTCCGTTTTTTTAGTTGCAATGTTTCTAAAAAACACGGAAACCAATGCAAAATTTCTAATGTGGTATTAGGTATATGTTTGGGTATATAATTAAGGGGAAGTGGGGCCATTGCTATGTAATTAGTTATGAAAATTCAACCACCAGAAAACCAAACCATCACCAAACCAGCTAGTCATCCACCACCTTCACTGCCGCCACCAAACCACCACCAGAAAACCACCCACCACAATTCAACCACCAAAAAAACCACCCACGCTAGTTTGACCCCCAGAAAATCACCACAACACCACCAAAAACCCAGAAAAACACCACATCAACCCAAATTACCTAGAAAAACACCACCCCCTTCCTTCTTTCATGCTTCCTCCTAGCATTTTCCGGCAACCACACCACGCTAGGTGCCTCCTCCCCTTTCTTCAGCAACCCCCTCCCATTTCGACAACCACCCTCACTCTTTCTCTTGCCACCTTCCTCGTCACAATCCCCGCCATCACCTTCCTCGTTATCCAACACCGTAGCGCAGAACTCCAAGCACCACGAAATCAACCACCACGCACTCGAATCAGCAACTCCGACCGCCCCAAATCGACCACCACAATCGAACCATTCACCTCCACCAACCACCCCAAATCGCCATTCACCTCCTCCAAAAACACAATCGAAACCCTAACTTCAACCATGTACAAAACCGCCAATCACCACCCAATTCGTAACCACAAACCACCATTATTCCAATCGAAACTACCAATCACCACCCAATTCGAAACCCTAGCTTCAAGATCTACTCAAATCAAGTGCATTGGAAACGAAATCAGAGAGTGAGGGTTGCTGATGAAGGAAAGGGGTGAAACAACCCAGTTTTCAGTTGTTTTCGGCTATTTTTTACTGTATAGGGTTTGGGGACAACAGATCCAGCTTTGGTGGTGGTGTTTCCGGCCGTTATCGTTCTTTGTGGTGGTGTTTTCGGCCGATTCTAGCCTTGGTGGTGGTGTTTGCGGCGGATTTCAGGCTTAGTAGTGGTGTTGACTCCGGCCTTGGCGGTGATTTGTGGTGATGGCTGTTGTTTTTACAGAGGAAGGTTGAGAGAAGGGGAGGAGTAGAAAATGGCAGAGAAATGGGTGGGGGTGGGGGTGGGGTGGGGGTGGGGGGGTTAGGTTAATTGGGGTGGGGGTGGGGGTGGGGGTGGGGGTGGGGAGGGTTAGGTTAATTGGGTGGGGTAATTAGGTTTAATGACTTAAGATTAATTGTTAATAATATATCATGATATATTAATAAGTGATGTTAATTATATTTAGTAAGGGTAATATAGTAATTTTATAGGGTTTTTTTAACTAAATAAGGAAAGAAAAAGAAACATTGCAACCCTTGGGAAAATTCCGTTTTAGGAAACCATTGCAACTAAAAAAAACGGAGGTAGTATTAAAAAAACAGAGGTAATATCAATGAGTTATTGTGTTGAATTCAGGTCGACCCATATACCATAAGGTTGGATTTGATTACCAAATCTTTAACCCGTTTAATTAAATAAGACAACACGAACTTACTTCTGATTAACCCAATGCAGGGTACACAATTCATTTTTCAAAAAAACAGACTACATTCTACATTCTTTAAAAGTTTAGCCTTTTAGGGGTACTTTTTTTTTTTTTAAATAGTGGTTTTAGATTGTCTAAATAAGAATTCAAATAGTTTAATTAATAAACACATACCAATATTAAAACTATATTTATGAAAAAATTAATAAAACTTATTAAAAAATATCATTCTTTTATAGATCTTGAACCATGGATATGACTATTAAAATATCCCTTAGCCTTGTAAGAAGAATACAAAAAGAAAGAAACTTTTTTCTCAATCAGTATTTGGACACTTCACGACATCATAAAATTCCTAATTTTTTTCACCCTATTTCCCTCCAATTAATTCATCCCAATCCTTAAAACCCCCACCCATCATTTTCTCTTCTTCTAAAATCTGAGTTTTGGTGCAATTTTTGGTGTTTACCCTTCAAGCAAAGCAACTTTCTTTAGCCATGTCTTACAGAAGGGTATTCTTTTCTTCTGCACTTCATTCTTCATCGTTTTTTTTTCAGTTGATTGATCTTTATTTCATTTAATAAACTATAGATCGATCATCAAATTCATGATTTAAATCAACCCCAAATTTGTTTTTGCTTTGTTATTCTTAAAAGACATCAACTTTGTATTCTTTATTGTTCATTCGTTCTTTTTAATCCCCAAAAGATTGTATACACTGTAAAAATTGAATCTTTGCTATTATCCCAGTTTTTATGTTTGTAATTCTGCAGAAAGATTACATATTTTGGTGTTTGTTGTAAGTGTTTGCAATTATTCCAGTTTGTACGGGAGGCTGAATTTATATAACTTTTCACTAAAAAATGATAACTAGTGTCGTTACCTCGAATTTATAATAGATAGATAGCCAAAATGATCGGGGAGGTCATGGCCTACGCTAGCCGTCTTGGTAAAGCTCTTAGAAACAAGAAAATAGAAGTTAATCAACATTCTTTCAGTATTGAAGATATTGCCTTTGCTATAAGTTTGGACTTTAGATGAATTAAATGTGCTGTTTTAGCCATAGATTATGAGTACTTTTAGGTTAGTTCCTCATTTTCCACATAAAATAAATATGTTTTTCGTGACATTCGAGGTTTTGGTAACCTTGAACAATAAATTATTGAGAAGAGTTCTTTTTAGAGAATTGGTCTTCACTACAATTGTGGAGGGGGCATTTTGGTAAATCCAGTTGGCGTATGTGGTGAGGCCCACACCAATGCCCGTCTCGGTTTGGTGGACAACAAGTTTTCCATTTGGGTTTGTTCCTCGGAGAAAAAATTGAAGTGGTCTAATATGAAAACTTGTTTGAATTGTTTTGGAGAAGCATGTTGCTTAAGTTGTGATTAGAATGTCAATGTACGAAAAATTTATCTTCAAGTTGATTTTGAAAGCCAAATGAAGTGTTTAATAGAGAATTTTATTGTTATGTCTTACACCTTTGACAATCTGTTGCCTATCACCTGGTTCATATGTTAAGATGATGATTGATTGATGAGTGACATTGCTATCCCTTGATTTTCTTCGACACGAGTTTAGCTAGTGGTGTACCTCTTTTTGTCACTAGAGGTTGAATGTGAGCATATTCTTGAGGAATTAAGGCTTCGTTCTCCTCACCTTTGTTCACTTATTTTAGGAGTATAAGTTCAGATACGTTAAGATGAAACAACCAATATGTTCAAATAAGGACTGATAAAGGCCAATAAGCTCAGATTGACAAGGGCTTATACATTCAGACAAGGGACGATAAGTTCTTTTAAGGTTTAAAATAAGCTTGTATAAGTTTTATCAAGTTCAAGTAAGCTGACCATAAGCTGTAAGTGAGCTTTAGGTCAAATGAACACGGCTGAAGTCTAGTTTTACTTTCAAGTATCAATCTTGTGGATCTTATTAAGGCGTGCATATGGGATACTAAAGGTTGAGAATTTGTTTTTTTGTTAACAGTCCAACTCTATGTCCGGTTTGTCAATCGCGGACCAAAGCAAAAAAGCATTTCTCGAGCTAAAGAGGAAGAAGGATCATCGTTACGTAATATTCAAGATCGATGAGAAGAAAAAAGAGGTTGCAGTCGAGAAGACTGGCACTCCAGCAGAGAGCTATGACGATTTTTTGGCTGCCTTACCCGGAAATGACTGTCGATATGCAGTCTACGATTACGATTTCGTGACATCTGACAATTGCCAGAAGAGCAAGATATTCTTCTTTGCATGGTTAGCTCTATGCCTGGTTTCTTTCAGCTGGTTTTTATTTATTTGATTCGAGCAATTCTTTGAATTGTTTCTCCGAAATAACATCTTCTGTTAATGGATGATAAAAGTGTCCTGTTCCTTCATTCGATATCGTATTATGAATTTCCATTTTATATGCTGCTGCTAGTTTATGAATGCCTTCTTTGTTACTTTGATACGTATGACGAGGTGCGGGACTCGGCCATTTCATAGAAAAATGATCAAGTTTTTGGTCCAAAATGAAGTGTCAAAGAATGTCTGGTTTATTTCTGGTAGCATTGCCCTGCAATAACTCTATTTGACACTAAATAATTCTGGAAGTTGTAAATCTTTAAACACCAAATCGTCTGATGGTAAGCAAGGCTGTGAGAAGGACATCAATACCCTTAGCTCTTGGCTATAGATGTTTGGAGTGAGGATACGCGTGTCTGTCTGCAGCCTTGTTTGCTACCACTAGTTTGGCGTTTAGCTGCACACTTGTATATTTATTTACTGTAGGCATTCAACACAAAACTAAGGCCTAAGAGTGCATTCTCTTCACCTAATTTTACCTCATGTTTACGCCTGGTTAATTTGGTCATGCCTTGAAACTTATTTTCTTTTAGGGTGAACCCTAAGTGTTCAAGTTTTGTAAAAATAAACTTGTTACTTTAGAAGTCAATGATTTTAGCTTTTGTGAACTGCCCAAAGGCCCCAAACGATTAAACCAAGAACCAGGCACTACTTTGTCCGAGACCACTTTAGAACAATGGTGTTTTTGCTCAGTTATAACTTCAAAAGTTACTCTAAAAGTCTCTTTTGAATACACCCAATATTTTCCAGTTATTGAGTGTAGTTGTTTTGGCCTGGAAACAGAGAACCGTCAGAAACCATGTATTGGCCTGGAAACATAGAACCGTCAGAAACCATGTAATCCTCTGATTTTGAAGTTCTTTTCATGAATTTTGTTATCTTTTGATTTTGACTTTCTTGCAGAAACTTCTCTTAAGTGATCAATTCTATGTTTTATTGACTTGCAGGGCTCCTTCAACGTCTCGTATACGTGCCAAGATGTTGTACGCTACATCGAAGGAGAACTTCAAGCAGGAGCTTGATGGTGTGCATTATGAGGTTCAGGCTACTGATCCTACAGAGATGGATCTCGAAGTGCTTAAAGAACGTGCAAATTGATTATATAGACTAATATAAAATAGAGTTGCTTCATTCTCATAAAAGGAAAAACTGATCAGAGAAGGTCTGGCACTTGAAGCTCATAGGTTGTTGCTGTTGGTGACATCTTTACTGTTATGGAGTACTTAACCTGTGTTGCTTGTCAGACTAGAACAACATTACCCACATGTAAACTTAATACCAACTATGATGTTCAGATTCTCGGCAATTGAAAATGTTATTATTTCAGCTATTTATGGATCGATCGGAGTTTAAATTCTTCAGTCACACTTGAAAAAACACTAAGGGGGTGTCTGGTTGAATTTTTGCAATGAAATGATCGTGATTCTACTAAAGTGATAACGTTGTTTGGTTGAATTTTTAGAATTGAATGATTGTAATGCTACTAGAAGTGATAATGTTGTTTGGTTGAGGTAATTTGGGGTATGAAACTTTATTTCATAATCTCCTTGAAACTCATATCCCATACGCCTATGGATTGTAACTCCTTACCTCTTACTTCAATACAGATTCTGAATCCATACTTTGCGTGAAGCAAACAATTAAAAAAGAGTAATTGATACTCAATTCATGCCCATGAGATTGGCATTCACATATAGTTCCGTTCCAATTATCTGAACCAAACACTCCTAAAAAGTTATAAAGTTGTGTCATCAAGGCCGAAGAGCTGATCATAATTGGCCTGCCCAAACCCGGATCAGCTGGTTTGGGAGCGTACTATGATCAGGCGTCATTATTTGGGCCATTTGGGAACCAACCCACTAGATTTTCGGGACCATTCTAGTCTTTGGACTGATATTCACAGGTTTTGGTTGCCATTTTTCAGCCTGATGCTTCAGATTGAAACAGGTTTTTTTGGTTGCAGGCTTGCAGACTCTGATGAGCTTACATATGAACCTTAGTATTTTAGTTGATTTTTTTAGTTATCTACTTACAGTTTTTAGTTTTTCTTTATACCAGCAGAAGCTCAGCCATATGTATTGCGAGCAAGAAGTGTTGAAAATGTATTCTTAGTGTACTTTTGATGATCCATATATATTTAAATTATATATAGGTGCTCCATATTGTTACATACAAATTGAATTTTAATTTACGATAAATTAAAGTTAAATTGTAGCAAAAATGTATTCTAAATCAGATGACGTTATCTTTCTGGTAATGCAAGAAGGAAAGAATGATTTTCCTCTCCTGTTAGTTTTTTTTACCAGTCTTGAATCGCTGGTGATGAATAGACAAATAGTTAGCATGCTGGTTCTTCATAAATAATCATCAATGTCACGTTTGAAAATCATAAATAATCATCAATGTCAACCGCAAGGTATATACAAAGTAACCAAAAGTGAACTTAACATTAGTGATATCATCAATCAAACACTTTCTTCTAACAAATCAAACACAATAGTTCACTTAAATAACACTGTAGCATAACTAAGAAACTGTATCATAACTAAGAAACTGTTACATAGAAATACTTAAAAGAGTACAATGAAATTCCAACCAACTCTTAATTGAAAAGTCTTACACAGATGTTTCCCCTTGTTGATCTTCATCATTCTCTTGTGACATATCCTCTAAAGATCTTCCCTTTGCTTCAGGCACCAAGAAAGTGAATAACAAGCCTAAAAAGTTGACCACACCTAGAACAATAAGCGAGTTTTTCACCCCAATACCTGCTGGGTAACCTTCATCTGTCTTGTTAGGGTCAGTGCTCTGAGCTAAGTACAAGAACCCAAATGCACCAACTATAGCACCGGCCTTTCCCGAGGCAGCCGATATACCATGGCACGTGGATCTGAGTCGTGCAGGAAAGATCTCCGCAGGGACTACAAAGGTGGTCGCATTAGGACCAAAATTAGCAAAGAAAAAGGTTAAGGCGTACATGACCACAAAGCCGATTCTGTTATCCGGCTGAGTCCAATGATGGTAAGGGATTGCAAGAGCAAACATAAATATGGTCATCATAGCAAATCCTAATATTTGGATGGTAAACCGACCTATCCTATCGATGAGGAAGACAGTGAACCAATAGCCAGGAACAGTGCTACATAGTGCAATCAAAGTTTGGGCTCGAGCAATTTTATAGACTTCGTGGATCGCGTTCATTGATTTAGCAGCTGGGATCCACCCCACCGCGCTGAAGATGTCCTTTTGAAAAAGATTTTGACTATAGAATGCAATATCAAGTAAGAACCAAGTACTTGCTGTTCCTAATAAGTGGAGCCCATGACGCTTACCAAACTCTTTAGAAAACAAACCCCATGTAGTCTCTGCCCCCAACCTATCTACTTTTTGTTGCTCATCTTCGAGTTCACATTGCAATACCTTTCCCATATCAGTGGCGGCTTGCTTAGCGTTCTTAGCTACTAGTGCAGTATATCTTGCCGTTTCAGGCATCTTCATTCGCCAGTAGTAGGTCATAGTCGCAGGAAGAGCTCCTACCATCAATATGATCCTCCAAACATAGTCTGCTTGAGGGATTGTAGACATCGTTGGGTCCTCTGCATATGTTGGGGATGGGAATCTAGTACATACAATTACACATTTATTATTATTTATACTTGGGAGGAAATCAAATTGCACGATAAACTGATATTGACATGATTATTAGTAATATAAAGTATTATCTAAATAAATCTAATGGTATATATTAATACTTTTGTTAGTATAAAGGTTCGAGTAATGTATTTACGATAGTAATGTATATTTTGTTGGGCTAAGCATGATTATTAATGTTATATATACGTACCTAGCATCAAATGCTGCCGATATGAAAATTGCAAATATTCCACCACCAAGTATCCCAAATCCTTGCATTGCAAACACAGCTGCAATGAATGCCCCTCGAGTTTTTTTATTAGCATACTCAGACATGATGGTGGCAGAGAGCGGATAGTCCCCACCAATCCCAAACCCGAGCCAAAACCGGAAAAAGCAAAGGGTGATCATCACAGATTTTGGGTCTCTCCCAAAAGAGAGGCCCGATGCCACAGAGCAAAGAGACATAAGCATAAGCGTCAGCCCATAGACCTTTTTACGACCTAACTTGTCGCCGAGCCAGCCAAAGAAGAGTTGCCCAGCTAGTGTTCCCACCAAGGCTACTCCATTGATAGCCGATGAGAAACCAGGAGGTAATGTGCCTGGTTTTTCTGAGCCAGGCACGTGGAAATAAATCCGGCCTAAGAGCTTTGTCACTAGAGATATGCAAAATAAATCATAGGCATCCGTAAAGAATCCCATCCCTGCGATGACAATAGCCGTAAAATGATACCATTGTGTCTTAGCCACATCTAACGCATTTAGAACTTGTAGTTGATCCTTGGCCATGACTTATATATGATACTCTCGTTTGTATGCTTTTCTATCCCACCTGGTACATATTGAACAAAGTAATTATTAGTTAAACTGATGCATGCATACATATAACAATGTTTTTCAATTTTTTTGGATTAGAGTCCTGGATCCCAACACCTTTAACCAATTAAGTTATTCCTAATTTTTGTTAGTTCATGTACTAATTCAGCCAACTCACAATACTTTCTATACATTTTGTTTAATGTTTAAGCAATAAATTTCTTGAAAATATTTCGTAACTTTTGCATGTTTTATTTAGATAATAATAGTTTGAATGTGTTGTACATTCTAATAGAAGGATACATGATTTGTTCTACCGCCACTCCTAGTTCTTCACCTTGTGACATGTTAGTAGTACTAAAGCTAGTCATTAATATGAAAAAAAAAGTTTGATCAATTTAATAATATATAAAATGGAAGATTTTTATACAATGGAATGGACACTTCTAATCCTCTACTTTCAAACAAGTGGAGTACATTAGATGGAAAGACGTTTCATGAGTGTTCTAGAAAAGGTTTTGGATACCATTCCTAAACCTTAACATTTCACAAAGTTTAGGCACTTGTGAGAATATCAAAAGCCTAACAATTTCATTTCTGATTCTTGTATCCCCACACAACACAAACTCTATGTTGGCAAAATTTGATATTTGTTACCTTATGAATATCTATATAACTAACTCATATAGCATGATATATCCTCAACTAAAACAATTTATAATTTAATCTTTTAATAGATAAAAATGTCATTGATATGGACGTTATATGTTATTTATATCCGTGATTAACAATTGTACTTGCATAATTTATATGTGATATTCAGAATTGTATAGTGTGTATGACGATGAACAATTATAACCATTTAAATAAGGTGCATGCAAATGAATATATAAAAGTTACAAAATAATTGACTCCACAAAATTTTGAAATTATATTTCCTTATAACTATTTAGCAAACGAAATTTTGTTAATCTTCTACATTCTACATAACGAGCATCTCATATCTCCCATAAAACACACACAATATGAAAAATCTTTTTTTAAAAACTTGTTTCATAAAAGGGAAAATATTTCGCACTAAGGAAGAGCATTTAAAGAAACAAATACACAACAAAATAGAAACATGAAACATTATACTCTATGCATTAGTTTGTCCATATCACAATAACTCAAGTAACGACAATACAAAGATCTCATTTTTAACTTATTCATCAACACAACATCAGTACATCACATCAACAAAAATCACATTAATCAATTAGATCAATATAATTATATTATTTACACAATTTACAATAAGGAAATTCAGAAAAAATGACAATGAAGTACCTGAATTGAATTTTATACTATGGATGCTGACAGTGGCCAAATAGTCTGATAAAAACAATGAGAAAGAAGTGAAAATAATAATAAAAAAAAGATGGGTCAGATCTTAAAATAATGAGTTGTGTTTGTTATGTTGATGTTATAAATGTTGGTTTTGGTTTTTGTGTGATGGACAATAGAAAGAGGGGGTATTTATACAAATGAGTTAATGTAGGAGGAAAATTAGCAAAAAAATGAAGTATGTGATTAACAATATCAGAAGAAGGTATCTTCTACTTAGAGTCTGAGGATATTCCCTTCTTTCTCGCAACCTCAGTCAACCTAATTAAACTACCACCTAATGCGACGCTGTCGCTCACTCACTTCTCTTCCCCTTTTTCCATTTTTTCACCTTTCTTGAGTAGTTAATGTTTTATTTTCGTGTTTTATGTATCTGGCTTATAAATGACAATTCTGTTCACATCCGATTTGTATCCGACTTAATTTGAAGATCTAAATTGAAATTTTTGAAAAATTCAATGTTAATCCATTGGAAAATGTTGTTTATGTGAGATTCAACTAAATTTGACTTGATTTAGATTACTAGCGCTACCTCATCAATCGGTATTAGGTATTTAAGTCTGTATTAAAGTAGGCTAGTTGTATTTGGATTAATGATTGCTTTCTAAAATTTCGTTGTGATGGCATGGTTTAGATCCGAAACTAATTAAGGTAAAACTATTAGAGTCAGGAAAATATATATGATCCAATCTCATTTAAAATTTGAACTCGAATAGTGATTGATTAGATTTATGCTAAGATTAATCTGATAATCCTATCAACCAATTGTGGTTTTTAAGATGAGTATGCATTCTCTATTACGATCACTACATATAAACTTATAAAGTTGTAACAATCTAATCAAAATTTTTTTGGTCCAAAGAATAATACTACTATATAACATGGTTAACTAAAGTTCATACAAACATTTAGATCATTATTGTTTGATAACAAACTAGGGGGTTCATAGCTTTTCTGATTGTAGTGTGACAACCTAATTAAATTAGTAATGTGTTTTTTTCAAGATAGTGAGTATTCTAACTTATCAATACTTTTACTAAGAAACGTAGATAATACAGGACAAAACATCTTCCACCTTCCTCTCTTTTAAGACTTACAATGTATTGAATTAACTCTAAAGTATTGTTTGGTTGAACTTGAACCTATAACATGGGAGAATTTGAATTTTATGGGAAGTGGTTATTTACGTTCTTGTTTGGTTAGCATTGCAAAGGAAAAACAAGGGAAGTATTACTTTCTTGGGAAGTTTTACTTCCCTTACGTCCTTACCCCTCTAGGTAAGCCAAAGTTTCCATGTTTTTATTTTAGGCAAAATTATATAATTACCCTTGCAACTATATATTCACAGACAAGCATTGAAAGTTAGTTAAATACTATGGGAAGTATAGCAACTGAACCAAACAATATAGGAAGATAATTCATATGGAGTGCAAATTCATAACATAACAAAAAATGCTAGAGCCAATTCCCATGAAGTCATGAGGGGAAGTAACTTCCTATGAATTAAAACTTTGCATGGAAAGTTAATTTACATGTGAATCAAATAATAACTTAGTTAAGAAAAGTTGATTTTGGCCATAAAACAATTAATAGGTTGAGGGATGAATTAACAAATGACCTCATGTCACAAAATAAATAGGTTAACCACTCGTCCATCTTTATCTTGTATGTATTCAATTAAAATTAAAATCAAGAGCAAAAGACATGAAGACCCTAAATCAATTAAAATTTCGCGTTAACTCCCCCTCATCTTACCAATATCACACAATATAACCTACTTTACAACCCGATTTATTATCAAAAGCAAAAAGAAAAATCATCAGGCAATAATGTAACATATCGATGATATAGCCCATGCGACAACCTTTCATATTATTTCTCTATAATATTATGATATAATTTTTGATTGTTGATTCGGTAGTGTTGAAGACTCTGAGTTGTACGTTTTGTGTTTTTGACATCAACAATTGACATCAACAACAATCGTGTATGATGGTAGATCTATCACCAAGTTACCCTCTAGATATAAGGCCACTACTTTAAAATTAAAATTAAACCCTCTTTTTATAATCAAGGTTTTAACAAGAACAAAGCAAGTGGAAAAAGCACCAATCTAAACGAATTGTACCACATATATAGCACATACGCAAATTATCTAAAAATTAATGCACTTAGAACCGAAGCATTGCCTAAGCCAAAAAATCTAAGATTAAGAGAATATGATGATCAAACCTATTATGTTGGGTTTCGAAGACAACATGTTCTTTGTACTAAAGTGAAATTATTTTCAATAAAATCTTAAGAAAACTAATACAACTAAACTAAATTAATTTCACTTAAATAAATCGAATTTGAATTAATTTATTCCTAAAGAACAGGACCTACATTGATCATTTTACAAGTATTATTGAGATAATTTACTTCCTCCCAGATTAGTTATTCTCACGCCTTCGATCTCTACAAACTTTTGTTCTTTCTTGTCGTTGGATTCGTAGCCCCCTGACATGCCCTAATCCCTAAAAACAAAAATCAACATCACAGAGTTTTCAATCCCAGTCGACATCATTGAAGATGAGTTCATTAGATTACAAGAAAGTATCTTTGTTTACTTACCAATTTAACATGTGCATAGCTTGCACTTAGTAATGATTTGAGCCATGACATAAATTCTTTCAACAGATTCGACGATAAAACAATGAAAATTTTGATAGCTTAGTTGGGGCTTGTTCTCTTCAACGTAAAATAGGTGAACTGGAGTGAAAAATTGATGAACGGAAATAAATAATAAATAAGTATATAAATGTATTGTCAAGAGTTGAATTGCGCTGAATTGAAAATAAGTAAGCTGAACTAGAAATAACTAATTAGCTGAATTGAACTGAATATAAGCTGAAAAAAATAGGCCCTTGGTTGAATTCGGGTTTATCGCTAACGATTTGTAACTCATAAGTTGCATAATGATATCTTAGTTACGATATCAAGAAGTTATGAGATGATGCTCGTTTTGCATGTGTAGCTATTTATACACCAAAAAAATTATGATATTGGAACTTGCCGACACTAATTTTATGTTGTACTGATTTTGTAGAAACCAAGCACAACATTAGGATACCGGTTCTAAACATCTGATCTCCAAAATTAATTTGAACTGATCAGGCTCCTGCTGAATATTGTAGGAACTTCTTTCGACTAAAAGAAAAATGGTACTAGAAATTCAGAAGTTGCTTAGTTAGGAAATACGAATAAATTAAAGTGCTAAAGCATGGGAAAGGAATCGATTCCTCATGAGAAGTACTGCTATGATTTTGATCTTTCGAGTTCCATTGAGTTATAAAGAGAGACAGACAGTGAGAGTAAAAGGTGAGGGTATCAATGTTATTACATGTCCTACTTGACAAATTATTTATACGGTTAAATTTAACATGCCACGAGCTAAGTAGTAAATATATTTGCGATTTGTTTGGTACAGCGGTGCTAAATGGTAATAATATCATGTGTATTTTAGAAAGGAAATCCTCACCTCATTACCCAAGCCTGGTATTGAAAAGAAATTTTCAAACATGTGATTTTCTTCGTAAAATTTCTTTAGTGAGTCTAGATAATGAATAAGTAGAAATAAGGAAATATCGAGTAAGGCCCTGTTCAGTTCAACTTATTTTTACTGAACTGAACTTATTTTTACTGAACTGAACTTATTTTTGCTGAACTGAACTTATTTTTACTGAACTGAACTTATTTTTACTGAACTGAACTTATTTTTGCTGAACTGAACTTATTTTTACTGATTCATGTTGTTTTTTCTTCTTTGCTCTACTGATTTTTACTGAACTGAACTTATTTTTACTGAACTGAACTTATTTTTACTGAACTGAACTTATTTTTGCTGAACAGAACTTATTTTTACTGAACTGAACTTATTTTTACTGAACTGAACTTATTTTTGCTGAACTGAACTTATTTTTACTGATTCATGTTTTTTTTTCTTCTTTGCTCTACTGATTTTTCTAGAACTGAACTTATTTTTACTGAACTGAACTTATTTTTACTGAACTGAACTTATTTTTACTGAACTGAACTTATTTTTGCTGAACTGAACTTATTTTTACTGAACTGAACTTATTTTTACTGAATATTATTATTTTAAGGTGAACTGAACAGGGCCTAAATTAAATACACCCTCGGAGTATTGATAAATGTAATTGTTGGCCCATTTTGTTTAGTCATATAAAATTTTCTTTGCATTATGTTTAAGTCATAAAAACAAGAGAAATTGCCTTTAGGAAAGAGTCTAAGAATGACCGTCAACATCCGCAATGGCCAAGATGCCACAAGTTTAAGCAAGTTCACCATCTTTATTTTACTTAAATTTGACCCTCAAAGTGTAACTATATATCATAATATTCTCATAAGTATTCTATAAATATCATAAAGTACTTAAACTGATAAAAGTTAATGAACCTTGTAAAGTTAATAATTAATTACTCATCTAATAATCAAAGGAATAACTTTTAAACAAACAGATTAATAGCAAACATCTTTAATCTCTTTAGCTTAAGAGACTAACTAGAACAATCATTTATTAAGAGTTTCAAAATATCCAAAAGTAACTCCAAAATTTCTCCTTTATGAACTTCATAGAATCTGTTGCTGCCTCATGTTGCTGGGTGTTAATTTACAGCTTGCAAAGATGCTACCCTATTATTCTATATATATTATAAGAATTTTAATGGCACGTGTAAGAGAAGAGTATTGTTGCATTTTGCATGCACACGTGCATAGTTAAGGATTCATCCTAAAATAAATTAATTTTTATAAGTGCGTAAGATAATGAGCTCAAGTTTTGCGTACATCAGAATACCTTCCATACTGTACAATAAACTACAATACAACTAAGGAAAAATTGATAAGAATAATCCGACCTTTGACCGGTCTTCCACCAATGGTACCACCTTCAATTAATCCAGGTATAATCCGACCTTTGACACCCATATTCTCTCAATGGTATGGAACGATGACAACCTGTTTGACCACCCAAAATGACCGTTGACTTTTTTTTAAAACTTTTTTTTAAAAAGGAAACCTTCCACCCTAGCCCAGCCCACCCCCATTCCCTCCCCCTGCCCCCTACTGCCACCCCACCCCAACCCCCATTTCCTCCCCTGCCACCACTGTCGTCACGTGCCACTTCACCCCCTCCCTTCCCCTGCCACCCTCCTCTTCACAGCGGCCGGCGATGATTCACGGCAACCTCGCCAACAACCACGAAAACCTCGCGAAGGGAGGGGGTCACATTGACGTTTTTGGCAGGGGAGGGGAGGTGGCTGCGGGGGAGGGGGATGGTGGCTGCGGAAGGGGGAGGTGGCTGCAGGGGAGGGGGAGGTGGCTGCAGGGGAGGGGGAGGTGGCTGCAGGGGAGGGGGAGGTGGCTGCAGGGGGAGGGGATGGTGGCAAGGGAATGGGGAGGTGGCTGCGGGGGAGGGGGATGGTGGCTGCGGGGGAGGGGGATGGTGGCTGCGAGGGAGGGGGCTACGGAAGGGGGAGGTGGCTGCCGGGGAGGGGGAGGTGGCTGCGGGGGGAGGGGAGGTGGTTGCGGGGGAGGGGGAGGTGGCTGCAGGGGAGGGGCAGGTGGTAGGGGAAGTGGGAGGGGAGGGGGTGGGTCTCTTTTAATTTTAATTTTTTATTAAATCTAATTTAAAATTTTAATTAAGAATTTAGGTTTAAATTATAGTTAATTAGCTATTAATCACGTAATTAAGAGACTTTACCTGTAATTGTAGGTCACTAACAGGTGAGGGACCATTGAGAGAATATGGGTGTCAAAGGTCGGATTATACCTGGATTAATTGAAGGTGGTACCATTGGTGAAAGACCGGCCTAAGGTCGGATTATTCTTATCAATTTTTCCTACAACTAATGGCTACTTGTACTCTAAAATTAATTGGTAATGTTGCAGAGTTACGTATCTGTCTCTTATACTTACATATTAGGTATCATCATTCATCGTTTATACTTATTCTTCATTATAGAGCAAGCTAAGTCACATACATGTGAGTTTCTTCCTGAGACTCTACTTCACTTGTCAGTCCTTCTTTTCTTAAAATCTACAGACCGCACAACTTCAAGCTTTGTAAAAGAGGTTTGGGCAGCACCCACAAAGAAGAGACCATGAAACCCTAGTAATGTTTCATTCAAAAATCAATCGTTAAAAAGAAGAGTAGCTACTCCTTAAACATATAATTTTGTAATTATCTCCTCTTTATATATGCTAGACAAATCAAATGTGCGTGCATGTGTTTTATTGGGCTCGAATATACTCTTTTCTACTTGCTCCGTCTCAAGTTATTTGCTATATATTGACTTTAAACACTATTCACTTTGGCAATTTAACTGTCTTTGAGTTTATATACGTAACGGAAAATATCTCATGTAAGATCTTGTTGCCCATGCCCATATTTAACATGGTATCAAAGACAGACCTACCGCTAGGATCCTAGTCCGTTATTATACTCTGGCCAATCCAAAAAAAGGGACCTCACATATGAGGGGGAGTGTTGGAGCTTTGATCCCATGAAACATCACGTGTGAGAGTCCCACATAGATAATATTGGAGAGAGATGTTCACCTATTAAGGCTAAGGGGCTACTCTCCTTATTATCATATGGTTTTAAGGTGGAACCTCCTTTGGTCTTGTGAACTGGACTCTCTTCCTTATGGATGCGGCCAGACCCATATTTAACAAATTCTTTTCTAATGGGTACTTTCCAAATATATATATAGTTTTTTATATTTTTTCATATACCAAATTTGAAATACTAGTTTTTGAAATCGTATCTTGGAAACTATGATAAAGTGAATGTAGTAAATTATGGGACGGAGGGAGTAAATAATAAGCCACATTAATTTTGGGTCATATTAATGAAAATTAATTTAAAAAACGTATAACTATTCTTCATTTTTAAATATTTTATGTACATGTCAAGGAACTAACTTAAGCTGATGGTTTTCCCATAAGTAGTTTCATACTTATCACCTCCTCTCACACAAAATTTCTTTGGGCTTGAAGTGTGGATGCAACACAGGCCCACTCAAACTTGGCGCTAAATGTATCACTAAGAAAGGAGGGGTGGATGAACCCATGAGCTCTTGGTAGTTGGTACCATGGTCTTGCCTCTGATTTGAGTCCTTTATGTTTTGATTGCACCGTCGTTTGGTTGGACGTCTTATTTACTTAACTATTCAACTTATTTCGATTTATTTAATTTTAAGATAGATATCACACAAATCTATTTTTTTCCTTTGCAATATATTGAACAAAGCACTACCTAATAGATAAACAACTAAATTCTTGTAAGAGATCACCTACTTTATTTTGAATTAAAATTAAGAGTATGATGAACTGTTTTTCTGAAAATAATGACTAGTGTAATCCATTTCATGACCAATTTGATCCATTCAGTAATCACAAATTTTAATTAATTGACTGACTAGTTTAATCGATTCGGTAAGTCTATTGGGTAATTTTTAAAATAATATGTCATAACTCGAGATTAAAAGGAGAACAAAAAAACTAAATTAGTGTGAGATGTCTACGAATAATCTTGAACTAGAGTGACATAGAATAAACTCTTTTAGAGTTGTTAGTTAACTCTACGGAATAGAGTTTTGTTAATCTCAGCCACACACGCTTTTTCAAGGGCTAGGATGGCTTTTACAACAAAAAGGGCCGGGAAATAAATAAAATAATAAAAAAGGAAAAAATTATTATTACAGGTTCTTTGTGTAACTAACTACTCTTTCATTATATTAAGAAATCCAACTCTATTTTGTAGAGCTAACTAACAATTCTAGAGGATCACATCTCGATAAAACTAACCAAATGGTAGAGTGAGTCTAGACAAAGCCACCCCTTTACGAAGAGATAGTGCTTATCTCACACAATGACACAAACAAGCAACAAAGAGATAGCATTCTAAATTCCATCGTTTTATCTTTTGTATTTTTTCTTTTTTTGGTAAGGAGAAGTGGCCTGGACCCCGCTCGGGTCCTATTGGGCCAGACACTTGAGAGTAGGGGGGAAGGGTAAGGGAAATCCTTATCCTCAAAGTGCCCCTAGTGGGGATTGAACCCCCAACCTTGAGGTTGGAAGGGTACAATCTTTTCCACTAGACCAAGTACTACTTGGTAATTTTATTTTGTATGATGTGCGGATAAAATGCAACATTTGCAGCTCGATAATGGGATATCTAGGATTTGCATTTTCCTTAGAAAAATACACCTTTAACTCTAATTTTCTTAAGCCTCTAAAATCAATTAAATGAAGCTTTCAAGTGCAGAAAATTAATAGCTCATTTTCTTTGAATTTTGTAACCCCCAATCCAACCTAATCTATTTTGGTTAAGTTAATTCTCTTTGCAAGGTATAAAATTGTAAATATAATAAGAACTTAGATTCAAATCTATGGTTCGAATATTTCAAGTTTCATAGCAAGGATGAGGGTTGGAGAAGGTAGGCAACTTTTTTTCACACTCTCCACTTGAATTTGATCCCCCTTTCGAAAATATCCTATGAACAATTGGGTATAAGTTGGGTAGCAAGTTGAGCGACCTCTCAGGGCCTTCATTTTAAGGGGCACCTCACACATCAGAAATTTTATTTAAGAAAAAAAATACTAAGTCTTTTACTAACTCTATATAAACTCCTATGACTAATTTCTTTGTAACTTTTTATTTTCTTTAATTGGTCTCTTTTTCTATACATATTTGTTGTACTCTGCTACGAAGGAAGGTACACTCTTAATATAAAAAGTAATGTTTAATTTCAACCCTCTGATTATATTCTTGATTATGTTATTTATGTTAAAGTTGGTTTAATGGTAATAAACTTGTACATAATAAAGGATTTTTTGGATGATACCACCTAAAGCTTACAAGATTTTTAAAATTTCCACCTTTATGTTTTTTATATCAATTACCACCTAAACTTTTCAGTTTTCTAAAAAAAAATCACCACTTAATTTTTTCCTGAACTCTATTAATTAACTTAATGGTTAAGTGGCCCCCCATTGTCTTCCTCCAATCCATCCCTTTTTCTTTCTCCCTGCCGGCAATCAATAACTCCACCACAATTCCCAAACCCCACAACCACCATTATTTTCACTCCAAAACTACTCTCTCTCCACACCCACAAACTCCGACCACCATCCTCCATGGCAATCGAGAAAGAAACCCTAGAAACCATAAATTGTTGCCGGAGGGGAGAAAGAGGTGACTTTTTGAATAGAGAGATTGTACTAGGGAGGTTGACATTGTTGGTGGCCAGGAGAAAGAGAAAAGGGGAGAGATCGGATAAAGAGAGTGGGACCCACTTAACCACTTAGTTAACATAGTTTAGGGGGAAAAAACGCTAAATGATGGAAGTTCTAATGAAAATTGGTAAGTTTCTATGGTAATTTATATAAAACAACATAAAAGTGAGAGTTTGAAAAACTTAAGATGGTACTCCATAAGAACTCTCATAATAAATTGCAAAATTGGTGCATGCCTTCCCTCTCCTTCTCCACTTTGAAACTTCTAACCCCAATTCATGTGCCTCGCATAATATGGATTATATCATTAACCCCAAATTCAAGGGTCAAGAATAAAAGTTGCGCTTCCAAGATATATATATTTGTGAAATAAAAGAGCAAAGAGTTTGCTTTTAAACCAATAGTTAAAAGAACCTTGGTATATACTCCATGATGATCTATTTGAAGTTTCCAAATACTAAATTCAGTTAATTTTGACCATTGACACATTAGTGCGTAGCATAATTGTGAAGGGAATTGTTGTTTGGCTGATTATTCTATACATTACAGGATTTACAGCAATATTAATATATATGATGAGCCATTGAGAGTTCAAGGAAGCTATAGCCTGTTGACAAAAATTCTCCAAAAAGTATTGCTTTTTTCAAGTATATGTAAGTTGGACCTACGCTTCATAATGATTTTACTGTGGATAGTGCTTTCTGTTTGGTGAGGTCCAAAATTGACCGGAGGCCCAAATGATCCGTTTGGAACAATCTGTCGAGATTTCATAAAGTTGTTATAGCAATTGAAACAAGCTAATTTTTAGCCTATTTAAGTCGTAAACGTGAGATTTGATGTACAACACAAACTTATAAACTACTTCTGATTATTTTGAGTTTAGAAAGTACTTTACTCATACTATACATTTAGCATTCATACGGTATGCTTGGCATTCGTAAGAAAACACATTTATTGTACATATTTTCTGGGCCATTATAGTAGATTGGTGGACTCTCAACTGTTGTTACAACAATTGAAATGTGTTTTTGATTCTCGAATGTCCATTAATCTTCGTCGTAATAAATGCAATTTATTTATAAAAGGGCCGTTTTTAATAATTAACACATGACTCTCATAATGTTTTGGACGACAATTTCTATTTATACGATAAGAAATAACGGAAACGACTTGAAAAAAAACATGTGCCTTGCACGTCTATCGACAACGCAAGGATATGTATCTTCGCCCAATCGGGGATGACTTAGGCCACAATGCCTCCAAACCTTTTACTGAAAGACCAAAGATCATCTCACCTGAGCAGCCCCCGCGGATCCTCGTAGCCGGGCTCCAACACCAAATCTCCAACTTCTCTATTCTAATTTCTAGCTTCATACAGGCCGTGGAACAGGCTCCAACCCGACAGGTGGGGCAAACCTCAAAAATACCCATTTTTGCATTAGAAACTCCAACACATACAATATCCAATGACATAAGCCGCATAACTTTGTTCAGTTCTCACCTTCTTAGTTCTTACTGAGCATGTTGTATCATTTTGATCAGTTTCGTTTGAGTCAATTTCCAATTTGTAAGTAATTTGCCTAGTCAAAGAAGGATGCTTAGACATTGTGAAGAAACTAATCACTGCATCCTTTTTTACTTTAAACTCCGTTTGGTACGAACAAAAACAGTTTCTCACAATTAGTTTTCTTAGTTTCTTTGATTTGTATTATTCGAAACTATTGCCTATTGGAGTGTATAGCATTTTCTTTCATATATGAAAGGAAAATACATTTCCTTTTTATTACTCATGTTATGTATGGCTTGGACCACATCTATCAGAATTTTCCTTATCATTTCCCACTAGGGGTACTTTGAGAGTATAATTTTTCTTGTCATTCCCTCTCTCTCAAAATCTGGCTCATTAGGACCCGAGCAGGGTCTGCGCCATTTCTTCTTACCAAACAAAAATAAAAGTATGGCTTGGATCGCATCCATAAGAAAGTGATAAAGTCCATCTTCACAAGCCCAAAGAAGGTTTTACCTTAAAACCATTTGGCAATAAGAACCATATGACAATAAGGGATGGAGCCCCTTAGCCTTATTAGATGACCCTTTTTTTCCAAGTTTATTAATATGAGACTCTCACATGTGATGTTTAATGGGGCCAACTCCTTGATATCTCACCTTTCTCTTTCCTTTTTTCCCTCTATCCTCCCATTTATTTTCTATCACGTGTTTTTTCATCTAACTTTTATGTAAAGAACTAAACAAAGGAAAATTAATCTACAGACTACAATTGAGTTTTCCCTTGAAAAATGCTTTTCATGGATAATCATTTTCCATGAAATAGTTTTCCGTCCATCTAAACGAGGTCTTAGTATACTATTTTTATTATACACACGTGTGTACCATGAGCATCGTACACCCAAGGTTATTTTTTACTCAAATAGTGTCGAGTGTACCATTAGCATGGTACACCCAAGGCTATTTTTTTGCTCAAGTAGCCTTGGATGTACCGTGCTCATTGTACACCCGGGTGTATGATGTATAATCTCGTCTTAGTATATTAAGGTTTTAGGCACTATCATTTACATATAATTTTGACTCAATTTTTTTTAATTTTGTGTAAAAATAAATGTTAAAAAATATAGTATGTCATTAGATTTGCCTAGATGATATATATTGACTATATATTATTATTTTTTTATATTTTTTGCTAATATATATTAAAAGATATTTAGTGATTAAAGTTGTGCATAGGTAGGTGTATAAACTATCCGCAAATAAAAAAAATGGAGAGAGTAATAGTTACCAGCTCCATTCCAAGTATGGTTTTAGTATATACTCCCTCCGTTTTTTTTAATATGAACATTTACTTTTGCGCGCTGACCAAAAAAAAAGTGAAAAAGGTAGAGATAAGGAAAGAAAAAGTAGGAGAAAATTTTAATAATTAGGTGGGCCAACCTTCCATTTATGGGAAAAAGGTAGAAGTGTACCAATTATTAAAAAAACAGCCAAAAGTGAAAAAATGTACTTCCTCCGTAACAAAATAAATGCACCTTTAGCTTAGGCACGCATGCCAAGACAAAACTTTAAAGATTAATATCTCTAATTATGTATTTGTAAAAATTATAAACATTAGATCATAAAAAACTACAAGTTGAGACGAATCCAACAAGACCCCACATGACTATATTTTCCCTTATGTATAAGTCACAAATTGCGATTAAATTTAAAACTGTAAATAGTGTCAAAAGTGCAAATGGTGCATTCTTTTCGTTACGGAGGAAGTACATATTAAAAGAAAATGGAGGGAGTATGATATATACTGTTTCTAATTATGATAAGATGAAGACAAGGAGGCAGTGCCTAAAGGATTGAATGAAGTTTCAATTTATAATCTAAGTGAAGACGGATAAGAGAATTTGGGTTATCAATTAAAGAAAAATGATAGATATAACCCTTAGAGGTTGTATATAAAAATCTAAATAAGGAAATTTAAGTAACTTGCAAACATTAATAACACCGATTCACGCCTAATTTTGGCATAAATTCCTTACTTAATACTACTATTGGGCAATGTATTTAATGCCTGTATACAACCCTTAGGGTTGTATATATCGTCTATATCTATATATATATTAAAAAGCGTAAGCACAGATTGCAATCCGCCACGTGTCACTCTCCCTTCTTTGTAACAACATTTTGTCAATGTTATTCTCACAAAAGTGCAAATTGTCCATGAGAAGTTTCGAACTCGCGACCTCGAGTATGGGAGATAGATGATCTTACCATTGCGCCATTACATTGTTGGTTCTTCTTTTATGAATACTAGTTATGATATTATATGCTTTCAATGAAAAACAATAATTGACTTATAATATTTAATTGCATTTATGAATAAAACTACTATTTTATAACTTTTAACTAACATCTTTCTACACTAATTTTTAGTTGTCTAAGTACTAAAGTATAATATAGATAAACCCTAGAACATCGTCTGGGCATAAATACTAGTTACCCTTAATTAAATTATGAGAGAGATGAAAAGTTATAACAACAAAGATATGAAGAACATACCAAGCAAGGCTTGGCCTAGTGGTTTAGGATTTGGTCTCATGACTTCAAGGTCATGGGATCAAATCCACTATGGGCATTTGGGGGTGGAGATTTCCTTATCATTCCTCCTACTTCTAAATACCGGACCCGCAAGTACTAGATCAAGAAATTGTGCTAGTTGAGATATGGTCAGGGTCCTTCACATTACCTTCCCCCCAAAAAAACAGAAGGATATGAAGAACATAAGATGAGATGAACAACACGAGAAAGAAATAAAAATTAAAGAGTTAACACCGTTACTAAATCCGTCAATCATGAGCTTGGAGTTAATAGATATGGATACTGCAAGTCTGCAAACATGGGAATCATATTAGAAAACGCGCAATTTATAACCTACACCTTGGAGTACTGATAGGCTAAAGTCGTATCAACTCTGCAAAGATAATTCCTACAGTCCTCTACCAATGGTAGTCAATGGAAATAGGGTCGAATCCACAGAGAGACGGAGTTATAAGTTAATATTCAGCCAAAAAGCTACTTCAGACAAGATCAGATAGAAATCAGCTGAACTAATGATTAGACACTAAAAAGCAATGTTAATAGGGATGTACTCTATGAAATAAAAGCCTAGGGAATTAGTTCGGTCCACCATGCTTATACCAATCAAAGGATCAAACAACTATCAGAACCTAAGTCGAGAATCGATAGATTAGAGCCGTGTCAAGCTATGGTTAAGTCTCAACGCCCATAATTCAACATATGCAGCATGTTCACAAACATAATCAGAATTACTGATGTGTACTAGGCCTCTAAAAGTAGGACTGATCTGTGCAAACGATTATTAACCTCAAGTAATCAAAGAAACTGCGCAATAACGTTAATTACTCAATAAGAACAAATATCACCATAACCTATCTCATCAAACCCTAGAAACTAAAAGCAATTCAAATAATCATGGTATAAACATCGCTTCCCTCTTTAAATCCTAGAAATTAAACTACTCACTCATAATTGAATCAACAATAATAAATCTAATATGAAACCCTAATTTCAACATCATGAATGAATAAATAAATAAACTAAGCAATCAAGAATAATTAAAGAGATTAAAAGTAGAGAATAATACCAATTGACGGAAAGCAAGAACTTTTATTGAAATCGAATCCGAGGTTCAATCACCTTTAATCTAATCTAATGTGTTTAATCTAAATAAAACTCTCTAAAACTAAGCTAAGAACTATTGGGAATAAAAAATAGAATAAAAATTGTCTCTAAAATAATGAGGAAAAGGTATTCATAATACCCCACAAAAGTCTAATTAAAAACGGAAATAAAGATATAATTTCCGCGAATACGTATAAAAATCACCAACTTCTTTTCTCTTGATTCCACGTAAACAGCAGCCAAAAAGAGACTAATGGGCCTCACCCGATGACTGGCCTGATTGGGTCCATGATCGGGTCCCCCAGCAAAGCTGCTTCTCCCTCTTGCACGCAGCCCAACAGCTTCACGCGTTACAGCAGCAACATGCAAGCAGCTTCATTGGGCTTGCCACACATAACCCAAGCAGCTTCACGCGTTACAGCAGCAAGCAGCATTTTTGGAGCTGGGTTGGCCCACCCGATGGTCCGCCCGATCGGGTACTGGATTGGGTCCAGCCCAGCCAGCTCCTCTTGGGCGCAGCATCAACAATATTTGCTTTGGAACAAAAAAATGTGACCGCCCGATCACCCACCCGATCCGGCCTTTATTGCCCGATCGGGTTGGGCTTAAAATGCCAACCTTATTTTCTTCGCTTTTCCACCCGATGGGATCGGGTGATGTTCGCCCGATCGGGTACGAAAATTCTCCGCCCGATCAATAAATCTTTGCCCGATCGGGCCATTTCTTGCTCGATCAGAGTACGGGAACCTCTTTTTAACTCTTTGGCTCTCAATTCTTCACGTTTAAGGGTCTTGGGACCTCCTAAATTATCCATAAAGCTCGTGAGCCATCCTATGTGTCTTGTAACATCTCGTAAAGCCGTGGTTGCTATCAAATAACTCGGAAATAAGGAGAAAACTCCCTAAAACCTGCAATTCAATACTAAAACACAAAACCACAACTATAAACGATAGTTAGCATAAAATTGCTCCCAAGAGCTCAAATGACGCACAATTTAGCTCGTAAATAAGGGAGAAAAGTCTATATAAATATGTGATATCAAACTTCCCCAAGCTAAACCCTTGCTTGTCCTCAAGCAAACAAAACATGAACATGGAATAGATTGTCTCACCCCATAGATAAAAATCAATCAAGCTCAAAACGTTTTCAAGGCTAAGAATCGTTCAAGCAGGCAAAATTCAAGTTCGGCTAATCAAATCCATCCAACCACCAACCATTCAAGCAATTCATCAATTTCAAGCGTCCACAATGCATACAAATCCTGAAAAAGGTTCTCACAAGGGTGCCACTCCTCTCAATTTTGTGGGTGGCAAAGAAAATGCGCGAACACTCACCAACCCGACCATAATTTCCCTTCCCACTCACACTCTCATGTGTTTAAGAAGGTTAAATGACGCTCATCCTAGCCAAGTCGACTCAATTAGCAGATATACTCTTTAACTTTGACAAACTGACTCGAAATCAATCCAATAAACAATGCAGACACGAGCTCAAGAGGACTTTATAGGGTTGTAATGGGGCTTAGGTAAGAGGTAGGGGATACTTTTGGGTAATGTGGTGGAAAAACCAAGAAAGGGGGAGCATGAATCACTCAAACAAGGCCTAAGATGGCCTAAACAACTCCCAGCAACACCATATAACCACGAAAAATAACGCAACTCTTATAAATCGATGAACATTCACAACAAACCCAAAATTTCAAGCAATGAAGCGAATTTTTCTTTATGAACGTACGTGAATGAAAGAACTTTGAATTCTTTTGAACTTTTATTTCATTTTTCTTTCATTTTTCTGAACTTCATTCACGCAATCTAATTTTTGCTTTTTCCTTTCTTTTTCTCACACTCAAACCACAACAAATACACTTTTAATTCCTCAACAACCAAACGAAACCATGAAACCAATCTCAAACTCAACCCATACAAAAGCTCCCCCAAGTTAGGCTTGAAAAATAATATCAAAATAAAGGCCAAAGACTCATAATAAGGGTTTAAGTAACATGAAACAAGTCATTAGGCTCAGCGGGGCTAAGGAGGATAAAAATATATCAAAAACTCACTCTGAGGCTCAAGAATCAGACAAAGAACGCCTCTATCACAGCAAATGCTACAAGTCATCGAAAATCAGACAAGTACGAAGTCAAAGTCAAGATCAATCCACTAAAGTGGAACTAACACACAAGAATAGACTGGGTAATAATATAAATACAATGGGCTTACAAAGAGGCCTCACAGTCTAACCAATTCAGGCATGCAGCACAATGTAGTCTAATATAATCCAAAATCGCTCGAAATCATAGCAATCAAACATCAAATCATAGCCTCAAGATCACAAATGTCCAGCTATCTGGAAAACAAAGTCAAATCATTTTCAATAACAGCACAACAAGGGGCACAGGGAGGCAACTAAACCAGTCATGGGAACCATATTTTTTTGATTTTTTTCAGTATTTTTCGAAAGCAGTAAAAGAGATAGAGAACATAAACAGAAATCCTCCCCCAAGCTGAACTTGGCAGTGTCCTCAATGCCAAAAGGTAACAAAGGACGATGCTAAGAGGAAAAACAACGTTAGTACCCTCACTCTCGCTTACAAAAAAAAAATAAGAAAAATGAAAAAAAGGAAGAAGGGGAAAAATACGAGTTGCCTCTTGCACAGCGCTGGTTTATAAAGGTCCCGCACGACCATGATACCTCCATCTCTCAAATAGGAAGGGCTTGGCAGTGAGTGCCACCCTCATCAAACATCTTTCTCCTCCAAATGTTCTTTATAATACCTCCAGATGGTGAGGCAACCTTAGGTGGAATTGGAACCTTTTCCACATCTACTTCATCCAAAACCTCAGCCCTGCAACAAGATTGTTCAAGCATAGGTGCCTTAACAACATTGATTAGTTTAAAAATCACTTTATCATCACCAACACTCAGTGTTAACGACCCAGACTTGACATCAATGACAGCACCAACAGTACACAGAAATGGTCTACCCAGAATAATGGGAATCTTAGCATCCTCATCCATATCTAACACCACAAAATCAACAGGAATGTAGAATATCCCGACCCTCATAGGAACGTCCTCTAAAACACCAAGGGGGTATTTTATAAAACGATCAGCCATCTGTAAAGTGATTTGTGTGCATTTACGTGCTCCCATATTCAGTTTCTTATAAACAGATAAAGGCATAACAGAAACAGAAGCACCTAAATCACACAAAGCTTTATCGATAAAAATAGGTCCAAGATGGCAGGGTATAGAAAAACTACCAGGATCTTTTAACTTAGGTGGGGTTTTATTTTGAATAAAAGCACTACACTCTTTACTAAGAGCGACACGTTCTACCACACCAAAGTCTCTTATCTTAGTTATCATATCTTTCAGAAATTTGGCATAAACAGGGACTTGGGTAATCAAATCGGTGAATGGAATCGTTACCTCAAGGTTCTTGACCATAGCCAAGAACTTACCAAACTGCTGATCGACCTTGGATTGTTGCATCCTGTGAGGAAAAGGTAGCCTTGGTGTAAAAGGCGTTTCAGAAATCTTCTCTTTTTTCTTCCCTGTCTGTTCAGCTTCCTCAGATAAGTCGACTTCAGACGTCGAACTCTTCCTTTTTCCTTCCTCTACCACCCTCTTCTTCCCCGCAGTTGGGGCAACATCATCTATGGGCATTAGAGGGGCATCATAAGCAATGTCACTACGAAGAGTGATGGCATTCACGTGCTCTCTCTGAATGGGTTGCCCTGGCAATTCCCCTTGACGTCTCTGAGTATTATTGCTTGCTAATTGTGCAATTTGAGTCTCGAGAAGTTTGATGTGCTTCTCTTGGGCTCTTTGTGCTTCCTCATTAGTCTTTTGCATGCTCAACATCAGCTTCATCACTTCAGAAATGGAAGGCTCTTGTGGGTTATTGTTTTGTGGATGTGGGGTGTGAAAATTTTGTGGAGCTTGGAAGTTATTGGAGGTATGTAAGTTTTGTGGTGGGGGTCTCTGAAAATTTTGTGGGGTTTGATTGTATGATGGTTTAGGATAGTTTGTGGAGGTGGAGGTTGATGGTTTGTTGGATTTTGGTAGTTATGTGGAGGGGGGAAGTATGGTTGTCTCTGGTGAAAGGCGTTTGCCTGCTCCATCTGAAGTTGACTGAACTGACAGTCATGCCCAAAATGACCTTGCACACCACATACCTCGCAGTAAGATGAGGTAATGGGTGTCATGGCAGACATAGCATTAATACTCAAGGCAAGTGTTGTCGAGGAAGAGGATTTGAAGGCGTCAATCTGTTGGCTCAGCTTCGCTATCTGCGAAGTCAATAATGCAATGGCATCTACCTCCAATACTTTCCTCGTGAGGCTGCGGGAAGTGGAATGATCATTGGCTGCAAGATTTGATAGAAAATCATAGCCTACATCCACTTCCTTGTCAAGAAAAACTCCTCCCGCTGACGAGTCAACTATACTCTTCGTCTGAGGCTGCAGACTATTGTAGAATGTCTGCATCAATAACCATTTGTCCATGTTGTGATGTGCACATTCTCTCTCTAAATCTCTGAACCTAAGCCCACGCTTCCCGTAATGTTTCATCATGCTCTTGGGAAAACGTGGCTAGTTGTTTCTGATTTCTGCTGTCTTTGTAGGTGGATAGTACTCTCTCGGAAACGCAGCAGAAATCTCACTCCATTCTGTTTCTTTCACGTCGTTCAACCATTTCTGGGCTCTATCTCTCAAAGAGAACTCGAACAACATGATCTTTAGTTGATCTGGAGTGACGTCGACATGTTTGACGGTTCGACAAAGCTGTTGAAACCTCTGCAGATGATTTGCCGGGTCTTCAGTAGAATGCCCACCAAACTGATTTTGCTGAACCATGCTGATGAGTCCAGGCTTAATCTCGAAATTGTTAGCGGCGATGGTGGGCATTGGTGGTCCAGTAGAAAGACCATCTGGTTTGGGCACCCCATACGACTTCAGTGGTTTAGACATAACTGAACTCGAGGTGTCTGATCCAGAGGTGTTCAGCTGAACAGAGTGCTTTTCTCTCTGAATTTTATTTCGAATCCGCCTGATTGTCCTAGTAAGATCGGGATCTGCTGGGATGGGGGAACCGTTTCTTTGAGACATGGGAATACAAAAGAAACAAAAAGAAACAGTAAAACGTACCTCAATTGGAACGATGAAGATCCAATGAGGTACAGAGAAGTAGACCAAATAACCAAACAAAAACTTAGAAAACTAGTCGTCTCCCCGACAACGGCGCCAACTTTGATAGGCTAAAGTCGTATCACCTATTCAAAGATAATTCCTACAGTCCTCTAACAATGGTAGTTAATGGAAATAGGGTCGAATCCACAGAGAGACGGAGTTATAAGTTAATATTCAGCCAAAAAGCTACTTCAGACAAGATCAGATAGAAATCAGCTGAACTAATGATTAGACACTAAAAAGCAATGTAAATAGGGATGTACTCTATGAAATAAAAGTCTAGGGAATTAGTTCGGTCCACCATGCTTATACCAATCAAAGGATCAAACAACTATCAGAACCTAAGTCGAGAATCGATAGATTAGAGCCGTGTCAAGCTATGGTTAAGTCTCAACGCCCATAATTCAACATATGAAGCATGTTCACAAACATAATCAGAATTACTGATGTGTACTAGGCCTCTAAAAGTAGGACGGATCTGTGCAAACGATTATTAACCTCAAGTAATCAAAGAAACTGCGCAATAACGTTAATTACTCAATAAGAACAAATCACACCATAACTTATCTCATCAAACCCTAGAAACTAAAAGCAATTCAAATAATCATGGTATAAACATGGCTTCCCTCTCCAAATCCCTAGAAATTAAACTACTCACTCATAATTGAATCAACAATAATAAATCTAATATGAAACCCTAATTTCAACATCATGAATGAATAAATAAATAAACTAAGCAATCAAGAATAATTAAAGAGATTAAAAGTAGAGAATAATACCAATTGACGAAAAGCAAAAACTTTTATTGAAATCGAATCCGAGGTTCAATCACCTTTAATCTAATCTAATGTGTTTAATCTAAATAAAACTCTCTAAAACTAAGTTAAGAACTATTGGGAATAAAAAATAGAATAAAAATTGTCTCTAAAATAATGAGGAAAAGGTGTTTATAATACCCCGCAAAAGTCTAATTAAAAATGGAAATAAAGATATAATTTCCGCGAATACGAGTACGGGACCCGATCGGGCAAAGGGCCACCCGATCGGGCCTTTAGTAAAAATCACCAACTTCTTTTCTCTTGATTCCACGTAAATAGCAGCCAAAAAGAGACTAATGGGCCTCACCCGATCACTGGCCCGATCGGGTCCCTAGCAAAGCTGCTTCTCCCTCTTGCACGCAGCCCAACAGCTTCACGCGTCACAGCAGCAACATGCAAGCAGCTTCATTGGGCTTGCCACACAAAACCCAAGCAGCTTCACGCGTCACAGCAGCAAGCAGCATTTTTGGAGTTGGGTTGGCCCACCCGATGGTCCGCCCGATCGGGTACTGGATCGGGTCCAGCCCAGCCAGCTCCTCTTGGGAGCAGCATCAACAATATTTGCTTTGGAATAAAAAAAATGTGATCTCCCGATCACCCACCCGATCCGGCCTTTATTGCCCGATTGGGTTAGGCTTAAAATGCCAACCTTACTTTCTTCGCTTTTCCACCGATGGGATTGGGTGATGGTCGCCCGATCGGGTACGAAACTTCTCTGCCCGAGCAATAAATCTTCGCCCGATCGGGTCATTTCTTGCCCGATCAGAGTACGAGAAGCTCCTTTTGGCTCTCAATTCTTCACGTTTAGGGGTCTTGGAACCTCCTAAATTATCCATAAAGCTCGTGAGCCATCCTATGTGCCTCGTAACATCTCGTAAAGCCGTGGTTGCTTCCAAATGACTCGGAAATAAGGAGAAAACTATCTAATACCTGCAATTCAATACTAAAACACAAAACCACAACTATAAATGATAGTTAGCATAAAATAATTCCCAAGAGCTCAAATGACGCATAATTTAGCTCGTAAATAAGGGAGAAAAGTCTATATAAATATGTGATATCAAGTACCTATCTTTAGGTACTCCCAATGGCATTTTTTGTAAATATAAGAAAGAGTAAGGACGCGCTGGTAAACTTCGCTCTCTAATATCATCTTCTTCCTTCACTCTTTCCTCTCCATCTTTCTCATTCCCTCTGATCGGCGCTCCTATTCAGAGAATCAAAATAAGCTGACCTCCATACGCCCAAGTGAATGCTCTAACATGCTTCTAAAAACATTCAAACCCTTGTTATCTAGGTCTACTATCTCTCCCGCAAATCACAGCGAAGCTTAAAACCCTGAAATGGTTCATTTCAAGCAGCCATCACATCGTAGGTTGATTGAATTTCCCTCTATTATTTCTTCTCCATGTTGCAATTTTTTTATCACATTTGATTGAACTCTCCCTCAGAATCAAAGGATTAATATGATAAAAATAACATGCTTCTAAAAGTTGCATTTTTATGTGTTCCCATAATCTCATTGCAATTCTACATGTCTAAACCAATTCTTTTATTGATGTATTAACATTTTCGCTAAGTTTGACCAAATCCCGAATATTAACAACACAATCATAACTTTACTTCTTGTTAAGAAAAGCATTTACAACAACAACAAAGAAAAAAAAAACCCAGAATTTCTTCCACAATAGTAGCAAAAACGGAACATTGCGTGGTTGGTTTTAGGAGAGAGAGAGGGCTTTATACCTTCAAGAATTTCTGTCATAGTTAGTTCATCATTTGTGTGTTAATGCTCTGGAAATTCAATCGGTATCATTTGAGTAAGTTATACTCATTTAAAAAAACTCATACTCCTTTGGAAAATTCTTATTAAGCTAACTCATACTCATCTGAATAAGCTATACTCATTTGAAAAACTCATACTTATTTGGAAATTTTCATTAGGCTAACTCAGACTCATTTAGAAAAACTCATACTCATTTAGCTTCATACTCATTTGGAAAACTCATATTCATTTGAAAATTTGTCACTAGCCTAAGTCATACTCATTTGGCTAAGTTTTACTCATTTGGAAAACTCATATTCATTTTAGAAATTTCTTTGATGGCTAAGTCATACTTATTTGGCTAAGTCATACTCATTTGAAAAACTCATAGACAAACTCATACTCATTTGTCTTCATACTCATTTAGGTAATTCGTACTC
Organism: Patellifolia procumbens; assembly: GCA_947645195.1. Lineage (NCBI taxonomy): Eukaryota > Viridiplantae > Streptophyta > Magnoliopsida > Caryophyllales > Amaranthaceae > Patellifolia > Patellifolia procumbens. The sequence continues at coordinate 824,246 of CANSGD010001175.1, forward strand.
TTTTAAAATATTCATACTCATCTTGCTTCGTACTCATTTTGACAAACTCATACTCATTTTGCTTCGTACTCATTTTGACCAACTCATATTCATTTGGTGTACGTAGATGTACGTACACCAAGGTGTACCTTTTACCTTCTCTAGAAAACGTCCCTGAACACATGCGTATTTCACATAATTTCCCTATTACTAATCATAGTAAGAATATTAACTAATAATAGTACATTGACAGCATTCTAAATAAGTTAAAGTTGAACTTTTAATTAAAGCGAAATAAGTTAAATTCGTTGCATTGCAATTATGTAAATTAAATTGAACTAAACTGAAAGTTAGGCTAAACTTTTACTAATTCACTCCATCACAACACAACTACAAGTCTACACTCACGACTCACGAGTGTCACGAGTCGCGGACTCACCTTGTGAGTTGTGGGCTTGTGGCCAGTTTGCCACCCCTTTATTTGTTAGTAGGGTTTTGCCATCGTATGAAAAATTGGAACTCCACAAATTTTCCATTTGTAAAGTGGTCCATGCGATGGGCCAATATACTTGACTTGCCTGGGCCATAAAATGTCGCAAAAATTGGGCCTTCTTATGACTTTGCATCTGGGAAGCCTCAAAGTACATTCAACTCCCAAAATGTTTCTATACAGTGGCCCGTGGATTTAACATGGTTGGGAATTTGGGATATGGTTCATCACTTTGCTTTGGGTCTACGCATTTAAGTCTATTAAGTAGGGTCGGGTCCATTTTGGATCAAGCCAGTCAATATTAATACATCCTCCGTTCCAAATTAAATGCAACAGTCAATAATTTGCACTATTCATAGTATGTACTTTGACGAAAATTTGAGCTTTACACATAATGAAAAACATAGTCAAGTGGGATCTTGTTAGATTCGTCTCGTTAAATATTTTCGTAATATCAACTTTTTATAAATTTTACTTATATATTATAGTGGATATTAACCGTTAAAGTTATGTTTCGGCAAGCGTAAAAAGGTGAATTGTTGCATTTAATTTGGAACGGAGGAAGTACTAGAATTTTGATTTTATTAATATAATAAAATATTTCCAATAAGTAGTCACCAACAGTAATGGATACTTCAATTTATTCCGACCATAGTTGTTGTAATCCCAATTCGAATCGTAGTCATCCAATTCTATCTTATATTGTATATGATTCTAGTAATTACTTATAACTTACAAGGAGTTTAGAATTATAAATCAAACTAAATCATGGCAACAAAGGTATTAATCAATATATTTATCATTTATTGCCTATTTATAGTGTAAACATCTATTTTCTTTAAATAATATTTTGTTAAACTTTTGATATGACCATAATCTAATGGAAGTTGACTATAATATCTTGACTATGCATTTTTATAGAATCGTATGATTATACGATCTGATCTTACAATTCGACTCTAAGAGCATAGTAAAATCGCGATTCAAAGTAAAATCGCGATTCGAATAACATTGATCCCGACTGATTCATTTAGAGTATTAGAATGATATTTTTTTAAAAGTTTGCTTCATTTTGTAATGAGGAATCATAGTTGCCGACGACAAAGTTCGGGTTAATTCAGGTTGAGTCGTTTCAATTCAGGTCATTTTGGATCTCGAGACATCATTTTCAAGTCTGATACGAGTCTCGAGTATGGCTAGATTTGCCATGTCTAGTAAATACTTACTAGAACGAGTTTTATCAAGAGATAAAGGAGATAGGATTTATCGATTCACCTATAAGTGTTTTTTCTTGAGTTAGTAAAAGGTTTTCCTAGATTAGATAGAGGTTTCGATTACTGAGCTCCGAGTTTAAAGCAACACTTGTAGGGAGAACTTTACAACTTCACGCTCGAGTGTAGCTTAGTCGGAGTTCAATAGGTCATGGATTGTTATGTTATTTGCATCACGAAGTCAACATAAAGAAGAAATTTATAGTTAATGACAATAAAAAAATATCCGTGTGTTAACAAAATTAGAGGATTAGAGTATATTTGCTAAAATGGCAAATTCTTGAAGGGACATTTTTCAGAATCAAGAATGAAATTTTGAAGTTGAGTGTGTCGATCATAAATTTGTGTGCAATAGTATTTCTTTAAAATTTATGGTATGCGATAAATGAGTCTTTTTTTTTTTTTATCTAATAAGGAATATTTGGGCATTAAGGAGTCAAGCCATAGAATCGATGACTGAAACTATGTAGAGACAGTGGGAAAAGGGAGTTTTCTTTTCTCTAGAAGTCCTATTTCCCTATAGAAGTTGGTGTATATTCTTGTTAGAAAATTTTATTCGCATGTCTACTCTAATGCTATTCGCTCCCAAATGTGTAACTTCATTATCGTCCCTCTATTATTTCAACAACAACGTTATGTGGTATGAAAATTTATGGAGAAAACACATCTACTCTTATGTAAGAACACAGTTGCATTTGAATTTTAATGCAATTACAAATCTCGATGAAAATTTAGCAAAAACTCATGAGCATAACCATCAATGTTCATTGGCCTAATTAATCGGCCAAAAAGTCATTCATTTGAAAACAAATGAATTAACGTCAAATATGGCCCATTATATGTACTTAAAAAATGACCATTATCTGAAGACGACAGAAAATAAACAAATAAAACATGCATAGTTTTTAGCACACTTAAAACTTGATTAATACATTACACATTTACACTTATTTTAGGCACAAGTATCCATGAGAGAAAGAAAATGCATGCTTAGCATGTGTTTTAGAAGATTAGCATGTCACTTGACACAATGTGCACATGAATTTTCTCTTTTGATTTATAAATAAATGCAAAAAGGCAATAATATAAGAGTAAAGCATTTAGATAATCTTACAAGGAATAATATAGAATTGGTTCTCAAAAGCAATTATGAATTATATATATATGATATATCCATGGATAAAGCAACTAAAACCCTACACCTTTTTTAAAATAAAATACTACCACACCTCCAATCCTCCGTGCTCCATATTTACAAAAGAAACCAAGGGGATAAACTAATCATAAAAAGAGTATAAAAAAAAAAACTCTTAAAACAAAGTTATAATCGCATATTAGCATATTAAAATCTAATACTTGTATTGATCCCCTGTTTTTTCCCCTGTTTTTAGGGGACAAAAAAACAGAGGATTTCCAAAATTGCAACCTCTTTATTGTTTTTTTTGTTCTTAAGAACAACTCAATAATTGTTCCAAATAATCAGCTCCCAAATCTTCAAACACCACCATTGTTGCAGCAGTTGTAGTAGTAGTAGAAGAAGAAGATTCCTTCTTGTCTTTTCTATCTCTTTTTCTACCATTATTGTTACCCATTGATTTCCTCCTTAATAAGTGCTTCCTTTTCAATGCAATAACAGGGGAACCAGAGCAACCTTCACTATATTCTTCCATTTCATTCTCTTTCTTCATCTCCTTCAATGACTCCCTTACAATCTCTACAGGGAAGTTGAGCACTGCCATCGGTCCCCTCATCGAAAACGCAGCTTGATCATACGCCAAGGCGGCTGCCTCAGCGCTATCGAAGGTCCCGAGCCAAACTCGAACACCATTACGAGTCGAGTCACGTATCTCCGCCGCGTATTTCCCCCATGGCCGCCTCCTCACACCTCTATAGGCCTTCTTCTCGGCCTCCTCCGTGGGCCCCACGTCAACATTTTCTGGAGAAAATGTTGACGTGGAGCATGAGTTAGTTGAAGCAGGGGACGTGGGTTCCGTTTTAACCCTAGTCCCCTGCTGCATTTCCTGCTCTGATAACATGTTAAAAAGTGCGATCTCATCAGAATCATTAATATCAATTGGGAGTTGAGGAATGGATACTGAATTATAATTAGACCAAAAATCATCCCAAGGGAAAGACTCTGTTGATCCGGCGGAGCAGGATGAATCCGACTCCGCCGAGGTTGATTGTAGGTGGTTTTGGTGGTAGGAGTAGTAGTAGTTTGGGTTTTGGTAGGAAGAGAAAGATGAATAAGAGGAAGTATCCATGTTGAGACTAGAATTGTAGTTGAGATGATGATTCACCAATTGGAAAATATTGGTTCACATTAGCACCTTATATATACCCCATCAAATAGTGGACCAAATATAGAATAAAGACAATATCTATTAATTGTATCATAGAAAAAGTAATCATAAAACAAGTATAATAATTTCAAAACAAAGGGTTACTAGATTTCTAATGATGTAAAATATGTGAAGGTGACAGATTCAGAATTTAGGGCCAAGGAGGATGTCCTAGAATTATTGGTTTTATTTAATAATATTTAATAGTAAATGCTTTTTGATTTGGATATAGTATATAGTTGATGTTATGTGAGACCTAAATTTGAATGGAATTTATTTAAGCACGTGAGTCAAATGACTCCCCCGGCGGCGTGGTCAAGGTGGGATTGCATTCAAGGTGACGTCATTTTTCATTTTAATTAATTACGTTATCAAATTATAAATATATTATCTATAGTTTGGATTTAGTGTGTCTTATCCAATGGTGCCATATAGCGTGGTCACGGTTAGTTATTTGATGAAAATAATGGGTACTGTTCTTAGTCAAACTAAATGGGATATCATTTTTGTATTTGGTTGATAAAAGCCAATATTAGCAAGTTCCATGTAGGAGGAGCTCGACGGGTATAGAACTGAAACTGGTATTGTTGGGATTGGGGTTGGGTTCTAGATCTAAGAAATCGGTTGTAACTGGTTTTAATTTTGGATAGTAAAATTTTGGACCCAATACTCATTGGGTACTTGATAACTTCGGTTCCAAAATCGACTATCCAATGGAACCAACATGAGCTAGGTAATTGGTGGAATTTCTTATTGTGTGCTTACTAATAAAGAGTCTTACCTAAGGGCCTCTTCATTTCAGCTTAATTTCAGTTCAGTTCAGTTCAGTTCAGTTCAGCTCCATTCTTTTATAAACATTTTGTTAAATATTATTATGTTGGTCTAATTTATTTTACTAATTGCTCTTATTATTATTATTATTTATTTTTGTATCATTATTATTAAGTATTATTATTATCTATATATTATTTTTTATTATACTTTTATTCATTATTATTACTAGTATCATTAGGGAGGAACATGGTTTAGGTTAAAAGCACAAATAAACCCGCGTTTCCAGCTCATAATCCAATCAAATCACGTCAAAACGGTTTATGATGTAATTTTGCACGGTCCGACCCAATCATTATTTTATTACTAAATATTAATATATAATTAAACCTAATTATTAAAATAGTAATATTAATTTAATTCTTAGATATTATTGTTATTATATAATCATCATCAGGTATTAATATATTAATACAAAGACTATAAAATAATTGTTATTTATTATCACTATAATCATTAATCATTATTATTATTAATTTATGATTATTAATATTATTTATTTATAATTATCATTTAAAAATATCCAAAATACAATTATAATTATTCATTATTATTACTTATCATTATAATTATTATTTAATATTCATATAATTATTGTTTAAATATTATTTATATATTTATTAAATTTAAATTAATTTAATTTAATTCAATTCAATTTATTTCAGTTCAGTTCAGTTCAGTTGTTTTCAGTAAATCTAAACAGGCCCTAAGAACACATTTTGAGCGAAATTATGTCAAATGATGCTAATACGAATGTCTTGTGCTTCTTGTTTCAATCCTTTTTTAGCTTAATCATGAACGAACTTAGCTTTTGAATGTTATGGGGTAACGAGTAGCCATAATTGGAAGCTTTATCTACTAGTTTTAGGACAAATTCTACAAATCAAATCCAGTCAAATCAATATTGCATTCATCTCATAAAGAACTGAGTATTCGGTGCTGGAACTAGTCCCAATTGATTCCTGGACCTGAAAGTAAGAATATGGTTTGTCCAATTTCAATTTTAGTTCAAAATATAAGGAATTGAATATGAACGGTTCCAGGTCTAGTTGTTAGCATTTTGACCGAGTACATGGTTGTGCTAACCGTTAGAGCTAAAACTCTATGATATTATTTGCATAGTTACAAGAATTTAAAAGATTCGGTCCTATTACATAGTGTAATCCAGATCGAAACTTAAACCCGCATAATAAGGGTGAGATTATTGAGAGTCTTGAAAAAGAGTCTTAACTAGAAACTTTTCCTAGAAGACTTGCAATGTAAAAATAAAGGAAAGAAGTTTTGGACTGAGTCTTAAAAATTAGAAACTCAAAAACAAAGACTACCACTATGCAAATAAAACCTGCAATAAGTTGAATAAGATAATGTTAAACTGACTTTTAGAGTTTTAGAGAGATTCCGAGCAATAACACTGAAATGAGTTTGAAATATGGACAAAAAGAATTAGTAGTAGAGTTATCATGTGTCGAAATATGAAGTTTGTAGTTAAGTATAAGGGACGCACACACCTAGACCTCTCAAACAGGTTCGTTGGGTCAATCAAAATAGAACATTTCCGACCTATCGGGTTCGGGATCAAATAAATCTTGTTCAAGAACCAACATGCTCAATTTCGTGTCAACCCAATGGGTTAAAGGGTTTGAATTTGCTATTTCTTTTATTGATTTTTTGGGTCATATATACAGTAAAAATAGTAAGTTATATTGAATATAGTCATTTATAGTTAGATTCAACTATATAAATATCGTTCACATTTAATAAAAACCATTTTTCGAACCAAAACTCTAGTTGAAGGTACTTTTATGTTATTACTAAAATGTTTTGATTTTTCAGGTCAGTAGGGTAAAAAACGGTTTTTTCAATCTGGTTAGGGTAAAAAATGTGTTAGGAACTCGCGTTATTTCGGATCGGTTTTTGATAGGTCTATACATACCCTAGAGATTGAACTTTGGTATTTTCTATAAAAGAGGGAATGATACTAGGAATGACAATGGGGCGATTAGATCCGTTTCCAAGAGGCAGATCCAGACCCACCGGTTCTAAAAAATTAAGGACTCAGATCCACATATCCAAGACGAATTTTGAATGGATCCACTATTATTTTTTTAAAAAATTAATGTATACTACTGATATCACGTATTTATATAGTCTTTTCTCCCTTATTTACAAGCTGATTTGTGCGTCATTGGAGCTCTTGGGAGCTATTTTGTGCTAACTATCGTATATAGTTGTGGTTTTGTGTTTTAGTGTTGAATTGCGGGTTTTAGGGAGTTTTCTCCCTATTCCCGAATCATTTGGAAGCAACCACGGCTTTACGAGATGTTACGGGGCACGTAGGATGGCTCACGAGCTTTATGGGTAGTTTAGGAGGTCCCAAGACCCCTAAACGTGAATATTAGAGAGCCAAAGACTAAAAAAGGAGGTTTCCGTGCACTGATCGGGCAGAAATGGCCCGATCGGGCGAAGTATTTATGATCGGGTATGAAAGTTGCGGACCTGATTGGGCAAGGTATGCCCGATCGGATCGGGCGAGCACACATGTGCCCAGACCCGATCGGGCATCCACCGCCCGACCCCATCGGGGTCTAGTGCTGCTAGGTCTTATTGGGATGCTGCTGAGGAGGCGAGCTTGCTGGCACTTTTTGCCGCCTGGCCCGATCGGGTGGCTGCCCACGGCCCGATCGGGTGGGCCGTAACATTTGGTTAAATGCTGCGCTGCTGCTAATGAAGGCCCAGAATACAAAGTTTGCTGATTGGGTGTCGGCCCGATTGGGTGGATGGCTCGGGCCCAATCGGGTCTGGCGCCATTTGTCGCGATTTTCGACTTTTGCTTCCTATTTTTAATTAGACTTGAGGGGTATTATAAATAGTTTGTTCCTCATTATTTAGAGACATCTTTTATTCATCTTTTTACTGTTTTAGACTCTAGTTTATTTCTCATTGTTCTTAGTCTAGTTTAAACACTTTAGATTAATTTAGAGGTGATCAAACCTATTTCGACTTCAATAAAAGTTCCTACTTTCCGTCAATTGGTACTCTTTCCTACCCTAATCTCTTTTGTTATTCTTGATTGCTTAATTTATTTATTTAATCGTTCATGATGCAATTGTTAGGGTTTCATATTAGTTTTGTCGTTGTTAATTCGATCATGTCTGAGTAGTCTCTTTCTAGGGTGTTAGATAGGAAAGCCATGTTTATACCATGATTGTGATTTAGATTTCTATCAATTTCTAGGGCTTGATTAGGGTGATTGTGATGTGGTTTGTTCTTTATTGAGTAATTAATGTTATTGCGCAATTTCATTGGTTGCTTGTGGTTAATAGTTGTTTGCACAGATCCGTCTTACGATTACAGGCCTAGGACACATCAGTAGTTCTGATTACGTTAGTGACCATGCGGCGTATGTTGAACTATGAGCGTTGATCTTAACCATAGCTCAACATAGGCTCTAATCCCCCGACTCTTGACTTAGGTTTTGGTAGTAGTTGACCCTATTTGATTGGTATAAGCATGGTGAACCGACCTAATACCCTAGGTTTTTAGTCCATAGTCAATTCCTCGATTTATCCCGTCTTCTGTAGTTTTTTTATTAGTTTAATTAATTCTTCCCTGATTTCATCTGGAGTAGCTGAATTGGTTAAATATTGATTTAGAAACTCTGTCTCCCTGTGGATTCGACCCTGCTTCCACTGACTACCTAGTTAGAGGTCTGTAGGTTTATTTTTGATTAGGTGATACGACTAAATCCCTTCAAATTTTGGCGCCGTTGCCGGGGAGACGGCTAGTTTTCTAAATTTTTATTTGATTATTTGGTCTACTTCTCTGTACCTCATTGGAACTTCATTGTTTCAATCGAGGTACGTGATATCACATATTTATATAGAGTTTTCTCCCTTATTTACAAGCTAATTTGTGCGTCATTGGAGCTCTTGGGAGCTATTTTGTGCTAACTATCGTATATAGTTGTGGTTTTGTATTTTAGTGTTGAATTGCAGGTTTTAGGGAGTTTTCTCCTTATTCCCGAGTCATTTGGAAGCAACCACAGCTTCACGAGATGTTACGAGGCACGTAGGAAGGCTCACGAGTTCTATGGGTAGTTTAGGAGGCCCCAAGACCTCTAAACGTGAAGAATAAAGAGCCAAAGAGTCAAAAAGGAGGTTTCCGTGCTTTGATCGGACAGAAATGGCCCGATCGGGCGAAGTATTTATGATCGGGTACGAAAGTTGCGGACCTGATCGGGCAAGCATTGCCCGATCGGATCGGGCGAATATCATGTACCCAGGCCCGATCGGGTGTTCACCGCCCGACCCGATCGGGTGGGCTGCTCATAGCTCTTGTTGTGACGCTGCTTGCGAGGCGAACATGCTGCGCTCGTTTGTCGCCTGGCCCAATCGGGTGGCTGCCTACGGCCCGATCGGGTGGGCCGTAAAACTTGGATTGCTGCTTCGCTGCTACTATAAGAAGGCCCAGGAGCGCAGATTGATGACTTTGTACGTCGGCCCGATCGGGTGGATGCCTCGGGCCCGATCGGGTCTGGCGCACTTACTCGTGAATTTCGACCTTCGTTTCCGAATTTTATTTAGACTTGAGGGGTATTATAAATACCATTTTCCTCATCTTCATTTGACATTTTTTTGATTCATCTTTCATTAGCTTTAGACTAGTTTTATTCTTCATTGTTCGTAGTTCAATTCAAACACTTTAGATTAATTTAGAGGTGATCAAACCTATTTCAATTTCAATAAAGTTCTTGCTTTCCGTCAGTTGGTACTCTTCTCTACTCTTTAATTACTTTGATTGCTTAGTTTATTTATTTAATTGTTCATGATGCAATTGTTAGGGTTTCATATTAGTTTTGTCGTTATTAATTTGATCATGTCTGAGTAGTCTCTTTCTAGGGTGTTAGATAGGAAAGCCATGTTTATACCATGATTGTGATTTAGACTCTTATCGATTTCTAGGGTTTGATTAGGGTGATTGTGATGTGATTTGTTCTTTATTGAGTAATTAACGTTATTGCGCAGTTTCGTTGGTTGCTTGTGGTTAATAGTTGTTTGCACAGATCCGTCTTACGACTAGAGGCCTAGGACACGTCAGTCGTTCTGATTACGTTAGTGAACATGCGGCGTATGTTGAACTATGAGCGTTGAGTCTTAACCATAGCTCAACATAGGCTCTAATCCCCCGACTCTTGACTTAGGTTTTGGTAGTAGTTGACCCTATTTGATTGGTATAAGCATGATGGACCGACCTAATACCCTAGGTTTTTATTCCATAGTTTAATCCTCGATTTATTCCGTCTTCTGTAGTCTATTCTTTAGTTTAATTAATTCCTTCCTGATTTCATCTGGAGTAGCTGAATTGGTTGAATATTGATTTAGAAACTCTGTCTCCACTGACTACCTAATTAGAGGTCCGTAGGTTTATTTTTGATTAGGTGACACGACTAAAACCTATCAGTACGTTTTACTGCTGCTTCTTGTTTCTTTTGTATGCCCAGGTCCCAAAGAAACGGTTCCCCAATTCCAGCGGACCCCGATCTTACTAGGACAATCAGGCGGATCCGAAAGATAAAGCAGAAAGAAAAGCAGTCTGTTCAGCTGAACATCTCTGGAACAGACACCTTGAGTTCAGTTATGTCAAAATCACTGAAGTCGTATGGGGTGCCCAACCCAGATGGTCTCTCCACTGGACCTACCATGCCCACCATTGCCGCGGCAAATTTTGAGATTAAGCCTGGACTCATCAGCATGGTCCAGCAAAATCAGTTTGGTGGGCATCCTACTGAAGATCCGGCAAATCATCTGCAACAGTTTCAACAACTTTGTCGAACCGTTAAACATGCCGGCGTCACTCCAGATCAACTCAAAGTCATGTTGTTCGAGTTTTCACTGAGAGATAGAGCCCAAAAATGGTTGAATGATGTGAAGGAAACCGAATGGAGTGAGATTTCTGCTGCATTTCTGAGAGAGTATTACCCACCCACTAAAACAGCAGAAATCAGAAATAAACTGGCCACGTTTTCCCAAGAGCCTGATGAAACATTACGGGAAGCGTGGGCTAGGTTTAGAGATCTACAGAGAGAGTGTCCACACCACAATATGGACAAATGGTTCTTGACGCAGACATTCTACAATGGTCTGCAGCCTCAGACGAAGTGTATTGTTGATTCGTCTGCAGGAGGAGTGTTTTTAGACAAGGCAGTTGATGAGGGTTATGAATTCATATCAAATTTTGCAGCCAATGACCATTCATCATCTAGGAGTTTGACTAAGAAGGTACTTGAAGTTGACGCTATTTCATTGCTTACATCTCAAATGGCGCAACTAACTCAGCAGCTAATGAAGTCTTCTAGTTCGACACCTCCGCCTTTGAGTATCAATGCTATGTCTGCAGTAGCACCCATTACCTCATCTTACTGCGAGGTATGTGGTGTTCAGGGTCACTTTGGGCATGATTGTCAGTTCAGTCAATTTCAGATGGAGCAGGCAAATGCCTTTCAACAAAGGCCACAAACTTTCCCCCCTTCACATAACTACCAAAATCCACAAAAATATCAACCTCCACCTCCACAAAACTATCCTAAACCCTCATACCATCAAACCCCACAAAATTTCCAAAGGCCACCACCACAAAACTTCCATCATCCCAATAACTTCCAAACCCCACAAAATTTCCACACCCCACCTCCACAAAACAACAACCCACAAGAGCCTAGCAATTCAGAACTGATGAAATTGATATTGTCTATGCAAAAGGCAAATGAGGAAGCACGGAGGAACCAAGAGAAGCATATCAAACTTCTCGAGGCTCAGTTGCTCAGTTGGCAGAAACTAATGCACAGAGACAGCAGGGATAATTGCCAGGGCAACCCGTTCAGAGAGAACATGTGAATGCCATCACTCTTCGTAGTGGCATAGCTTATGATGCTCCTCCATTGCCCGTTGATGAGGTTACCCCAACTGTAGGGAAGAAGAAGGTGGTAGAGGAAGGAAAAAGGAAGAATTCGACGTCTGAAGTCGATTTGTCTGCAGAAGCTGAACAGACAGGGAAGAAAAAGGAGAAGGTCTCTGAAACGCCTTTTACACCAAGGCTACCTTTTTCTCACAGGACGCAGCAGTCCAAGGTCGATCAGCAGTTTGGTAAGTTCTTGGCTATGGTCAAGAACCTTGAGGTAACGATTCCATTTACAGATTTAATTACCCAAGTGCCTGTTTATGCCAAATTTCTGAAAGACATGATCACTAAGAAAAGAGACTTTGGTGGGTAGAACGTGTCGCTCTTACTGAAGAGTGTAGTGCTTTTATTCAGAATAAAGCCCCACCAAAGTTAAAGGATCCTGGTAGTTTCTCTATACCCTGCTATCTTGGACCTATTTTTATTGACAAGGCTTTATGTGATTTAGGTGCTTTTGTTTCTGTTATGCCATTATCTATTTTTGAGAAACTGAATATGGGAGCACTTAAATGCACACAAATCACTTTGCAGATGGCGGATCGTTCTATAAAATACCCTTTAGGTGTTTTAGAGGACGTTCCTATTAGGGTTGGGAAATTCTATATCCCTGTTGATTTTGTGGTGTTAGATATGGATGAGGATGCCCAGATTCCTATCATCTTGGGTAGGCCATTTTTATGTACTGCTGGTACTGTAATTGATGTTAAGTCTGGGTCTTTAACTCTTAGTGTTGGTGATGATAAAATGATATTTAAACTAACCAATGCTTTTAAGGCACCTATGCTTGAACAATCTTGTTGCAGGGATGAGGTTTTGGATGAAGTAGGTGTGGAGAAGACTCCAATTCCACCTAAGGGCCTCACCGTCTGGAGGCATAGTCAAGAACATTTGGAGAAGAAAGATATTTGATGAGGGTGGCACTCACTGCCACGCCCCTCCTATTTGAGAGAGGGCGGATTATGTTCGTGCGGGACCTTGATAAACCAGCGTTGTGCGAGAGGCAACTCGTATTTTTCTTTCCCTTTTTCCTTTTCTTTTTATTTTTCTTCTTTTTGTGAGCGAGAGTGAGGGTACTAACATTGTTTTTCCTCTTAGCATAGTCCTTATCACCTTTTGGCATTGAGGACACTGCCAAGTTCAGCTTGGGGGAGGAGTTCTGTTTGTATTCCCTATCTCTTTTACTGCTTTCTAGGATAGATTTACTGCTTTCGAAAAATTCTGAAAAAATCAAAAAAATATGATTCCCATGACTGGTTTAGTTGCCTCCCTGTGCCCCTTGCTGTGCTCTATTTGAAAATGATTTGACTTTGTTTTCTGGATAGCTGGGCATTTGTGATCTTGAGGCTATGATTTGATGTTTGATTGCTATGATTTCGAGCATTTTTGGATTATATTAGACCACTTTGTGCTGCATACCTGAATTGGTTAGACTGTGAGGCCTCTTTGTAGCCTATTGGATTCATATTATTATCCAGTCTATTCTTGTGTGTTAGTTCCTCTTTAGTGGATTGATCTTGACTTTGACTTCGTACTTGTCTGATTTTAGACGACTTGTAGCATTTGCTGTGATAGAGGCGTTCTTTTGTCTTATTCTTGAGCTTCAGAGTGAATTTTTGATATACTTTTATCCTCCTTAGCCCCGCTGAGCCTAATGACTTGTTTCGTGTTACTTAAACCCCTATTATGAGCCCAAAGCCTTCACCTGATATTATTACAAGCCTAGCTTGGGGGAGCTTTTGTATGGGTTGAGTTTGAGATTGGTTTGTTGGTTTAGTTTGGTTTTTGAGGAATTTAAAAGTGTATTTGCTGTGGTTTGAGAGTGGGAAAAAGAAAAGAAAAATTAGTTTAGAGTTGCGTGAATGAAGTTCAGAAAAATGAAAGAAAAATGAAATAGAAATTCAAAAGAATTCTAGTTCTCTCATTCACGTACGTTCATAAAGGAATATTCTCTCCATTGCTAGAAAATTGGGTTTGTTATGAGCTTTTCATTGATTTATGAGAGTTGGGTTACTTTACATGGTTTTATAGTGATTGTTGGGAGTTGTGTAGGCCATCTTAGGCCTTGTTTGAATGATTTATGCTCCCTCTTTCTTGGTTTTTCCACCACATTACCCAAAAGTATCCCCTACCTCTCACCTAAGCCCCATTACAACCCTATAAAGTCCTCTTGAGTTTGTGTCTGCATTGTTCATTTGATTAATTTCGAGTCAGTTTGTCAAAGTTAAAGAGTATTTCTGCTAATTGGGTCGACTTGACTAGGATGAGCGTCATTGAACCTTCTTAAACACATGAGAGTGTGAGTGGGAAGGGTACTTATGGTCGGGTTGGTGAGTGTTCGGGCATATTCTTTGCCTGCCACAAAATAGAGAGGAGTGACACCCTTGTGAGAGCCTTTTCAGGACTTGTATGCTTTGTGGATGCTTGAGTTTGATGAATTGCTTGAATGATTGGTGGTTGGATGGATTTGATTAGCCAAAATTGAATTATGCCTGCTTGAACGATTCTTAGTCTTGAAAATGTTTGAGCTTTGAATTGTTTTTTATCTATGGGGTGAGGCAATCTATTCCACGTTCATGTTCTGTTTGCTTGAGGACAAGCAAAGGTTTACTTGGGGGAGTTTGATATCACGTATTTATATAGTCTTTTCTCCCTTATTTACAAGCTAATTTGTGCGTCATTGGAGCTCTTGGGAGCTATTTTGTGCTAACTATCGTATATAGTTGTGGTTTTGTGTTTTAGTGTTGAATTGCAGGTTTTAGGGAGTTTTCTCCCTATTCCTGAATCATTTGGAAGCAACCACGGCTTTACGAGATGTTACGGGGCACGTAGGATGGCTCACGAGCTTTATGGGTAGTTTAGGAGGTTCCAAGACCCCTAAACGTGAAGATTAGAGAGCCAAAGAGTCAAAAAGGAGGTTTCCGTGCACTGATCGGGCAGAAATGGCCCGATCGGGCGAAGTATTTATGATCGGGTATGAAAGTTGCGGACCCGATCGGGCAAGGTATGCCCGATCGGATCGGGCGAGCACACATGTGTCCAGACCCGATCGGGCATCCACCGCCAGACCCCATCGGGTCTAGTGCTGCTAGGTCTTGTTGGGACGCTGCTGAGGAGGCGAGCTTGCTGGCACTTTTTGCCGCCTGGCCCGATCGGGTGGCTGCCCACGGCCCGATCGGGTGGGCCGTAACATTTGGTTAAATGCTGCGCTGCTGCTAACGAAGGCCCAGAAGACAAAGTTTGCTGATTGGGTGTCGGCCCGATCGGGTGGATGGCTCGGGCCCGATCGGGTTTGGCGCCATTTGTCGCGATTTTCGACTTTTGCTTCCTATTTTTAATTAGACTTGAGGGGTATTATAAATAGTTTTTTCCTCATTATTTAGGGACATCTTTTATTCATCTGTTTACTGTTTTAGACTCTAGTTTATTTCTCATTGTTCTTAGTCTAGTTTAAACACTTTAGATTAATTTAGAGGTGATCAAACCTATTTCGATTTCAATAAAAGTTCCTGCTTTCCGTCAATTGGTACTCTTTCTTACCCTAATCTCTTTTGTTATTCTTGATTGCTTAATTTATTTATTTAATCGTTCATGATGCAATTGTTAGGGTTTCATATTAGTTTTGTCGTTGTTAATTCGATCATGTCTGAGTAGTCTCTTTCTAGGGTGTTAGATAGGAAAGCCATGTTTATACCATGATTGTGATTTAGATTTCTATCAATTTCTAGGGCTTGATTAGGGTGATTGTGATGTGGTTTGTTCTTTATTGAGTAATTAATGTTATTGCGCAATTTCATTGGTTGCTTGTGGTTAATAGTTGTTTGCACAGATCCGTCTTACGACTAGAGGCCTAGGACACATCAGTAATTCTGATTACGTTAGTGACCATGCGGCGTATGTTGAACTATGAGCGTTGATCTTAACCATAGCTCAACATAGGCTCTAATCCCCCGACTCTTGACTTAGATTTTGGTAGTAGTTGACCCTATTTGATTGGTATAAGCATGGTGGACCGACCTAATACCCTAGGTTTTTAGTCCATAGTCAATTCCTCGATTTATCCCGTCTTCTGTAGTTTTTTTATTAGTTTAATTAATTCTTCCCTGATTTCATCTGGAGTAGCTGAATTGGTTAAATATTGATTTAGAAACTCTGTCTCCCTGTGGATTCGACCCTGCTTCCACTGACTACCTAGTTAGAGGTCTGTAGGTTTATTTTTGATTAGGTGATACGACTAAATCCCATCAACTACTTTTTAGAAAAATATTTGTACTTTTTACTCAAAAAATAAATATACATAATCTTAATGTGGGTAAAACAAAAAATCTCTCATATTTTTAATCGTTATATGAATGTTTGGGACTAATGACTTTATTATAATGATTAGTTATTTATTATTTAGTGGTATAGTTAATATTTATGCTCAAAATTATACATTACACAATAAGATTATTACGTTATTGACATATTATTTATCATTATATATATTAATTTTTGAAAATTACAAAACAGATCTGTAGGTCTCTGGATCTCAAGCACAAGATCCATGTCTAAAACAGGTACTCGGATGCAAATTTGACGGATCCAAAAGTATAAAGATCCAAATCCTGTTAAACGGATCTGAATTGGATCCAAGATCCACTGCCATCCTAGCAGTAAGGAATGACTACAAGCCTATAACGTTGTTTTCAATTAAGATATCCTGTTAACATCTACACTATTTCAGTTACGATTTTATATACATTAGAGTTTCCTTATTTGATGACTTAAGTAAGTACCCTTTAAAAAAAATCGTTGTATGAGGACAAATTTGGAACTCTTGATTAAAACTGGGTATCATGAAATTGAAAAGTAATTATTATAATGTAGAGTATTTTATGATGGTGAATTGGTGATGAAGTAATTTTAATCTTTCTTTTCCTACAAAATAACACATTTTAAAGAGATATGCAAATTTTTTTAGATTTTTTTTCGTATTATGATCATCTATAATCTTAAAAGTTAATTCAGTCACATTAAGGCTCTATTTTTTTCAAAAAAATTATGAAAATTTAATTATATTCAGGCTAGTCTAATTCAACTTCAACATATTAAGAAATCCATTATAATTACTATTATAATTATAGTAATATTCTTATTATATTCAATACTAATATTAGCATTACTAATATTAAATTATTGATACTATAGCTTGTGCAATGTCCTTTACAAAGTTATTTCGAAAACTTTGGCTAATAAAATAAAACCGTTGTTGAACGGGATTATTTCTATTAACCAAAGTGCCTTTGTGCCCAAAAGACTGATAACTGACAATGCTCTTGTGGCTTTTGAGATCTTTCATGCTATGAAAGGGGTGGGGAAGGGAAAGATGACTCTATTGCTTTGAAACTCGACATGATGGAAACTTATGATAGAGTCGAGTAGTCGTTCCTGGAAAGAGTTATGTTTAAAATGGGTTTTCGGACAAGTTGGGTCCAACGCATTATGGCTTGTGTCTTGAGTGTGTCTTTCTTTGTGAAGACTAATGGAGTGGTGTCTGGGGCTATCTTTCATTCACGAGGTCTTCGTCAAGGTGACCCTATCTCTCCGTACTTGTTTTTACTGTGTGCTAACGCTTTTTCTATGTTACTAAATAAAGCAGCACGTGAGAAAGAATTAAATGGAATTCGGATTTGCCGAGGAGCCCCTTGGGTGTCGCATCTCTTCTTTGCCGATGACAGTATATTGTTTGCCAAAGCAAATTTGTGTGCATGTTCCAAAATTGCTGAAATTATCAGTGTTTACGAGGGAGCATCGGGACAAAAAGTCAACCTTAGCAAAACAGAAGTGGCTTTTAGCAAACGTGTGCCTGTCGCGAGAAAGCAAGAGATTGTGGACGTGTTAGGGGTGCGTGAAGTGGATAGACATGAGAAATATTTAGGCATTCCGACTATCATTGGCAGATCCAAAAAAGCTATTTTTGCATTCTTGAAAGAAAGATTATGGAAGAAACTACAAGGCTGGAAAGAGAAGTTGTTGTCTAGACCGGGGAAGGAGATTCTTATTAAAGCGGTTGCTCAAGCTATAGCGACCTATATGATGAGTGTGTTCAAAATTCCGGATAGCCGTTGAAGAAATTCATGCCATGCTTGCGCGGTTTTGGTGGGGGTCAAAGGATGGTGAAAGAAAGATGCATTGGGCTAGTTGGGATAAATTGTGCCTACCAAAAGCAATGGGAGGGCTCGGTTTTAGAAATCTCAAATGTTTTAACCAAGCTATGCTCGCTAAGAAATGTTGGAGGCTTTACAACGATACAGGTACTCTTCTCCACGCTATACTTAAAGCTCGTTATTTCAAAAATGATGAGTTCTTAGAGGCTAGACGAGGGTACGACCCAAGTTTTACTTGGCGTACCATTTGGGGGCAAAATCGCTCCTTCTTGAGGGGGTTAAAGTGGCGAGTGGGAAATGGTCAAAATGTGTGTGGTTGGGAAGATAATTGGTTACTGAGTGAGTCTAGCACAAGGGTTCCGGCTCCGAATATTAATTGTGACCCTATGATGCGGGTTGCGGACTTAATTGATGGGGAGGATTGTTGCTGGAAGGTGAACCTGGTTCGTGAAATTTTTAATGATGATGATAGCGTTGCTGTGCTATGCGTCCCTCTTGTGAACCCCCTGCCTATGGACACACGATTTTTGTGGCCTACTTCGGATGGTGAGTATAGTGTCAAAACAGGGTATTGGCTCGCTTGAATGGCCCGGTTGGAAGCTTGGGGTGAGCATAATATGATGAATGAAAAGCTTTGGAAGGCGGTGTGGGACATTGATGGACCTCCCGCATTGCGCCATTTTGTTTGGCGAGCCTGTCGGGGTCAGCTTGCGGTGAAGGAGAGACTCCATTTTCGACATGTCACTAACAATTCTACATGCACTATTTGTGGGGCTGCTACAGAGACCATCTTCCATGCTCTTGTAGAATGTACCTATGCCATGAGAATTTGAGAGAGATGTGCTTTTAAGGAGTTGGTTGTGAGCTGTCCTTTTGATATTTTTCCAGATTTGATTTGGTGGTTGTATGAGCGAATGGACAAGGTGGAACGGAGGTTGTGTGTTACGCTGATGTAGGCGAGCTGGGCATGCCGTAATAGCGTCATTTTCGATGAGGTGGCCTTGAATCCTGAGCGTCTTACTATTGGCTATACCAAACTGATCGATGATTATTGTCACTACGCTATCAAAGTGTTCCCAGGTGGAAGTTTGTGCTCGAATTGGGGGGGGGTTCTTCTTGGCTGCTACCACCTGCGGGGTGTGTGAAAATCAATTTCGATGCGCACATCTCTGCAGAGGGGTGGTTAGCTTTTGGTGTAGTGGTATGTGATTATGTCGGTGTGGTGCTGGCAATAGCTACAAAAAGGTTGTATGCACGATGGAATGCAGAGTTAGCCGAAGTAGGGGCTGCTTGTTTTGGATTGGAAGTGGCGAAGCAGCTGGGCTATGGCGATGTTCTGTTGGAGGGCGATGCTCTATAAGTGGTCAACAATGTTCGGAGTAGAAAGTAAGGGAAATCTTCCAGTTTTCTCTTTTATGATAGGTTGCATTGGCTTAGGTGTCTTTTTAATTATTTCGATTGTAAGCATGTAAAGCGGGGTGGGAATACGGTTGCTCACGTAGCTGCTAGACAGGAAATCGATGTCGGGATTGAAGTAATCTGTATGGACTCTTTTCCCCAGAGTATTTTAGCTCTGTCCGATTTTGATATAATATAATTACCCAGCTTGCATTTCAAAAAATTAAATATTGATACTATAAATAATATTTTTATATGATACTTTATAAGAATAATATTTATTAGAGACTCCATATTATTAATATTAGTATAAGGTATTCCTATTAAGAATCGATTATTATTATTATTATTAATAATAATAATAATAATAATAATAATAATAATATGATTTGGTTAATATAAATACTATTTAAATTAACACAGTGGAGTTATTTTTAGTTTTATTATTATGTTCATATAGTAATTAGATTAATTTGTTATATTATTATGATAAAATATAGTTATTATTAATGAATATAATTGAATTTTACTTAATGATTATTTATATTAATATTATTAACTATTTTGGTATTGATGATGAAATATCATTAATTGATGAAGATCACATAACCAAATTTCATACAGAGAATGAAAGAGAGAGAAACAGGGAAAAGCTTACTGTAAACCTTTTATTAGAAAAGGAAAGCATTTGTTCTAAGTACATCAGAGTGTATTTATACCAAGTGATATTATATGCAGCAAATCATTTAGAATGGTGTGGCTTATAAGTTATAACATAGCAACATGAGGTGGCATAGTGGGAGAAGGTGGGCTAGCAGCTATACTATCTCCAACACGCCCCCGCAAGCTAGGGGTGGTGGCATCAACCATGCCTAGCTTTGACATTAAGTGATGAAAATGAGGACCAGAAAATGTCTTTGGGAAAGCATCAGCTAACTGTTCTTTAGTAGGCAGGTAGTGCAATCGAAGGAGCCCTTCTAGAACCTTATCCCGAGTAAAGTGGCAATCTATTTCGATGTGCTTGGTCCGTTCATGTTGAATGGGATTCTTGCCAATGTTGATTGCAGACTGATTGTCACAATGGATGGTCACAGGTCAAAGATTAGATACGTCTAATTCCTCCAGCAGCCTGATTAACCAAGTCACCTCAGAAGCAACAGAAGCCATAGCTCTGTACTCGGCTTCTGAGGAAGATCGAGATATGGTACTCTGCTTCTTGCTTTTCCATGAAATAGGGGAACTACCAAACAGAACTAGATACCCTGTAACAGACTTCCTGGTGGAAGGGCAAGCAGCCCAATCGGAATCAGAATAGCCAAGCAAATGAACGGTGTCATTGGCCTTGAGAAGGAGGCCTTGGCCAAGAGTTCCAGCAACATATCGAAGAACATGGGTAGCAGCGTGCATGTGAGGAATTCGCAGGTGCTGCATGAATTGACTCAAGGTTTGGACGGCAGACGCCAAATCTGGCCTAGTGTGAGTCAAAAAATTCAACTTGCCGACGAGTGATCGGTAAAAAGGCCGGATCATGGTAGGGATCACCAATGTCAGCATGTAATTTTAGAGTGAGAGGTAGAGGTGTAGTAGCCTTCTTAGAAAGATCCATACCAGAAAAATGCAGGAGCTCCTTAGTAAATTTATGCTGAGTGAGTATAATGCCAGAATGCACCCGTCAAACCTCCATGCCAAGGAAAAAATTTAGGAATCCCAGATCCTTAATACTGAAAGTATCATCTAAATGCTTCTTCAATGTTTTAATAGTGGGAACATGGGTGCCTGTCAAGATGATGTCGTCTACATAGACAGCGGCAATGGTCAAGTAGTGTCCATTTGATTTCTTCAAGAAAAGGGAATAGTCAGTTTTTGATTGAGAAAACCCTTGACATTGAAGTTCATGAACCAACTTGGAGAACCATTGCCGAGAAGCTTGTTTAAGGCCATACAATGATCTCTTGAGTTTACATACTTTATTGTCCGGGTTAGGGATGCCGTCTGGGAACTTCATGTAAACTTCCTCATGAAGGTCACCATGAAGAAAGGCGTTGTTGACATCAAGTTGGTACAAGGGCCAGTTATTCTGTGCTGACATCAAGTTTGAGGGTCACTTGGTCCGGGGGGCGGAGTTAGTTGCTATAGCTAGCTACATTGCCAAAGGCTCTAGGGAGCAATTTCAGTACAACTTGGCCCACCATGTAGCTATTCAGTTCGAGTGTATCTCGAACTCGCTCCCTAGGCCAAGGGAAGACGGTAGTTGGACCTCTAGGCGGTTAGTCAACGGGGGGTTGATCACACTGTTTGTCTGGCAAATTGCCAGCTTTGACGAGACTCAGAGTACCCCCGTCCTTGGCCCTACCCTCATTGACCTCACATACCTCAACACCCTTAAAGTCCTAAATCGTCTGCCTGACCATAGATTCTAGTGGGTGATTAAAGCAAAAAAATCCATCATTCTGCCCGACCCTAGAGCCCGATTGTGGCCTTGTCAGGCGAACTACCTACTCCCCATAGAGGGAGTTGATCTTGTTGTCGGTGACCCCGAGCCCCCTCGTCGTTCTTACCACAGGCGGCATACGCCGATCTTAGACGAGGGCGCCAACACTTCTGCTCCTCCCCCTCCCCCCTCACACGGACACATTTGACTTTACTTCTATGATGTCGACCCTAGGTCGCATGGAGACGGGGATGGGAAGGATGGAAGGGCTGATCAACGCGAACACCGCCACCCTAGCGGGATATGGCACTCGCATCGATCAGCTCTATATCCGTGTAGATCAGATGGGGGGCGGATGGATACCTTGGCCAACGACCAGCACTACGCCCTTTATCCTCTCTATGACGACTATTGCAGGCGTGGCATTATTGAGCAGACTGCTCAACACCCCTCGTGGTACCATTGGAACCCGAGTTATAGTCAGACTGCCGGTCAGAGTGATGACATGGCAGAGGATGAGGAGGAGGAGCCTGCTCGTCAGTCCGTCTCTTTAGGAGACTTTGGTCTTGGGCCTAGTGGTTTTGGGGGTGGCTTTGGTGGAGGGGTGAGTGGTTTTTCAGGTGATCCCTCAGGTGGTGGTTACACAGATGGTGGTGGTACTTCTAGTGGTGGCTTCTTTGGTGCCCCCACTGATGATGATATGGGCGGCTGATGCCCTTGTTCTCTCCTCTCCCTCGTTGCAATGAGGACATTGCCTCGTTCAGCTTGGGGGAGGATTTCTCACTGTGAGTACTCTCTTTATTGCTTTCTAGTATAGTTTGTTGCTTTTTAGTGTAGTTTAAAGCTTTGATAGAATAGTTTTACATGTTTGAAAAATATAAAAAAATAAATTTTTTTTTGATTGATCATGACTGGTTTGATTGCCTCCCTGTGCCCCTTGTTGTGCTGTTATTGAAAATGATTTGACTCTGCTTTCTGGATAGCTGGGCATTTGTGATTCTGAGGTTTTGATTTGATGTTCGACTACTTTTATTTCGAGCGATTTCTGACTATGATATACTACTTTGTGCTGCATACACATGACTAACATATCAGTTTACAGGGTAGGATACCTATAGCTATTACCAATTGAATTTAGGATGAAACCTCATCTAAACTTATATATTATTAAACTCTTTTCCGATAGACATGTGTATGCAGACTATTAGGGTAATTTGGTAATTAGACTCTTTGTAAAGATATTTTGTATCTCTATATATATAACATGCCAGGCAACCTAAACAGGTTAGCCAATTATTATTCTCAATACTCGTTAATGATCGTAGTAAGCATAGTGATGTTGATTATCATTTTGTTCGTGAGATGGTTGCTAAAGGTGGACTTCAGGTCAAGCACGTTCCGACACAGTTGCAGGTTGCTGATATTTTTACTAAGGGTCTTTCTTCTGAGTTGTTTTGTAAACATCGTTCCAATCTATCCGTGATTCCTCCCCGTAAAGATTGAGGGGGTGTATTAGGGTAATTTGGTAATTAGACTCTTTGTAAAGATATTTTGTATCTCTATATATATAACATGCCAGGCAACCTAAACAGGTTAGCCAATCATTATTCTCAATACTTGTTCACAGACCAATAAGATCTTTTTATCAAACTCGCTCACATTACTTCTATGGACTTCAGGACTTGTGTCTCACACTATATAAGTATATATGGTATCAAGTATCAACTATGGAATTAAGTCTAGAAAGGCAGCCGCATACGAGGTTTCATGTGAAAGAAATGTTATCTCATAAACTCTATGACAAGCACACTAAAGCCACTTTCTTTTCTTTAGCATTAAAAACCCCTAATAACAAATCAGAAAATGACAGTAAAGATGTAGATTTCTCTCCACAGTCAAGACAGCTAGCTAATTTTTGTTTTACGGTATGAAATACCAAGCCAATTTTGACATGACAACTTTTTATTTGGGGACACAAACTAACAAAACATTGTAGAAATACATTGTATTTTAGGTAACATCTGATAATCATAATATATTGTTCCCCTTTTTAAGGTTGTCCTCTTTTCTTCACTAAATAATGATTACTTCACCAATTTTACTTTTTGACATATATACTTTCTCCTGTTTTTATTTTTCTTTTCTATTGCATTATTTTGATTTTTATACTAGTTATACACTAACTGTGGCATATTTTATTTTTTGCTTACTAATATAATTCAATAATTATATGCATATATATAGGTTGGTTTGTGAGTGAGCGCACATGAAACAATAAAAATTATTCTTTTTGTTTGCTTTCTACAAAATATGTTTCACTAACGAAACTGGTAAATGGAAGTGTAAAATAGAATATATCAAAACAAAACTACAAAATTAAGATAGATAAGCATAAATAGTTTGAAATTAAAAGGGAACAAATCTTTCGCCATTTAGGGCCTATTTTCTTATACTGAAAACATGTGAACCGAACCGAAATAGAACTGAACTTAACTTAACTTATTTGAAAATAAGATGGGGAAGACAGGCCCTTAGAGCATTTAAAAGTAAGAAAAACTTTAATTAACAGATGTACAAAAAAATAGGAAGAATTTTGATGAACGAAAAGAATAATACTTCTCACATAGAGTTTCATCATCGGTCAAATACAAGTTGCCAAAAAAATACTTATTAGAAATGAATTTGATCTTTGCTCTTTGTTAGAGTTTTATCACTTCTTAGTCAAAGTTATATATCTTCTTATTTAATTTAATTCTCACACGAAGAGGACAATAGAATATTACATCAGGGATTTTGTTTTTTTTTGGGGAAAGATACAAGGATAAACTTAGTGAACCCTTCTCTCAAGGGGAGCCCCTAAGCTATCTAATAAAGAAAGACGCTACAAGATAGGATCAAGCTGGGCGTCGATCGACTGGCTTTTGGTTTGTATAAAATGCCCTTGCTTGGATAGATAATCTGCAACTCTATCGGCTTCTCTGCATACATGGGTAATGTTGGTAGAGCGAAAATATGTAAGAAGATGGCGGATGTCATCGATGAGGTTTTGGAGGCACCAAGGAACGTTGAACTTTCCTCTCAGCATGTTTATTACGACCAGATTGTCGCCTTCGATGAGTAGGTCTTGGATCTGCATCTTCATTGCTTGAAGAAGTCCATTGCGCAGTGCTGTAGCCTCCGCTATTAGTGAGGAGGAGATTCCAAGATTGAAAGTCACGGTGCTGAGTATGCTGCCTGCTGAATTGCGAAGGACTATACCAGCTGCTGCTGATGAGGTGTGGTTGGAAGACCCATCAAAGTTGATTTTGATATATTGTTGGGGGGGGGGTGGATTCCAATGTACCTGGATGGTTTGGGGATGTCTGATCATAGGGAGCTTATACCCAGAGGACTCTGTGTCAATAGAATTTCGTAAGTTCCACTTTGTCATTGCATATCTAGCTCGATAAAGGATCCGTTGGGTTTGAAAAGTTTCAATTTTAAAGATGATAGCATTCCTTTCTTTCCAAATACTCCATAGAAAGAGAAATAGTTTTGCAAGGTCTTGTTTGGGATACGTATGAACGTTTGAGAGAAAGTTATGCAAAGTTTGACTCCGGGTTGGCATTCCTAGGAACCTTTTGGTCATAGTAATATTCCAAAAATTCTGAGAGTTTATGCAAGATATAAACAGATGGTCAATAGTTTCATGCGAGGATTGGCAGAATGGATAGTGAATTGGGACGGAAATATTTCTTTTAACTAGGTTGTTTCTTGTTGGAATGCCATTATGGATTAATTGTCAGATAAACTCTTCTACTTTTGGATGAATGTCTATGTTCTATATCCAAGCATATGGCCATTTAACTGTTTGAAAATGAGTAGTGTTGTGTGTTAACCAAGTGGCCGATTTAACAGTAAATTTTCCAGATGAGGTCAAACCCCAACATGGAGTATCTTTTTGGCGACGGCCGACAGGATATGGTATCTTAAGAATGGAAGAGAAAGGCCTTAAAAACAATGGGAGAGAAAAACAGAGGGAGTAGATTCGACTCTTGATGATTATTTTTTTATTTATAGAGGATTCTGGGGGTATTACAATATCATCTTTTTCTTGGGGAAGAATAATTGAAAATTTACCAATATTTTTCAATATTTCAAACATATCATGTCAGATTTCTAAAGACATTCAAATTATTTGAAATTGAAATAAAGGAAGAAAATAATATTTTATTTCTTTTATTTATAATTATTTTTTATCTACTTTATCCCTGTATTTGAAACTTTTTCTCAGTT
Organism: Patellifolia procumbens; assembly: GCA_947645195.1. NCBI lineage: Eukaryota > Viridiplantae > Streptophyta > Magnoliopsida > Caryophyllales > Amaranthaceae > Patellifolia > Patellifolia procumbens. Next base: position 850,366 of record CANSGD010001175.1, read on the forward strand.
ATACATATTACTATAATCTTAGTATGAAAATTACTTACTATTCAACAAGATTATGTCTATATGATTATAAATAAATAAATCGTGATTGATATTTTTTTAAAATCTATGTGTACTTGTATTATTTTTATATAATTTGATGAAAAAACTATTTTATCCCCATGATTTTAATTGAAAATCTCCCTACGCAATCTAATATCTTTGACAAATATACCATGACCGATAGTGCTGATCTATTTATCAATAAATGATTTATACTAAGTGATATCGTTAGGAGAATAAGGCACAAAGTTTGGATGGAATAGATGAGCGCAATAAGCTGTTTGATGATCTAGATACCAATACAAATCACAAGTATCGGAAGTGGGATTAGAGTTCAAACTGTCCATAGAAAAGTTATTGCCTGCTAAATACAAATTACCAGTAATAGAATTTACACGAGGCAAATTCATTAATGACAAGTTAGAAATTACTCAGAGCATCATTAATGGTGAGGCAAAAAAAAAATCTCAATCTTCTCTTTCTTCATTTCTCTCTCCTCCACATCACCAATTGAGATTTTTCAATTGAGAATTATTTCCACTTCTTAACACTGAGCTTTTATAAATTCTCAATTCTATTCTCTCTCCTACTTTTTGCCTACCCCACCACTTTTTCTCTCTCTTCACCCAATTTCAATATTACACTACATATTAATTTATTATAAATTGTTATTAGTAAATTGTATTATTAAGGTGATTATTATTAATTAATATGAATTAAAAATAAATTTATGTAATAAACATTGATGAATAAATAATCATTAAAAATTAATAGAGAATTGCGTATGTAGATGTAGATGTAGATGTAAATGTTTAATTTTTAAAAAAATGAAGATTTAATTAAGAAATAATGTATATATTAATCTCGTTAATGCTTGTTAATAATTTATTAATCATAAAGCTATAAAATTAGTATGAATATTAATCGATAATTAAGCTTAACATAAAATTAAACATATTTTTATTGATATTACAACAAAATAAAAGCAACGAAATTAATGAGAAATTACTTAGAGTACATGATCACTTAAGTAGATGACACACATAATAGATAAATATTACTAAACATTTAATTAACTAGTAGATCAGTGTCGATTACCACCAAACTTTTGCCATATGTGTTCCACTAGATCCTTTTTTAGTTGCAAATGAGTGTGTTGATCTTGAACATTTTGTGTGTTTTGTAAGTAGATGTTAATATCCACGATTCGATTGGTATGGTACACGAATGGCTCTTCGTTGGTAAGCACTGCTGCGCGCCGAGGTCTTCGTCGAGGTCGATCCGCAATAAATTCTGAGGTATCAGCGTAGCTCGCATACGAGTGCCTTTCATCTTCAACAATCATGTTGTGCATTATGATACAACACATCATAATGTTATGAAGTATGTTCATGTCCCAAGCAAGGGACGGTTGCCGAATTATTGCAAATCGAGCTTGTAGGACTCCGAATGCTCGCTCTACGTCCTTCCGCACAGCTTCTTGATGTTGAGCAAACAACCTGTCTTTCGGAGTTTGGGGACTTGGTATAGATTTGACGAAAGTTGACCATTTTGGATAAATACCATCCGTAAGGTAATATCCCTTGTTATATTGATGGCCATTAACAGAGAAATTAACGGGCGGTGCACGACCTTCTAAAACATCGTCAAAAACAGGGGGAACGATGTAGGACATTCAAATCGTTGCATGAACCAGCAGTTCCGAAGAAAGAATGCCAAATCCAAAGGTCACAATCCGCAACGGCTTCTAGGATAAGTGTGGTATTCCCATCCTTGCCTTGAAATTGCCCTTTCCAAGCCATGGGACAATTTTTCCACTCCCAATGCATACAGTCGATGCTACCAATCATGCCTGGAAATCCACGGTCCTCCCCAATTTGGAGTAGCCTTGCAACATCATTAGAAGTTGGTCGCCTCATGTACTGATCCCCAAATTGAGTGATGACGCTCCACGTGAAATGGTGTAGGGCTTCTCTTGCTGTACTTTCACTTATGCGTACATATTCATCAACAGCATCGGCTGCTAAGCCATACGCTAACATCCGTATCGCCGCCGTACACTTCTGTAGAGGAGATAACCCTAACTTCCCCGCGGCATCCCGTTTTTGTTGAAACCAAGCATCATTGGCCACAACAGCATTCATTATACGGAGGAAAACATCCCTACGCATTCGGAATCGTCGACGGAACAGACTATCGTTGTACACTGGCTGTTCTGCAAAGTAGTCATTGAACAAGCGGACATGCCCGGCTTCCCGATCCCTATTACAACGTGGGTTTCTTCCACCCGGCCTTGGTCTAGGAGTGACTGCGGCCATGAGGTTAGGAAGATGAACACTTATTGCAGTGTCAATCATTTCCTCAATTTCCCGATCTTCATTGGCTCTCCTTTCCTCTTCAGAATCAGAAGATGAACTTGATGTGGAACTTATAGGCATGTTGAAGGGGTTAGTCGAGAAATTGGATAAGTGGAGGAGGAATTTCAGAATTCAGTAAAGTTATTAGTGGAAAGTGTAGTAAGATACCAATGCACAAGTATTGTTATATAGAGTTGGTTCCACATTAACATTGGATTCTCCAATACTCACATGAGTAACAAAGACAATTGGCTCTCCACCACAACTTTTGAAAAGCTGAGTGACAAAGACAATTGGATGGTATATCACTTTTGTATCATATGGTCTACTACTCTATTATATAAATACTGCCCCTCAACATCTGAAAAATGATGGTTGCTTTGTCATTTGCATTGGATCCCTATAGCATGGTCCACTACACACTCTATTATATAAACATGTGACCAGTGGATGCTCTTGTCACAATCACTTTTTGCAAAAGCTGAGTGATGTTGCTTGGATGCTATTGTCACAATTATTTTTGTAGAACAAATATACTTGCAAAAGAAATAATGTAAAAGAAGACATGTATGAATAAAATATTGAAATAGCATTACATAATAATAGAGTTACATAATTATAGCATTACATAAAATATTGAAATAGTAGATTAATTAAATCCTGGGTGATTATCGAAATATTTCATCAAGTCCTCATACATTTTTTGTTCAAAGGGCAATCGATCATGGTTGCCTCTTAAATCACAAAGAATGTTCCAATTGTTGGTGTACTCCTCCCTTGCCACCTGCTTCGCCTTGCAAGCTTCTTTCTCCCTTTTCAACCGCAATTTCTCCTTTTCAATCTCCATGAAAGCTTCTCTGTTATCAGTGTGAAGCTTGAGTTTTTCTCCAAAATCATTAAAAGCTTCAAATGCTTCATCAACTCTCGTCTTTCCTTTACCTCTTGCCAAGGCTTTTGCCTTCTTCGAACCGTCAGGACGTACATTACTTGTTGGTGTATCATTACCTTCAAATTCTTCCCTGGATCTCTTTCCACTGCTTCCACTGTCCTGGGGAACCACATTTCTCGGTCGTCCTCGAGGTTGGTTGATGGACATGGCCACATTTTCTTGCCACTTAGGAAATTCAATAAGTTGTTTCCAACATTGCTCAGACAAAAAATGTCTTCCCCACATGTTCTCATAGATGAGGTAAGCCTCCCGAAGGATTCCATCTTTGCTCTGCCCACTAGTCGCCCTACGAGTGGCTTCGTCGTAGCAACCAACCCACTTCATTATTTGTTCACTTAGCCTCATCCAACGACTGTGTATCGATTTTAGAGTTCTTTGTGGAATTTTGCTTGGGTTGGCCAACCTGATTTCCTCGTACTTTGCTATCACCTTATTCCAGAATTCTTTGCCCGACTGATAGGTTCCGGTTATACTGTCACATGAAGTGTTCATGTACGCCGAAACTAGGGCTTCATTCTCCAGCATAGACCAATTTTTGGCCCCGTGACCTTCATTAGATGTTTGTGTAGGATGTGTGTCGAGCCCAGGTTGTTGTTGCAGGAGCTGTGTGAAGGTTTGTTGCGTTTGCTCGGGCTCATCTTCATCCTCCACGTCAACCTCGTTTTGGTTGGTGCTCGAACCCCCACCAGGAGTAGAACCGCCCCCAGGAGTTGGAGATCGATCATAGTGGTAATTAACACCAGACTCCATTCGAGAGAAGGAGTAATTTTGTGAAGGATGGGAATAGCTTTGAGACATGGTATAATTTTGAGGATAATTTAGGGAGTTTTGCGGCCAGTTCTGGGGATAACTTTGAGAGTTTTGAGGCCAATTTTGAGGGTAATTAGGTGCAGAATTCATTGGATTTTGTGGAGTAATTTGTGGGAAAACTTGAGGATAGTTTGGTTGATTGATTCCCATATTTTGTTGATTTTGTGGAAAATATTGTGGGTTTTGAGGATAATTTTGAGAAACACCTTGTGGATTTTGAGAGCTATTTTTCCTACTTCTACGCTTAGGCTTGGGATTAGTAGGATGATTAGGATTTCCAGATTCCATAATAATGGTTTTGAATTTTTTAGTAGGAATTTTAAAGAGAAGAAAACTCAAAAGATAATTAATTTAGCTAATGTATGGAAAATCACAATTAAGTAGGAGTTTTTGGATGGTGTTCAAAATATATGAATATGGGTGTCTATTTATAGAGAATGAAAAATCATGAATTTTGATATTTTTTTTTTTTTGATTTTTCGTTTACAAGATATAAGGCGTGGAAGTTTTACCTCCACAAAATAATCGGTCCAATCACAGGGTGCCAGCTGGACGGACACGCGTCAGACCCAGCTGGCTCCCTTTAAATTTTTTTTTTTTTGGGGTTAAACGCATGAAATCTCTCTTCCTCTCCTTGCGTTTTGCTGTGCTGCTTTGCACTGAATGGGCCCCTTTCTCCAACTGAGATTTCTTTGAGAAATCTCGGTTGAGCGAGAATTTGGCCAAAATCTCAATTCTTGAGATTTTCCCCCCACCCCATTAAGAGCTCATTTTATTCTCAAACAAATCTCAATGCAATTGAGAATTGTTTGAGAATACCATTAATGATGCTCTCATACCATTACCACGAGGACAATGTTGCTCACTGTTGCTCGCCCCACCATGAGATTAGTTTCAAGCCTGATCGTTTCGACCATTACTATTATTGCGCCCACCTTTGTGCACAAAAGGGAGGAGCACCATGAGCATAGTGCTCCATGCCCACGTCATCATGTACGTCAGCATGCTCGCAGTGTACATAAGACTTTTGCTAATGTACAATATGCTCGCAGTGTACATAGGACTTCTGGTAGTGTACAAAAAAACTCCCATTGTACATTAACCCCCAAATGAACATTAGATTTATTTATTTTTCTCTCTCCTCCATAATTGGACATTTTGAATTCATTTCCCTAAAACTTTTCCCTCCAAATGTTCCAATTAACTTTTATATACGTTCTTTTATATAACTTTAATGTTCACTATGATTATTAAACATGCTCATTTATTTATTCCAAATGTTCATTGTATAATGATACAAATTTAAAAAAAATTTGTTCCAATTAACTTTGACACAAAAACTTAATGGGTGAACATATAGGTTTAGACAATATACATGTGTATACAATTAGTGAACATATGAATTATTGTATTGTACACATGTGTAAAGTGAGTGAACATTGATAATTGTACAATAGCTTACATGTAAGTGTACAAAAAATCACATTTGAGTGTACATATGTCAAATAATTGATACTTGGACATATATATAAGGGAAATTCCCAATGGTGGCCCTTAGGTTTTAAGAATTCTCAGTGGTGTAAATTTCAAAAAAACTATTCCGCTAGTAACCCTGCTTTACAAATTATTCCCAAACATAACCTTAATGAAGAATATTTCATTAATAATAAAGCATATTATATTAGTTAATAGTTAAAGTAGTTATCCGCACGTAAAACGAGGCACTTTTGGGTCGTTTTTTGCCCTTAAGGGATGATTTTAATGGGTAAGTTTTAGCTCTTAAGAGTTGATTTTGAGGTCGAAATTGACAAAAAACTACCCAAAATGCCTCGTTTTATTTGTGAGTGACCGCCTTAACTGTTTACTAACGGAATATGCTTTATTATTAACGGAATATTCTTCATTAAGGTTATATTTGGGAATAATTTGTAAAGTAGGCTACCAACGGGAAAGTTTTTTTGGAATTTCCGCCACTGGGAATTCTTTAGACCTAAGGACCACCATTGGGAATTTCCCTATATATAATGACATTTGCAAGATAGGGAATACAAGGATATTATTATTTGACATATGTACACTCATATATGATCTTTTGTACACTTACATGTAAGCTATTGTTCAATTACCAATGTTCACTCGTTTTACACATGTGTATAATACCATAATTCATATGTTCACTAATTGTATACACATGTACATTGTCTAAACCTATAATTGATTTGTACACTGACATGTAAGCTATTGTACAATTACCAATGTTTACTCGCTTTACACATGTGTACAATATCATAATTCATATGTTCACTAATTGTATACACATGTACATTGGTGGAGTATGGGGAAGTGGAAAGAAAAATGACAGTAAACCCTTTGAAATTTATTTTGTACATTGCCGGATGTTGGAGTTAAGGCTTGCAAAGCCTACTTGTGTTTTTCCCAAACATCCCACATCACCTATGGAAGGGAGCTTGCCTTTGTTTATTAACTCCCTTCCTCTTCATGTTTATTGAGTTGAGTACTTGGTTGGCTTTTGTGGTTGGAGATCAAGCTTGGGTTTGGGCTTGCTATCACACACACACGCGCGCGCGCCGCCCGCCCGGACCGGATCGGGCCGGGCTGGGCCTGGGATCTAGGTTCTGGGTTCTGGGTTCTGGGAAGAGCTGAGCTGGAGCTTATCTTTTTGGACCCGAGCCCAACTGTGTGTAACGGTAACATGTAACATTGAAACGTTTTTAAACGTTACAGTGTTAATGGCCTTTATTGTCGCCCTTGATTTCCTCCCTCTGTTTATTACCTTCCTTATTTGGCCTGATTCTTTTACTATAAAATCAGTCCACTGCTACCTCAGTTTGGCATCCAAAAATCACTTCTCTTCTCTTCTTCTTTCTCTCTTCTAAACACTGGGTACGTGCATAATCTGTCTCCAAGATCTTTCTATGTTAGTGGTGACTTAGAAAGGTCGCTGTGTTAACCTTGGGGAGCTTTCCGGCCAGTTGCAATTACCACCATAGTCGGACCGTAATTGCTTTCAAGTCAGTGGTCTTCTACCGCGACACAGCCTTGAATTTAGTCATTGTAATCAGTCATTTTCTAACAATTTGAAAGCAATTATTTTAATTTGCAATGGCTGATTTTTCAAGCAAATCCGTGTCTCATCTGTCCAAGCTCGAATCTCTTGACGGAAACAACTACAAACGTTGGTCTTCGAAACTGCTGATGTTCTTTGAGCAATTGGACATTGACTACGTCCTTTTCAAGGACTGTCCCACTGCGCTTACTACTACAGGTGACTCATCCTCTTCTCCTTCTGCTACTGAAATTAAGAAGAAAGAGGACGAAATTGAAAAATATGTAAAAGATAATAAAACTGTCCGTTTCCACCTCCTTAATCTGATGATCAATAATCTGTATGATTTGTTTATGGTTCATAAAAGTTCAAAACTGATTTGGGAGGCCCTTGAGAAAAAATATGGGGCTGATGATGCTGGAAAACAGAAGTATGTTGTTGGCAAGTGGCTGGCTTTCCGTATGGTTGATGATAAGCCAGTCATGGATCAAGTTCATGAGTTCAAAAATCTCTGTGCTGATGTTCTTAATGAGGACATGAAAATATGTGAAGTATTTCAAGCTAATGTTTTACTAGAAAAATTTCCCCCTTCTTGGAGAGATTTTAGAAATAATCTGAAACACAGAAAAGAATTCCTGTCTCTTCAGGAATTAATTAGTCATATGAGGATTGAAGAGGCAAATCGCCTTAAGGACAATCTAGATTCAGTTTCTGTTAATACCACTAAAGCTAACCTGGTGGAATCTGCTGCTCCATCAGGCTCTGATAAGTTTAAGGGTAAAGGGAAAATGGGTAATAACAAGGGAAAGAAGCAAGGCAAATTTAACAAACCGGATAGCAAGATTCAAAAGAAGTCTGTCCTCTGTTATGTCTGTGGCAAGCCAGATCATAAGGCTTACCAATGCCCTCAACGCCAAGGTTTTGTGCAAAAACAAGGACCTCAGGCCAACCTTGCTGAATCAAACGACATTGTCGTTGCTGTGGTTGTTGAAGCAAATCTGATCGAGAACGGTACTGATTGGATTCTGGACACTAGGGCTTCTAGACATTTCTGTGCAAACAAGGAGCTGCTCCATGATTTTCAGGATGCTTCTGAAGGCGAGTGTGTCTACATGGGCAATGCTGCAACTGCTGGAGTACTTGGACGAGGAAAGGTCACTCTTAAACTTACCTCTGGAAAAACCCTCTCCCTTTCAAATGTGTTGTATGTTCCTACTATGCGTCGCAACTTAGTGTCTGGTGCCTTGTTAAACAAAGCTGGTTTGAAAATTGTTTTTGAGGCTGACAAAGTTGTAATGACTCGTGGTGGGGAATTTGTTGGGAAGGGGTTTTTAAATGGAGATTTATTTATTCTGAATGTTGCTTCTTCTATTTCTGTTGTTTTTAATAAAACTGTTTCTGGTTCTGCTTATATTGCTGAGTCTTTAAATTTGTGGCATGGTAGATTAGGGCATGTGAATGTTGCTTCCATTAAGAGACTAAGGACCTTAGCTTTAATTCCTAATCTGTCGACTACTGAGTTTTCTAAGTGTCCAGTTTGTGTTGAAGCAAAATTCACTAAGAAACCTTGCAAAACTGTGACTCAAAGGACCACACAACTTCTAGAGTTGATTCATACGGACTTAGCTGACTTCCAGAACACTAGAAGTAGAGGAGGAAAATTCTGGTATATTTCATTTGTTGATGATTTTTCGAGGTACACTAAGATTTACCTTCTCAAAGCCAAAAGTGAGGCAGGGGAAGCTTTCATCAAATATAAGGCCGAAGTAGAAAACCAACTTGATAGGAAAATCAAGAGGGTTAGATCTGACAGAGGTAGAGAGTTTGAAAACTTCTCTTTGAATGACCATTGTGAGAAATTGGGTATTATTCATGAACTTAGTGCACCTTATGTATTCCAACAGAATGGTATAGCTGAACGGAAAAATAGGTCTTTGAAAAACATGATGAATGCTATGCTTGTAAGTTCTGGGTTGCCTGATGAAATGTGGGGGGAAGCAGTCCTTTCAGCCTGTCATGTTCTTAACAGAGTACCTCACAAAAGGTTAGATAAGACTCCCTATGAATTATGGAAGGGGTTTACTCCAAACTTGAGCTTCTTGAGAGTGTGGGGGTGTCTAGCTAAAGTTGGGCTACTTGACTATAAAAGGTCAAACATTGGACCCAAGACCTTTGATGCAGTATTTATTGGTTATGCTCATGCTGCCTATAGGTTCATGACTTTGAGTGATAGGTCTATTTGTGAGTACAGAGACGCTGAGTTCTTTGAACATGTTTTTCCCTTGAAAAAGGGTGATGTTGCTTCCATGCCTTCATGTTCTTCTCCTACGGTTGTTTTACCTACTTGTTCTACGCACGACGTTCCCTTACCTACTAGTGATGTTACTGCTGATTTGACTTTAAGTAGTACTTCAGTTGATTTGCATGTTAGTAGTTCTGGTGCTACAGATGAACCTAGGAGAAGTAAAAGACCTAGAGTAGCAAAAGACTTTGGTTCTGATTTTGTCACTGCTTTTCTGTCTGAGAGCTCTTGTATTGACTTGTTGAGTGATGAATTGGTCTATGCTTTCATGATAAAAGAGGACCCTAAGACTTTTGAGGAAGCAATGAGATCTGTGGATGCTAGTTTTTGGAAAGAGGCCATTAAGAGCGAGTTAGATTCCATAGTGTCTAACTCCACTTGGGAGTTAACTTACTTACCTAAGGGATCAAAGACCATAGATAGCAAATGGATCTTTAAAAAGAAGTTGAGACCTGATGGGACCATTGAGAGGTTTAAAGCCAGACTTGTGATTAGGGGCTTCACTCAAAGGAAAGGACTAGATTACTTTGACACTTATTCTCCTGTGACTAAGATAGACACCATTAGGACCCTGTTAGCTCTTGCTGCTATTCATGACTTAGTCATACATCAGATGGATGTTAAGACTGCTTTCTTGAATGGTGACTTAGAGGAGGAGATTTATATGTCTCAACCTGAGGGTTTCGTGGTGCAAGGTCAAGAAGATAAAGTGTGTAAGTTGAGGAAGTCCTTATATGGTCTCAAACAAGCACCAAAACAGTGGTATGAAAAATTTGACAGTACTATTGTGTCAAATGGCTTCATTGTCAACAACTCTGACTCTTGCGTTTACTCAAAGCTAATAGGATCAGATTGTGTAATCATATGTCTTTATGTGGATGACATGTTGATCTTTGGTAACAATTTAAAGGTGGTCAATGATACTAAACTTTTCTTGGCATCGAAGTTTGAGATGAAGGATTTGGGAGAAGCTGATGTGATTTTAGGAGTAAGACTTAAGAAAACCTCCGGTCGCATCTCCCTTAGTCAGTCTCATTATGTGGAAAAGGTGCTTAAAAAATTTAACTCCTTTGATGTTGCTCCAGTGAGTACACCCTATGACCCTAGTATTCATTTGACTAAGAATTTAGGAGAAAGTGTTTCTCAAAGTGAATATGCGAAAGTCATAGGTAGTTTGATGTACCTCATGAACTGTACTCGACCTGACATAGCTTATGCAGTGAGTCGACTGAGTCGGTATACTCATAACCCTAGTAATGAACATTGGAATGCTCTTCATCGTCTTCTTAGATACCTGAAAGGAACAGTTGATCTATGTTTGCACTATTCTAAATTTCCTGCTGTACTTGAAGGATTTTGTGATGCAAACTGGGTTTCAGGTAATGATGAGATTAGTTCAACTAGTGGTTACGTGTTTACTCTTGGTGGTGGTGCTATTTCGTGGAAGTCTTCGAAACAGACTTGTATAGCACGCTCAACCATGGAGTCTGAGTTTATTGCACTCGAGTTGGCAGGGCAAGAAGCTGAGTGGTTGAGAAACCTTTTGTCTGATATTCCATTATGGGGAGGGCAGGGTGCTCCTGTCTCCCTTCATTGTGATTCTCAAGCAGCCATTGGCGTTGCTAAGAACAGTGTCTACAATGGTAAGAAAAGACACATACGGATCAGACATGGAGTCGTGAAACAACTCCTGAAAAATGGGGTGATTTCTTTGGACTATGTCAGGTCCGAAAGAAATCTTGCTGATCCCTTTACTAAGGGATTATCTAGGAGAGTTGTCCTAGAGTCGTCGAGGGGGATGGGGCTTAGGCCCATTAGTTGAGAGTTTATGGTGGATACCCGTTTGTGGTCAAACGAAGCCATAGAATCTTAACTTGCACTACATTTCTCATCCCTATGGCGTGTTGGTAGTGCTTTCTAAATCCATAGCCTGTTTGGTGGTGCTATTGAGACGCACTTGATGGATTTATATTGTGAGGTTGAGCTTTTGCTCTTAATAGTTCCATATCCTTCGGGGTGGTGTTATTGAGGAACACTTAATGGACTACCTACGTAAGTGTGGAGGTTAAGCCGCCTTCTATGAAAGACTGGGCTGTCTTTCTAGAGCACTTATGAGACCCAAGGTGTGCGCATGGCTATAAAGCGCTTGTGTTGTATCGCTGAGACTGCACGTTCTTAAGGTAGGTATGTGTTGTGGGGGTCTCAACGGAACTCTGGTGAGTTCAAGAGAAATTCACTCACTAGAAAGTAAGTTGTTGCCTCACTCCACTATGTATCAATTCAAATCGAAAGATATTGATGCTTAAGTACCTCCCTTTCCTTACCCGAAAATTTCTTTTGCTTTTCAGAGCCTTTGTGGGGGATTGTTGGAGTTAAGGCTTGCAAAGCCTACTTGTGTTTTTCCCAAACATCCCACATCACCTATGGAAGGGAGCTTGCCTTTGTTTATTAACTCCCTTCCTCTTCATGTTTATTGAGTTGAGTACATGGTTGGCTTTTGTGGTTGGAGATCAAGCTTGGGTTTGGGCTTGCTATCACACACACGCGCGCGCGCGCGCGCCGCCCGCCCGGACCGGACCGAGCTGGGCTGGGCCTGGGCCTGGGATCTGGGTTCTGGGTTCTGGGTTCTGCTGAGCTGGAGCTTATCTTTTTGGACCCGAGCCCAACTGTGTGTAACGGTAACATGTAACACTGAAACGTTTTTAAACGTTACAGTGTTAATGGCCTTTATTGTCGCCCTTGATTTCCTCCCTCTGTTTATTACCTTCCTTATTTGGCCTGATTCTTTTACTATAAAATCAGTCCACTGCTACCTCAGTTTGGCATCCAAAAATCACTTCTCTTCTCTTCTTCTGTCTCTCTTCTAAACACTGGGTACGTGCATAATCTGTCTCCAAGATCTTTCTATGTTAGTGGTGACTTAGAAAGGTCGCTGTGTTAACCTTGGGGAGCTTTCCGGCCAGTTGCGATTACCACCATAGTCGGACCGTAATTGCTTTCAAGTCAGTGGTCTTCTACCGCGACACAGCCTTGAATTTAGTCATTGTAATCAGTCATTTTCTAACAACGGACACTCAATGTACACTGAGTAGGCAGACCAACTTAAAAATCCTTGTTTTGTTCTACTTTTCCTGCGTTTTGGACAAGGAGCACCATCTTGGTGTATAATCTACTTATTGACCTTTGTGCCCCTTTATTTTCATTGTGGTTACGACCTTTGTCATTGCGTTCCTTATTGCTAGAACCAGAAGAAGACGCCCACATGCCATTGTACTGTTTGGGCTAACAACACATGAGAGGTCAAATCATTGGCCAATTGTGGTTTGTTCGATTTGATGCGTTGTTTATGGAGTAAATTTTGGTCTCAACTCATCAAAATTAAATTTAATGTTTAAGTTCAAGAGCGTTGTAACTAAGTGCTCGTAATCAAAATCCAAACCAAAGAGAGCATATTAACCAAATCACGGTTAGCAACATGCGACTGAATATTATATTCAGCAAGATTATCAACCAAAACCTTTATTTCAAGCAAATATGATACCATACTTTGATCCTCTCTCGTTCTTAATATGAGACAAATGATCTTTTAATTCCATAGCCCTAACCATACTAGTATGCATAAATCGTGGCTTTAAACAATTCCAAACTTCAAACGCAATACTCAGATAATGAACATCAGTAAGTACATCACGATGCAAGTATTCAATAAACCTAGGGTTTGGGTGCATATTACCTTGCGCATCAAGTATATAAGGAGAAGGAATTAAGTTCAAACCATCCACAAATCCGAGGAGTTGATTGGCAATGTGGTGTCGGGTGACTGAATTAAGTGAGAGCCGATGAACTGAGATTCTTGTCGGAGTTCGGCAAGGGAAGCAAATTGGATCAAGTGAAAACTATTTTCACTGTGAAAACTAAGTAAAGAGGGTACATGTTAACATAAGGGGTACGCGTGCATTCATTAATGACATTTTTGTAAATATTGACAACTTTAATGTTAGCAGCACGACTTTGATGTTAGACGCACACGTATCCGCTAATCGTAATATGTACCTTTCTAAATTTTATTTATACCACTTTTTTCCAATCAGGACTGATAGTTTTCAGTTTTCTACAAAATATAGGTTTTTAGCAGAACCCGACTCTCTCTATATGTATCAATCAATATTAAAGCTAAAATTAAAGGTTAAAAAAAGAAATGGAAAAGCAATAACGACATTTTCACTTTATTCTAAATATGAACTTTACTGTTAAGTGTTAAGCAATCAAGAGTAATTTCCTTCTTTTAGAAAGGATTCCTTAAGCACATATCTTCGAAAAAATATTTTGGATGCTTTTCTCAAGAAGGAACATGGAAGTGACCTTCATTAGTGCGTATCAAAATAGGAGTACATATTAGTGAAGGCTGTACTTTGTAGTTAATAGTAATGAAGCCAAACAAATTAAGGGCGTGTAGACATAAATTAAGGTATGGCATATTGGCAATATATTTTTATTTACAAGAAGACATAATATGTTATTTGAAGATAAAGAGATAAATGTTAATTGGTATCATGAAGGGATTATAGGGTAAAGCCATTCATCTGGTTGGAATCGATTCTTTTGATTGTCTTATGATTTATTAGGTAGATTGCTGTAATAATGTTGCAATTTATGAAGTTGGTGTCGCTTACGGGATTGTTAAATTTTTGTGTTTCCTATTGTTGGAACATTTATGCATAAATGGGCTTAAACTTGTGTTTGACTTGGTTTTTCTTGGATACTTTCTTGGATGCTTTGGGTGATTAATGTTGATGCTAAAGCTTCTAAAGGCCATTAAACATGAGTTAATTTTGGTTAATTAGTGGTGTTAATTGTGTGTATTCATACCATATGTTACACAAGTTAATTGTGTGTATCCATATCATATGTTACACAAATTAATCCTATAGTTAAACCAGAATTCTAATTCATGTTTTAATGGGGTTGAATGCTCATTTGGGATGATTTCTATCCTTGGTAATGCCTATAAATAGGCTAGCTAGTCCACAAGTTTGAGGGGTGGAAAAATCAGAATATCTCACAACTCCTTACAACTTGCTTGCACTTAGAAACTTCTTGCAAACTTTTCTAAGTGTGTTCAAAACACAAACTAAAATACAAAGTCCTTTAGAATTCACTTTGATTGATCATAGAAGTGAATTACAACTCCATTGTATCTAATTAGTTATTTCGTGTAACCCGGTGATCCTAAAGGGCGAAATAAACTAATAGGAAACCGTAGTTTCCGTGCCTTGGAGTGGTGACATATCCGGTTCCCTCTTGTTTCTTTGTTCATCCTCTAACAAAAAGTAATGACAAACCTAATATGAAAACAATTCCTGAACATCAATAATTCACAATTACCCTAATACCTATCATTAGGTGTTTTTAGACCGCACTTTACACAACATTATAGAATTCTTGGGTTCCTTAGTCTTAAAGGTCCTATTCATGCAACGATTTAGATACTGCATTTTTATGTATGTAACATCTTATATAAACATCAGTGTATAATACGCATATTAGTTTATTATTGAAAGATAATTTCCTAAACATTACATGCAATTTTGAAAAAATGCGCATAATAATCATACGTCACTTAACTACATATTATACGCATGAGAGGTTACATAACACCAGAGCCAATCTTACTATAGAAAAGGAAAAGAAAATTTGTAAGAGAAAAGTTTCTAGAAACTAGAATATATTAATTAAGTGAGTAAGCAAACTTGGGAAAGGAAGGGAATGACATATAATACTTTAAAATTCAACCACCTATGTGTATATGCTAGCAATTAGTTGTTTTTGTGACTTGTAATTGTTAACTATATTCATGATTTAGGAGGGACCATGTATGGAACATTATTGCCCCTCCATTAATTCCACAAATTAAACTGGTTTTTTACACTACTATACTATATAATCAAGCCATTACTTAGAGATAATAATAATGTAGATCAAATTGCTTGGATTGAAACGTTGAAAGCTAAAGGTTCATGCATTCATCCCCCTTAACAAAAGAGGAAAAGTGCTACTTGGAATAATATCGATCTTATAGTGGCCCCATGAATTTGAGTCTAGCTATGTCATGATATATACAATTGACAAGAGCTAAACGGCTATTCATTATGTTGAAATATAAAGAGTTAGAAGTTTGGAACAATATAGACGCTTCTCTTAATCTTGTTAATTACTATTATATGATATGGTATCTTTAATTTGTTTAATTTTTCTATCTTTCATTAGATTGCAAAGTGAAGAATTATGGTAAAGTTGTAGGTATTCCAAATTTTGTGTAATGTGGTTCAATTAGACATGTTATCTAACTTTATTTTTGAGGTGGAGATAATAGTTGCGGGAAATTTATTCAGCCGTGTGTTTTAATAATATTCTGAAAATTAATGTGAGTAATTTATATGGATGAATTTTTCAACAAGAACACTCATTTATCTAAGTGATTAATTAGTAACTAACAACCTAAAGCTGTATATTTAATTATTGTGATTCTTATCTTCTTTTCCATCTCTTGTTCACTACTGAACATTCAAACAATTCTTTCTTTCTTAACAATTAAGGAAAAATTGAGGTACTGAAACTTTCACGTCTACTTACTCAAAATTCTTTTTCTATTTATTTTAAGTAAATGCATGGTGAATAACTTATTTGAAAGAATATTTGAAAGACAATAATTAGTTTGATAATATTGTATCCTTGCCCTCTATGATTATGACTTTTATTGTATATTTATTAGCATTGAAAAAGAAAAATTTAGCTATGCAAAAGTCTATGTCACGATAGCTTAATGCCTTAGCACCATGCATTCTATAAGTAGATATGCTCCACAAATAGTTTTTTGTATTTTTGACCAATTTAGGGCCTGTTCTCTTCGGCTAATTCTAGCTGAACTGAACTGAACTTATTGGAGCTGAACTGAACTGAACTGAACTGAACTGAATTTATTGGAGCTGAACTGAACTGAACTGAACTGAACTTATTGGAGCTGAACTGAACTGAACTGAACTGAACTGAACTTATTGGAGCTGAACTGAACTGAACTGAACTTATTGGAGCTGAACTGAACTATTGGAGCTGAACTGAACTGAACTGAACTGAATTGAATTGAATTAAATTAAAATAAGTATATGAATGATAAGTAAATAATAATTATTATGAATATTAAATAATCAGTAATAATAATTCTAAGTAATAATAATTATTATGAATATTAAATAATCAGTTATAATAATTAAATTAATAATTTAGAATAATATCAAATGAATAATGACAATATTATTTTGATGTTATTATGATATTTATAAATAAATAAATAATAATAATAATAAATTAATTTTAAAAATAATAATTACTGATAATAATAATAATAATTTATAATAATGAGTAATTACAATTATTAGTATTAATATATTAATACTTGATGATGATGATATAATATAATGCCTAAGAAGTAAATTAAAGTATTACCATTATAATAATAATTAGCTTAAAACATGGGTTGATGTGTGCTTCTAACCAAACCACGATTTGTGGTGGGTTGGTCTATGATAGAAATACACCAAACCGCCAAAGTATATTTAATATACAACGTAACGACAATGTTGTATTTTAAATAGTACTGCAGTATTATTAGCAACTTTGTAATTTTTTCATATCTTCTAGCTTTTTGTAGCTTATTTGTATGATGTAATAGTGAATTTTATTCAGTAAAATAAAGCAACAATTGCAAATTAGAATACTCGTACTGACATGAAATTTGGTTAAACCGTGCATCAAACCCAAAGTTTGCTGAGCCATAATAATAATAATAGTAATAATAATGAGTAAAGATATAATAAAAAAATAATATATATAAATAATACTAATAATTATTATTATATAATAACAATAATAATAAGTAAAATAAATTAGAACAACAATAATAATATTAAACAAATTGGTTAAATAATGAATAGAGCTGAACTGAACTGAACTGAATTTATTGGAGCTGAACTGAACTGAACTGAACTTATTGGAGCTTAACTGAACTGAACTGAACTTATTAGAGCTGAACTGAACTGAACTGAACTTATTGGAGCTGAACTGAACTGAACTGAACTTATTGGAGCTTAACTGAACTGAACTGAACTTATTAGAGCTGAACTGAACTGAACTTATTGGAGCTGAACTAAACTGAACTTATTAGAGCTGAACTGAACTGAACTTATTGGAGCTGAACTGAACTGAACTGAACTGAACTTATTAGAGCTGAACTGAACTGAACTTATTGGAGCTGAACTGAACTGAACTGAACTGAACTTATTAGAGCTGAACTGAACTTATTAGAGCTGAACTGAACTGAACTGAACTGAACTTATTAGAGCTGAACTGAACTGAACTGAACTGAACTGAAAATAAGCTGAACAGAACAGGCCCTTAATTGCATTCTTTTGTGTCAGTTTCTAGCTCAAGTTTAAAAAGGGTATACACAAAGGAGCCTGGATCATGAACTGTAAACAAAGGAACCATTCGAATCTATCAAAGTAATATAACTTCCTATGGAGTATTTGGAAGAATGGAATATACTAATCTATGCAACATGAGCTTCAATCAAGAACGAGTTTACCATAGAATAAAACAATCTATAAATGAATGGAATGCAAACAACATTGACCCCCAAACCTCTCATTATTTCCCATCCTTTTGCAGGAAAACAAATCTAACTCATCCACCGGTCTCGTCTACTCCATCACATGCTAAAACGCAACTTTGACGTTCGCTGCACAAATTTATACTCCCTAAAGGGATTACTCTGAAAGTCATTGCGTACAAGAATGGGCCCACCTCTTGTCTCATTGTAGAAGATTTTATTTTAGAAAACGGGCTACTTCAAGCTAAGGAACTATATAAAGCTATCATTATGGAAGGGGATAACTTGGTTCTCACCAACGCCTTGAAATACATCTATAGAGCTCATGGAACATTCAGATCATCACTTCAGATATTTTGCAGCTGCGTGCTTAGTAGCTTCTCCTCCTTCATGCTGGCTCATATCTTCAGAAAAGTCAATCGAACTACAAAGTATCTCTAAGTTGGGACATCAAATATATATCTCAAAGAACGCTCAACATCGTTGCCCAACTGGATAGTGACCTTTTAAAATCATTAATTTAGATTAGTTAATTAGAGTTCACTCTTGAGAAAAAAATTCTCAAAATGTTAAGAGTTCACAAATTTTGGAGTAAAACGGCTTGCCTTTCATTAATGAGAAGAGAGTATATATATACAACCCTAACAAACCCTAACTCCTAAAACAAGATAATCACAAGATACACAAAGATAATATTTGCTAACCAAAAAGATAATACAAAGATATTATGCAAAGATATTTCCTATAACCAGGAAATATCTCGCCTAATATCACGCCTAATACCCCCCCTCAAGTTGGAGCATGGAGATCACAGATGCCCAACTTGCGAAGTAGAAAACTGAACTGTCGTCTGCCAAGTGCCTTTGTAAGAATATCAGCCAACTGATGCCCAGTAGGAACATAAGCAGTAGAGAGATTACTAGCCAACAACTCATCTCGAACAAAATGACAATCGGTTTCAATGTGTTTAGTACGATCATGAAAAACCGGATTCTTGGCAATATGAAGGGCAGACTGACTATCACAAAAAAGACGCATAGCAGTAGTATGGCGAACACCAAGAGAGGCCAAGAGAGACTTTAACCACTTCAACTCACAAGTAGCAACAGCCATAGCACGATATTCAGCTTCAGCAGAAGACCGAGAAACAGTAGGTTGTTTCTTGGTTTTCCAAGAAACAAGAGAACCACCGAGGAACACCAAGTAACCTGATAACGAACGCCGAGTAGTAGGGCAAGCAGCCCAATCACTATCACAAAAGGCAGTCAAAGTTAAGGCATCATTAGAACGCAACAAGATACCTTGACCAGGACTTCCCTTTATATAACGTAAGACACGAATAGCGGCTTCCCAATGAGGAACCTGTGGGTCACTGAGAAACTGTGCCAGAGTATGAACAGAATAGCTCAACTCTGGCCGAGTGACAGAAAGATAAACCAAACGTCCCACAAGACGACGATAAGAATCAGGGTTATCCATAGGCACCCCTTTTACGAGAGCCAGACGATGATTCTGCTCCATAGGCGTGTCAATGGGCTTACAACCCAACATACCAGCCTCAGTCAAGACATCTAAAGCATATTTACGCTGCGACAGGAAAATACCATCTGCGCTGCGAGCAACTTCAATACCCAAAAAATACTTTAAAAGACCCAAATCCTTCATATGAAAACAGGAATTGAGGTAACTTTTAAAGCGGGAAATAACACCAAAGGAAGACCCAGCAATAATCAAATCATCCACATAAACCAAAACATGAAGAGAGACATCTCCCTGAATATAACTGAACAAAGAATAATCAGCATAAGACTGAGTAAAACCGTAACGCCTTAAAGCAGAAGATAACTTGGCAAACCATTGCCGCGGAGCCTGTTTCAAACCATATAAAGACTTGCGTAACCGGCAAACTTTGCCGGGTTGAGAGCAAGTATAACCGGGAGGAAGTTTCATATACACCTCCTCAGACAACTCACCATGCAGAAAAGCATTGTGGACATCCATCTGATGAAGCTCCCAATGCCGGACAGCAGCAACTGCAAGAAGAGTACGAACAGTACCCATTTTGGCCACAGGCGCAAAAGTCTCAGTATAGTCAATGCCGGCAACCTGCCGATTACCATGAACCACCAGACGTCCCTTAAGACGTTCAACTTCACCTGTAGATGTATATTTAATTTTATACACCCAACCACTACTGATAGCACGTTTGCCCGGAGGCAAATCCTCCAAAGTCCATGTCCCATTACGCTCTAAAGCGTCAATTTCATCCTGCATTGCCTTACGCCAACCAGGATGAGAAGCTGCTTCGTGATAAGACTGAGGTTCGATACCTTTAGTAACAGCTGCCAAAAAACATCGATGATGGACAGCAAATTTATTATAATCAACACAACAAGCTATATCAAAGGGCTTACCAGAAGAACCAGATGAAGAGGGAAGAGCAGTTGAAGGAACGGGGTCTATGTGCTGAAGAATAATAGTATTGCTCACATACGGAGGTCGGAGCTTGACAGAAGGAACCTTGACACGATGTCCACGACCCAACAAATGTTCAGCATTATCATCACGACGAACCTCATGGGCCGAAGAACTCCCCCTCAAATTTGAGGGAGAAGCATCACACAAAAAATCACCAATACGTACGGCACTAGGCTGCGTAGCCCCAGTATCGTGAAGACGCTGCCCAGCAGGTGAGGGCGGAGCAACATCCTCCGTACACGGGCTAGCAACCCCGTCAACAACATCAACATTGGAATCCCCATAAAACTCATCATCCCATATACGTGGTTGTGCCAAATAAGTATCCCATTGTTGTCGATCATTAGCACAAAGAACATCACAATAGGGAAATGAAGACTCAAAAAATTGAACATCACGGCTCACAAAGAATTCACGAGTGTCTAAATCAAACAATCTCCATCCCTTTTTTCCAAAAGGATAACCAACAAAAATGCAACGTCGAGACTTAGAATCAAACTTATCCTTAACACGAGGACGATTAGTAGCATAGCACAAACAACCAAAAACGCGTATGCTATCATAAGGCGGAACCACACCATAGAGAAGTTCATAAGGACTTTTGCCTTTTAGAACGGGAGTAGGGGTGAGATTAATAAGGTGAGTCGCGGCCATCACACACTCCCCCCAAAAGTATTTAGGTAAACGGGCTTGGAAACGCAAAGCACGCGCCACATTAAGGAGATGACGATGCTTGCGTTCCACACGCCCGTTTTGCTGAGCCGTGTCTACGCAACTAGTTTGATGCAAAATGCCCTTCTTATCAAAAAAACTCCTCAAACTCAAGAACTCGAGACCATTATCACTACGCAACATCTTAATTCGCCTTTTAAATTGCGTTTTGGCCATAGAATAAAAATTTTGGACAAGTTGTCCAACCTCAGATTTATGAACCATCAAAAAAACCCAAGTAGCACGGGAAAAGTCATCGACAATAGTGAGGAAATAACGTGCATCACAAGAAGAAGAAATCTTATTTGGACCCCAAATATCACAATGAAGAAGATCAAAAATGTCACTAGCTTTATTGGTACTTAAAGGGAAAGAGTTTCGAGGTTGCTTGCCCATAAAACAAATCGAACAGTCCAAATCACAAACAGAGCTAGTACTTCCTACTAAATCAGGCAATAAAGAAATAACTTTAAGAGACGGATGACCTAGACGACGATGCCATAACAAACATGAATTATCATTCTTGGTCACTTTATTCGCTTGAAACCAACGAGCACGCACCGGCTTGAACACATAGACCCCATTACACTGCACTCCCGCTCCAATCAGGTTCGTCAAAGTGAGGTCCTGTATAATACATAGCTTATTAGTGAAGAAAACAACAAATTTTTGTTTCTCTAACAATTGAGAAACAGATAACAAGCTATAAGTAAGAGCGGGAACATAAAGAACATGATCTAATACAAAACCATCTCCTAAAACAATTGTGCCTTCCTTAGTAGCAACAGTACTTTTGCCGTTAGGTAAACCAACGGAAGAAGAAATATTCCGCAAATTAGAAAATAAATTTAGATTACCCGACATATGGTTAGAGGCACCAGAATCAATTAACCACTCATCGGAACCATACATACCACTCAATTTTTCGATGGAGGAGGAAGTCGAGCCAACGGACCCTTTTAGATGTGTCATGAGCTGCTGCCACTGCTCGTCAGTGAGCGTAGGTGCGGACCGTCGATCATCATCACACACCTCAGCCGAGCCCGCACCATTACGCGCACCCCCAACAGCATTGGCTGCAAACGCAGCACCTCCCCGTGAACCACGACCACCACGCGAACCCCTGCCGCGTCCACCACGTCGCTCCGGAAACCCATGTAATTGAAAGCACCTATCTTTCACATGTCCGGTACGACCACAATGACTACACAGCCGCTGCTCAGCCCCGGCAGCAAGAGGAGGGCGTGAGACAGCAGCAAAACCGACAGCATCTGGACGAGAATCATGGCCCTCAGAAACCAATTGTTTCCTCTCATCGGAAATTATTTTTGCATAAGCAACATTAAGAGAAGGAAGAGGATCCTGCATCAACAAACCCGACACCAAGGTACCGAACTTTTTGGCATCCAAACCAAGACAGAATTGTTATTTTTAAGTTCTAAAATACGTGGACCATTACCAAGAGAGTATCTATCCCGCAAGTCATCCCATAAAGCTTTAACATTGTCAGGAAAACGCATAGTGGATCGAACAGAAACATCTAAAGTATTAAAAATCCAAGCAACAAGCATAGAGTTAACAATACCCCATTGAGGAAGATCGGGAGACGTTGAGTCGGGGACAGAAATAGTACCATCAATAAAACCAAGCTTGTTTTTGGCACGAAGATTGTTGCGGAGAGATCGTGACCATGACTCATAATTATCACCAGTAAGCATAATTGGACTAATAACAGCCCCGGTGCCTTCACTCGGATGTAGGTAGTACTCGGAGAAAGGCTCATAGCGGGGTTTAGAATCGGTCATGATGAAAGAGAATAAACGGCGTGGTAGTCACGCCTACCAGACGCACAGCGGAAAGAGAAAAGAAAAGAAAAAAAATTTATTTGTGGTTAGTGGCTCTTGATACCATGTTAAGAGTTCACAAATTTTGGAGTAAAACGGCTTGCCTTTCATTAATGAGAAGAGAGTATATATATACAACCCTAACAAACCCTAACTCCTAAAACAAGATAATCACAAGATACACAAAGATAATATTTGCTAACCAAAAAGATAATACAAAGATATTATGCAAAGATATTTCCTATAACCAGGAAATATCTCGCCTAATATCACGCCTAACACAAAACTTTAATTACGTTGTTTTTAGAAACTAATTTTCACTTCACACATTTTTTTTTTTTTTTCATTTCAACCAAAATGATTCACTATTCAATACTTACTATTCTCTTTATCTTGGTAAATATCTTTACATTAATCACAAACAAATTAAAAGAATAAAGAGAGCATGTTGTAACTAAAATATTCCAAAATGATACTACGTGCATCTAAATTGATTCAGAGGGAGTAATAGTTTATGCACTATGTGTAGTAGAAAATTTGACTATGGAAAATAGGAAAAGGAGAATTAAAAGAGTACTCCACATCGAGGGGCATATGAAAAGAAATAAGAATGACCAAATGCAATGGATGAAGTAACTATGGACTAAGACAAATTGTAAATTGCATGCGTAAAATATTGAAAAGGGCATCTTTCGATATGGCTTTCATTTCAGTCCCTCGTGTGATGACCCACACCAACGACGCATCACGTGACTGCTGGAATTCACAGTTTCGTCAAATTTTGACCATGACTCTCACACGTGTGCCATCATAGGTGAATAGGAAACTTTTCCTTTTTGTTTTACTTTTTAGATTTTTAAATTTGTATGATTAAATTAAAGGGTCCATTATGTTCAATATATTTTACTTATTTTTTAAAAAAAAAATTAAAAGTCAAAGAAACGTTTCTCTTTAATAAAATAAAATTAAGGCAAATTCAGAAAGTTAAAAAAAAAGTACACAAAAAAATTTAGAATAAAAAGTGAAAAAAGATAAATTTTTAGAGAAATGAGAGAAGTTCATAAAATTAGAAAAGTGTGAAAAGAATTTAGAAAAATTTAGGGAAAATAAGAAGTATTAGAAAAATAAATTGAATAAAAATTAAAAATCTAATAATTTGTTTCACCATACAAAAGCATGGTTCAGGTCTAATACATTCATATTAGTTTAAACTTTAAATAAATTATAAAAAAATTCAATAAGTTCTAGAAGTTCAATAAATCCAAGTAAGTTCCATTGAATTCTAACATCATATAAAATAAATTCAATAAGTTTAGACAAATAATAATAAGCTTATATGATTTCAATTTACATAAGTTTAACAAAATATGCACATTAAACGAAGATAAGGAGACATGTGTTCCTATTAATTTATGGTATGACATAACTTCAATAAGCAAGCTAGGTTAGGGATGTAAATGGCATGGGGCTGATGGCAGGGCCGTTCCTGAGATTCCAGAGGCCCGGGGCGAGATAAATAATTAGGGTCCTGTAAAATTAACAATATGTATATTTAAAAAACTTTTTAGAAGACATACTTATAATTTTGCTAAACAAATAATAATCTAGTAAAAAAATTATCCAATTTTATGTTACAATAATTAATACTAATATAGAGAAATATAAATTATTAATACTAGTTTGGCCTAATTATAAAAACAAAATCGAATCCAACTATCTCATGTGATCTATCAAGTTTAGTGTCCTAGTTCATATTTGTGCGACTTCAGTTATAGTATAATTTTTAATCATCAATTTAATAAATCTTTCTCTACAATCAAATCTGATCGGGCTTTTGATTTTGTCATATAAAAAAGTGGTAATGCGTTAATACTTTCTTATTCCATAAAAATAAATATTAATCTATCAACCATTATAAACAAACTAAGACAGAGTGAGGGATAACTGAGTTAGTTAGAACATTCCTCCAAATAAACTATAACATCATGATATTTATAATAAGAAAATAGATGGTAGCATTTTTTGAGAAAGAAAAAATTGAATTGACATTTTTGAAAACCATAATGATAATGATGCATGTAAAACATTATTAAAATTTAGGTTAGTTCTAAGAAAAAGGCAATAAGTAAAGATTAATAATTTAAGAAAGAAAAAAGGCAAAAAATTAATAATATAAAAACATAGAAAAAAAGAGGAGCATAATTATTTTAAGGGGTAAAAAGAATAACTACCATACCTATGATACAAGGAAAGGTTGGAGAAAAAACAAAATAGTATAAAAGAAGGTTGTCAAATGTATTGAACTCAAAGGGGGAAAACAAAAAATAAAAAATCCTGCTTTGAGATTCAAACCCAACTCCTCCTCCCAGCTTTAATTGGAGTTAGAGACTTATAGGCACGCACGCTTACCAGTAGGCTAATATGCAACTTTGTCATATTGAGCGACAATTCAGTATATAATTAAGCAAAAGCGACCACTTAAGAAGTTTTTCACCTTGGGCCCTGGGCGGCCGCCCCGCCCGCCCTGCCTCAGGACCGGATTTGGCTGATGCGAAGGATGGTCCCTCCACACCTATTCCCGCTTAAAAATCTCATTCCTATCCCTGCCCCATCACCCGCATGGCAGGGTAAAATTTATCTACATTCCTGTCCCAATGGCTATACACATTAAAAACTATCCCGCCCCATAATCCTAATGGGTCTCCACACTCGTCTCACGTCCGTCATACCAGCCTCAACATCTGCCATGCCCTCAATAATATAAGTCCATGTCTATTAAAGTATGTAATAATTTTATTTCAAAATTTTATATTAAATAAATTTTGTTTATTCAACATAGTTATTTATTAAATACTAAATTCATACAAATACTTATGAGGTGGGGAATAAGCAGGGCGAGCGAGGATGCATAATACTAAATGCATAATCACTTCTTTTTTATATTCGAATTGATGTTCGTTCCACATTGCCGTCTTTTTCGCCAAAAATTAAATTTAAAACTTTTTGAATGAAAATAGTGAGTATAAGTGATTTTTGAGAAAAATTAAGTTGATTTTCTAATGTACATTAATCGTGAATGAACAATAAGTTAAGATAATTAAACATCTTAAATATTGGTATGGACAATTGTTTGTTGAATTTGAATTGATGTCCATGTAAATGCTACTAATGTTCATTCTACTTTACCACCTTTTAGCAAAATTTTGAATTTGAATTTTTTTGAATGAAAATGATGAGTTGAAGTGATTTTTGATAAAAAAAATTAAATTTATTTTTTAATGTAGATTTGATATTCGTAAATGAACATCTTAAATATCGTAAATAAAAATGACCTAAGATAAATGAACATCTTAAATATTGGTAGGGACAGTTACTCTTTGAATTTGAACTAATATTCATTTAAATGCTTATAATGTACCTTCCGTGCACCGCATTCATTTATACGCACGTTTTATTTACAAAAATATTAAGTTTTTGAGCGTGAGCACCACGCTCATCCTACCCACACGTCTAGCATTTACTCTTTGGTCTATGCGACTATGCATTATTCTTTTAGTTAATCATGAAAACAATTAATTATAGATAGAGGATTAAGCCATCAAATTAGGATATTTTAGAAACAAAATTCATTGATTTTTGGTATTCTCCTTCTCTTCTCTTTTTTTTGGTAGGTAAGAAGAATCGGCTTCTCCGATAAAATAAAGATTCTTTATAATATATGAACACTAGATTTCTATGCACGCGATGAGTGCGACAACAATTTTATTATGAAATTTTATAATTTGCAGTAGATAATTTTATGGATAGTCACATCTTACCACTTAAACTTTTCATGTTTTTAGAAACTCCCACCTTAATGATTTTTTTTAAATTCCACCTACCATTTACAATTTTATTAAAAAGTCCCACCACTTAACGGTTGTTGTCAAATTTCATTAACAAAAAGCCGTTAAGTGGGTCCTACATATACATTTTGTTAACAAAATGGAACTTGTTAGTTGCAATTCTTTCCAAATAGTTATAATTCGTTCCAAATTTGCTCTAAATTTGTTGAAGATTTGCCCTTAAATTTATGAAATTGACTTCATTTTCAGCATAAACTAATAATAAAATGCGAATGTGGGACCCACTTCACGGTTTTGTTAACGGAATTTAACAAAAATCATTAAGTGGTGGGAGTTTCTAATAAAATTGGGAATGATAAAGTGGAAATTTAAAAGAAAAATTCATTAAGGTGGGAGTTTCTAAAACCGTGAAAATTTTAGGTGGTTTTGAACAAAAAAAATCCTAATTTTATTTGCATACGATGTGTGTTTTGCTATTGTAACATGATAAAATATGAAGGTACAAAAAATATTTTATTTTCAAGCTAAATTCATTTTGGCCCAATTTTATTTGAAAACATCCCTTACTCCCCACCATCAACTGCAACTTTTGTTATATAGTACCAGGTAGGTAATTTTTGCTCATTGTCTAAATGAGAAAAAATTCAAAAGTACTTAAAAATACTTTATCATATTGCTCACTCATGCTAAAATACTTTATCAAGATCAATTTGATCAAATGTGCCTTCACTCATGAACAATCAATTACTCATGTATCTCAAAATAAAAAAATTCAAAAGTATATAAAAGTATAGCAAAGTGGGTGTCTATCTATAGATCTCAAGAAAATATAATTGTTGATATTTTGTAAAATTGTTTTTACTTTGTAGGTTATTAGATATTTTAGTTAGAAGTTTATAACATCTTTTATTAAAAATCCGATGGCTAAATTTGAAAATAAAACTTAATTACTTAATAAACTCATTGATTGAATTTATTTATTTTTTCTTTTTTTTCTTTTTGGTGTCACCCTCACCTCTTCACTTATATTATAAAGATCCATCAAGGATAATCAACATAATTAAATGAAGGAAATTCAAAAAAAAAAAAACAATGATGACACCCATGATAATGATTTTGCTAAATACAATCGGGCAGTAGGTGTATAAAGTATAAAGAATGATTAGGTTTATCTTCATAACTTTAATCTTGCCATTCAATTATGTGTTTGAATTTCTTTTCATTTTTATATTATTAATATTGTTTTGAGGGAGTGTTGTAATGAATTACGTAAGAAGTGTCTAGAAGACTAGAAGAAAGCTGCTTGATAAGAAACTTCCTAAGGCTTAAAGGATCTATAAGACTACAAGTCTTCCATTTCTGAATTCTGAATTTCTGACTGCATCACATTAGTTTTTTTTTCTTCTTATTGTTATGTTCAAATATTAAATTTGTTATGTCAAAGCTTTGCCCTTTGTTCAACAGCTTCCGATTTCCGCGAAGCTGAGAATTGTAAAATGTATACACAATTAGGTACACACAAAATGATAAAGATACTCCTTTGTTTCAACTCAGGAATAGTGCTTTATTTTTGGGTTAACCAAAAAACCAAACCATACTTAAAGGTGATATGGGTCAGCCCGATCCGACTTTATAAAATCAGGCCGATTTATGGCCAAGTCGGAAAATATTTGTCCTAGTCCCAGTTTTTGGGATAGAGAGTAAAACATAGTTCGCCATGAATTTGGCGCAGCAAATATCAAGTAGTCGTGGCCTAGGCATGACGAAGATTATTCGGTCACGGGATGAAAGTGACGAAGTATAGTCTTGTAGTATAAATATAATTAGATATATTTTTAATAAGTTATATTTTTTATTGAATACTTAAATGAATATCGGGATTATACATATTTATTGTTTACTGGAGGGATTTCATCTTTTCAACGTCTTGTGATTCTTATGACATTTAATAAGGGAGATTACATGGGTTTCCTTAGTTTCTCTCCAAGGGGTTACTCTTCCTCTTCCTTAAGTTACCTATATATATGTGTCATTTTAGAGAGTTGATGGTCCGATTTTATCCTACTTCACATGGTTCTTCTTTCTTTTTCTCTTTGGGCATAAGTTTATGTGTCTTGCCCAAAAGTGTCTTGTGCTAGACATGTGTGTGAACTTTAGGAAACAATTGTCAGAGACAATTGAGCATCTTGGTTGCGCCAAATATTGTTTTAAAGTCAGTGGTTTGTGGTTACTAATTGTCATGACATACCAAAATAATATTAAGTTCCTTGTATTGTTCTTGTGTTCTTATTTTAGCTTTGAAAACCTTCTAAATTCAACGCCGGATAAGCATGTCTGACGGCTTCGGACACAAGGCTGAACTTTAATCAAGAACGTAAATCTATGTTTAAAAATTATGCCCAAAGCCTGAAAATATCACTTAAAGATTCAGACCTGAAAATTTAGCTTAAAATTTAAGGTCTTATCCAACGCTTGAATCCTAACATCAACAAAAAAAATAGTACTCTAATAGTAATAGCAGTACTAAGGGATGACATTAGACTAATCATATTATCCGATTAAAAAATGTGCAGTCAATGCATAATGTCAAAAGAATCGATGTTAAAAAAATAGAGACAGTGATATTTTTGAGTGTTAGATTATCAAAGTTTGTTTCATAACAGGTTAACCTAATCTCCTCTATATGAAATGAGCCTTTTAACATTTTTCGTTCCATAAAATACAATAACTTATTTCTTAGGGCCTGTTCTCTCCAACTTATTTTCAGTTTAATTTAATTTAGTTCAGTATAGTTCAACTTCCTTCATCATTTGACCATCTTCATTGATATTATTATTACTTCCTCCATTTCTTTTTACTGACTAATACACTTCTTTTTTCACGCTTATCAAGGAAACAATTTAAGGGTGTGAATGAGTAAATTTTTCAATGAAATTTTAATAATATGTGGAAAGTGTTGCAATTAAGATGGGACGGGGGAGTATTTATTATTAATACTTGTTATTTGTAGTTATTAATTTTTAAGTATTATTATTATTTAATAATTTATCATCATAAATTTATTAGTTATTATTTTATAGTTCAATTTAGTTCAGTTCAGCTCTTTCCAACCAAAGAGAACATGCTCTTAAACTAATATTTGATTTTAATTTATAACATTTTTATATTAGGTTTGGATTGTAGTGTAGGATAGTAGAAACATTAAGATTCTACCATGTTAATATCTTTGTCGAGTGGAATCGAGAGAACTTATTAAATTAAGATTCTACATATGATCAGGGTTAATAAAGCTATTTCGATTCGTGTAATCCTAAAATTTTGATATCCAAATCATGATCTTAATAGAGCAAAAGTTGAGAGCATTGTCGTCTATCCTAAAAAAAAACTAAATCCTTTTTTCCTAGGGATCTTAGTAGTGGTGTGGCATGGCTTTATATGGTTCTTGGTGGAATCATGGAGTAATTGCTTTGTTTTGAATATGTTTTTCCCTTTACTTTTAGTGGTTATTTGGTTGGCATACAAAAACATGGACAATAGAAATTCCCATGAATTAGAAAATGGGTGGGTTGTTTGGTTGATACAAAAATGGCAAAATGTAGGAATTTCAACTTTCCACGAAATGTAAGAATTTAATTACCTAGGGTACCCCTGGTAAGTTGAAATTCTCATGGGAATTTACTTCCCCCATTGTCAACCAAACACTTTAGCCAAATTCTCATAAATTTGATTAAGGAATTGATTTCCTTGAATTAGAATTTAATGAAAATTTTCACTTCCCACATAAACCAAACGACCACTTAAAGTTGCATCTCTTTGATTGCACCAAATAGATCATAATAACGAAAATAAAATATCCCTCATGCAAATATCACAATTGGGCTTGAAGCATACTAAGCTATATGGTAACTGTAGTAGTATCAATTGGACCCATTTAGTAGGCGGTTAGAGGTAGACTGATAAATTGGCCCAGAAAATAAAGTTTCTTTGATCAACCTACGAAAAGCGAAGTCGTATGTTTGCCAATTTTACTGTTGGCGTAAGCCCACCAAAAAATACTAGAATCTAAAGTCCAATCCGTTGGCTTAACTATATATATTTTTTTTTTGGTGAAAGGGAGGGGCCAAGCCCCAAGCAATTGGCTTAACTATATGAATTTTGTGTTATTTATCACCAACCCAAGTACTAACAATAACGAAATCTAACGAATTTCTTCCCCCCAATGATTTGTACCATTCTCAATTATAAAATATTTCTCCTCACCACAATTAGAGTTTTGTTATTAGAAATGGTAAATTTTTGGGAGGAATTAATCAATTAGAGTTACTTATTGTGAAAGTTTTTTGTTTCTTGTATTATAATACTTAATACAATAACACGTGATTGTTCTCGAACAAAAACATTGACTTCTGCACGTGACTCTAACGGAAAGTTAACACCATCCGCTCCCAAATCACTAAAATTGGGTACTTCAATACACTCATGCCTTTAAAGATACGTACTCTTCACTTTTAAAATAAGTTTCAGGATTGACAAGATCATATAAGTTTCAATGAGTTCATATGAGTTTCAATAAGTTATAAAACCTCATAAAATGACCCTTCATAAGTTCCAATGAGTTCAAATAAGCTCCAATAAGTTCTAAAGTTCAATTCCTGTAAGTCATAAAAAATAAAGTGAAAAGAACACACCTAAATATAGAATATAAAAGAGTCAGGGCACTTACTTGGATTATGTTGGACCTCAATACATTAAGCTTGGAGCTTTCCTTCTCAAATTACATATATATATATATATATATTTAGAGAGTCAGGATCCACTAAAAATCACAAATTTGGTAAAAACCGTGAAAATTGAAAAAAGGAGAAGTTTACAATTTACATGGTACTTATTATGCTTAAAGAGGTACACGTGTTTTAAATCAAAGTTGACATTATTTACAAAATATCATTAATGAAATACGCGTACCACTTTACGCCTTCTACGTACCCCTCTTAAGGGGTACACTTATTTCATTGATGATATTTTTATAGATATTGACAACCTTGATGTGAAACACACGCGTATCCCTTTAAGCGTAATATGTGCCCTTGTAAATCTTATAATATTGTACCCCTTTTTCAAGTTTTTATGATTTTCAGCAAATTTGAGGTTTTTAGTAGTTACTAAATATCTC
This sequence comes from Patellifolia procumbens, assembly GCA_947645195.1. Classification (NCBI taxonomy): domain Eukaryota; kingdom Viridiplantae; phylum Streptophyta; class Magnoliopsida; order Caryophyllales; family Amaranthaceae; genus Patellifolia; species Patellifolia procumbens. The sequence goes on from CANSGD010001175.1 coordinate 882,606, forward strand.
TCTCTCTATATATAAGATCTGGTAAAAATTATTTTCACCGTGAAAACCAAGTAAAAGAGGCTATATAGGAGGCATAAAGGGGTACGCATATTTCATCAATGACATTTTTGTAAATACTGACAATTCTGATGTTAGATGCACGCATAACACTTTAATCATAATATGTACCCCTGTAAACCTTAGGCCATCTTGATATGCTTATAACAAGATAAAACATCCTGTGGCCAGCGGTGTTGGGATCGCACAACACTTATATAATACGCAATTCGCACGTGTTGCTCGACCCTAGGGAGAGGTTCTGAAAGAAGTGATATTTTTAAAAATTGATATAACGTATGTAATCGCTAAAGCGAAGATTTTGGAAAGGAACCGGTTACTTCCACCTTGGGGTCTCCTAAAGAAAGGGAAGTCCCTCATAGGACTCATTTTCATTCACCAATATAGACGTCTTCAAATTAACAAAAATACGTCCAAATGAGCAATGAGCAAAGAAAATAGTCTTGTGTGCACCATGTTCATAGTACACCCGAGTGTATAATGAATAATCTCCAGGATAGTGTAAGTTAGAAAGTAGTGGGATATGAGAAAGTAGGAGAGAGAAGGTGAATGAGGAGTCATCAAAGTAGAAAAATGTACTAGATGAAAAAGTTAGTGAAAAATGATGTGAAGAAATAGGATAAGGAATGACAATTTATGGGGTAGCTAACTAGCTATGAGTGCTATTGCTCTTAGGTTAAGGGGAAAGAATGAATTCAAAGATAATGGTTTCTCGGAAATAAATTTTTTATTCATGCATTGACATATATGCAGTTATGTACGTACATATAATTTTTGAAACTTTTAGTAAAAAACTTTCTTCAAAATCATGAAGTTATATATCCCGTAAGAATAAAAATCAAACTAGAAACCTCTAGAATTTTTGATTTTTGTGACACTTCTTAGTTCTTAGGAACCCGCCAGTTTGCCAAAACGAATCTGTAGCTTTAATGTAAAACATGCGTAGCATTCACCAATATTACAAATGTCAAATTTGGGCTTTATACTACCTCCGTTTCATATGTATTGCAACCTTTGACATTTTGCACTATTCATACACTACCCTTTGACCTTCTTTTGTGATTTATACACAAGGATAAATATAGCTATGTGCGATCTTGTTAGATTCGTCTCGATATATCCTTAATTAATATTAACTTTTTATAATTTTTACTTAAATAAAATTAGAGATATTAGCGTCTAAAGTAGTGCGTTGAGAGGCGTAAAACTCCCTATGTTGCAATACATATGGAACGAAGGTAGTATGTTTTACGAACATAGCTAGCTACGCTTGTACTTTTATGCATGACATGGTAAAATTTGGACTTGATAGCAAAATAAATCTGACAAGATTTAAGTACGGTTAAAGTGAGGATTGTGATGAATGATGTAAAACACAAAGTAAAGTAAGCTTTGTAGCTTCTACCAAAATGAATAGTACTTGTTATAGCCCAAACTCTTAAATTAACTACTCCTATACAAGTGAAAATGTAATCTAATTTAATTAGTTGGTAAAATTTTATATACACGGTACCTAAGATTTAAGACCAAATTCTGTCTATATTACCGTACATTATCGCTCTCCCAAAAGGAATAAGAAAAGTCCTCCTAACTCTTAAGATTGTTAAGAGTGAGTACATAACTTAGTTTAGTAGTTCCATTTAGGTGATAATATATGGTAGATGATAAATAATTCGATTAAGTTGCATATTCTCTATCTAATACTACCTCTGTTCCATATGTATTGTAACATAGGGAGTTTTACGCCTCCCAATGCATTACTTTGGATGCTAATATCTCTAATTTTATTTGAGTAAAAATTATAAAAAGTTGATATTAATTAAGCATATATCGAGACGAATCTAATATGATCCCACATGACTATATTTATCCTTATGTATAAATTACAAAAGAAGGTCAAAGGGGAGTATATGAATAGTGTAAAATGTCAAAGGTTGCATTACATATGAAACAGAGGTAGTATCTCTTTAACAAAAAATATCAGTTAATTTTAGTCTTGTTACTTTTGAAATTAGATCACATTTCACCCCCAAGAATATAAGACATGTCGTGATTCACATTATTGTTGCTAGTATTTGCTAATCCTTTGGACTAATGCATCATTATTCTATGAATAATCCAGATTTCTTTCCAAATACTAAAATCAAATCTGTTAAACCCTTGAATTCAACAAAGTTGACCATTCTAAGAGATTGACCTTTTTGCAGGTGTCTCCTGGGTATGGCAAAAGCCCTGAGGAAGCCGACTAAATCACGTGGCGCCACCGGGGCATGCACCTGTCTCTGCCCAATCCAATCCTTATAGTCCCTCACTATAATGTCTCTCTTTCTCCAAGTCAAATGGTCAAAAGTTTTTAATTATTACTACCTTCGTTCCAAATGTATTGCAATTTTTGACATTTTGCACTATTTATACACTATTCTTTGACCTTATTTTGTGATTTATACACAAGGATAAATATGGTCATGTGGGATCTTATTAGATTCGTCTCAATATATGCTTAATTAATATCAACTTTTTATAATTTTTACTTAAATAAAATTAGAGATATTAGCGTCTAAAGTAGTGCGTTGGGAGGCGTAAAACTTTCTATGTTACAATACATATGGAACGGATGTAGTATTAAATTGCTAATTATTGTATTATTAGTGTCTTCAAATAAATTGCAATTCACAAAATTTTTATAATCAATGTTGTGATAAATATTAACCATGGCCTACAAAGTACAAACACAGGTCTACATCGGAGGAGATTCTAACCACATATAAGTGTTGTTTGGATTCTAAGCTAAGATTCATTGGTGATAAAGGTAGAGTAGTCCACAAAACTTATATACGTGTCATCCTTTTTCTAATGTAGGATAAACTCACAAGTGGATCTACTCCTTAACATTCATGCTCACATGTGGCCCATATCTTTTTTTACTTTTAATTATTGTACGGGATCACTGTTTTTTTTTCAACCTACCGCCATATCATTTCAGGAACGCGAACCTCTTTCTGAGGCTGTCAAGTATAAGGAAAGTCATTTTTTCAAATCCTCGTGGGCCTCTAGGATATCCACTTTGGTATCATGATAAATCTTCATAGGCCTGCACAAGAGTATGACAACACATAAGCGTATCTGAGATTCCGTTCTAAAACCAAATTATAGTATGCGGAATAGTCCATTAGGCATAGTAGTATATGTTTGTCATAATTTCTCAATTTCTTCATTGTGGGATAAACGAACTGACATGTGGGTTAAATCCTTAACAAATAGGAGTACATTAACAAACTTCAACCAAATCCTTTTAACTAAAGTGTTATCAGATATTAGAAATTTGAACTAATAAGAAAAGGTGATATATGATATAAAAATTGTGTGATAAAAAATCTCGTGGTTCTCTAGTATTGATCGGAAGTTAATATCTTTTTTCAGGAAAATTTTCTTTGTAGAATGGGATAACTCAAAAAATAGTACAATTAAACAAGAATAGTAACAAATAGAGAGGACAAGTCATAATAACAAAAGAACACACAAAGATTATTGAAATCTGAGAACCGAGAGAAAAAAAAAACAACAACAATGCACCAGGACTTTAAAACGAATACAAGGCTCTCCCTACCTCTTTATAAGATAATTCTCATATCTAAACTTTAATCCATTTCAATCTAAAACACTTCACATATTAGCATGTTCGTCAAATGCCCACGGTAATGAATACTCCCTCCGTCCCAAAATAAGTGCTACATTTTGACCAAAAAGCCTTCACATTATTGGTCAAAATGTGGCACTTATTTTAGGACGGAGGGAGTAATAGAAAAATCCCAAAGTCCATTTGTAATCGAGTCGCATAACCTAGAGTCAAATATCACACGGTCGTGTTGTTGTGTGGATAGCTTTCCAAGAGTTTTTGTAACCCGATGACCAGCCTTACACGGGCATGAACGACCCAATCGAGAGAGGCATGCCCTTAATGTCTTTCCTATAATTAGAATTATTTAAAGATTGAAAATTCTTTTACCCTTTTTTTAATACTATCAGAAGTCATAACCTTGGCTCTTACATGTTAACCGGACTACCATAAAAAAAACAGGAATTAGTAGACCGGGACTGATCCATAGTCCATGAGAAATCAAATTAAGGTTTTAGTTTTACTATGATTAAAGAAACTAATCAACGCAGTCAGGCCTCACTTTTCTCATATAAGTACAAACAAGTTTAATACAAAAAACCATAGTCTCAGAGAATTTCCTTTTCAAAGATTTTAGTACATCATATTATACGTCATATACTACATACTCACAACCGAATAACAACGAATCAACATGTCGCCAACGCCAACAATCACCCATGGTCCATCCTCGTACATTACTTAATTTTACACATACATCATATGTTTACCAAATACTTATTTAGTGTAGTTGAGCATGAGGTTCTTTGAGTTGGATATTACCCATCTCCAAGAGCCTTACCTCCATAATGAGTCCTAAAATATGCAAGGGGTATCAATTAAGCAGGTTTTCACAGACTTCTTTTCATTGATGACTAATCATTTAGAGCATGTACTTTTCAGTTTATTTCTAATTAAGTTCAGTTCACTTCAAATTAATTTTTTCATTCAACCCGGCTCAAATCTTAACACTACTTTTATTCTTACATATTTTTCTTCTTTTCAATTTTGTTGAATGCATAAAACAAGGTTCAGCTACTGACAAGCTTCTATGTATCTCATTTTTCATTAAATTAATTTCATTTGGACTACATCTTTTAAAAAAAGTTCTATTGTACTACAAAATATATTTTTTTGTGAAAAAAAAATTATGGGTCGTTCAAATTTATGATTACTCAAAATTGTGAAGGAAGTCAAATTGTGTACAATAAAACACTTCATGATTAATATTTACAACTTCAAATTGTGTCTTGACTTCTTATTTTAAAATCCTAGTTTTGCTTGAATAATATTGTGGCTTGGAAAGATTGTGTGCCATTTAATGTTACTCATGCTCTAGTCTTGTTGAATTTTACATCCATTTATCATAGTAAAATTTAATAGAAATAATCCCACTTTTAACCGATCTGAAAAAATTGTCACACATTGTAAACATGTGGCAATAAAGCCACCTATGGAGGTATGTTTATACAAAATGGATTATTTTCCTTTGGTAACCTACAAATATGGGTGTAATCACTAATAACCACATCCTAATAATATAATTGAAAACTAATTTTAATCAAATACCTCATTTTAATTATAAATTCACAATACCTTCTCCACCTTTGCATTTTCTCCACCCCCCAGAGATGTCACCTTCTACCCCACCAGGTTTCTTGCAAATTGATTTAGGACTACTAAAACATACTCCCCCACAACACATAATTCAATGCGATGCGGCCTGGAACAAGACCACCTTTATCACAGGTCTAGGATGGTATCTCCAATCAACCAACTAGCACACTCCATCTACCTTTTAGGTGGTTCTTTCGGCACCTCTTCGAGCTCAACACATGCTGAAGCACAAGCCTGCCTTGCAACCATTAACTGGGCGACACAACGAGAACTAACTAGCATCCTCATCTACACAGACTCATCCACCCTCATTCATCTCTTACAAGATCAACTACTTGATGCCAGCATCAAATGGACTATCCAGCGAATCAAACTCAAAGCTCTACAGCTACAAGTTTGCAGGATTCTTAAAGTCAGCCGTCAAAAAGTGCAACAAGCTCACAACCTTGCTAAATATAGTGCCAATTTTCTTATGTCCTCTAACTAGTTTTATGCTTTTGCTCAGCTCTTGGCCAAAAAAAAAAAAAAAAAACTCTAGACACCACTATCTCCCCTTGCACCAGCCCCCACTCCCAAGACTATCCCTCCCCTTTCACCAACGCCATCCTCGAAATAGACCCCTACACTCCAGTTACAAACTCCCGAACCCTTTTTGAAACTAGTCCCACCCTCGAGTCTGGTGGGGCAGGTTATTAGGTTTTTAAATTGAGTTAATACTCTCTCTGTTCCATATTGGTTATAACATTTTTCATATATAGTTGTTCCGTATTAATTGCAACACATCTATTTTAGGTATGGACCCATCAATAATTTATTATATATCATATCACCCAACTAATATACCCCACTCATTCATTGATTTTGGTGAAAAACATCAAAATATTACTCACCTACTCTATTAACTTCCTAGAAGTACCACATCACTTTCTATCACATCAACTTTTACAATAACTTAATACTACCTCATTTTTTTTTACTATGTATTTTGCTTTTGCACGCGGAGCAAGAAAAAATGCAAACGTAAGAGAGAATGTTAGTAAAAGTAAGGACAGAGTGAAAAAATTAGAGAGAAGGAAAGAAAAAGTAGGAAAAAAGTATAATAATTAGGTGGGCCAACCTTCCATTTATGAGAAAAAGGTAGAAAAGTACATATTAAAAAAACATCCCAAAATGGTAAAATGTGCATATTAAAAAAATGGAGGGAGTATAACCTACACTCTACTCTATTAATTTCCTAAAACTATGTGCACAGGTTATTGTTGTTGCGATTAATATGAGACAGATGGAGTAATTGTTTTTGGAAAGAAGAAAAAGGTCAACAAGTTTTTTTGGTCGGTTAAGCCAAGTTATGTTTAAATTTAGGCAGACATACTACAAAGGTGAGAGTATTGTCAAATTTTTCCAAGATGAGACTATTTTGAGCCGATTGATCAAAAGATGGATGATCCTATCAATTTTTCTTGGCGATACATGTAATTAAAAATCCTGGATCCGCACCTATTATGGTACATTGGGGGTGTTTGGTAAATGACTTTTGAGTGACTTTTACATTGACTTTTGGTTTTTGGCTTTTATATGTAGTCAAACAATCAAAAAAGTGTTAGGTAAACTATGGTTTTTGAGCCAAAAACCAAAAATTGCTTTACCTACTTTTCTATTAGCTTTTGGCGTTTACCTCTTTTTTGTACATAATAGCCAACGCTAACAATCTTTTTTATCAAGCCCTTTTATTAATAGTCAATAATTATACAACAGGTCAAACAAAACACTAAAACAACCAGTCAATTCAGTCACAACAAAAAAATCACCCGCCAACAGCCACCAAACAATGGTCTAATATCTACTTCCTCTGTTTCGCAATACTCGCAACATTAATATAGTAACCACTATTCATATAGCAATCTTATGTTATATTTTTTCACAATTGTATAAGAAAAAATATAGTCAAGTGGGGCCTTATTTGATTCGTCTTAATGCATACTATCATAATATCAACTTTTTATAAATTTACTTATCAATAATTAGAGATATTAATGTTCAAAGTATTGCATTGGATTATTCAGATAGTATGCACACAAAAAACGTTACGAATATTGCGAAACAGAAGAAGTATTATTTACACGTCATATGTTACATACACAACCGAATAACAACACTTAAGCCTGAAGCCAACAAGAACCTATGGTCCATCTATGTTTATTTCCTTACTGCAAACATTTTTATATTGCAATTGGCTCAGACACCAAGGTGTTGAATGCAAAATTCCCACTTTAGACATCTTCAACCCGTCACTTTGGACCGTCAAATCTATCATTAAACTCTTTCACGCCCGCCACTATCAATATTTACCATCTTCTCACCCCCACACATATATATAGACGCATAGTCTTCAAATATTCATTCATGCATTCACATACTAAAATTACTTACACTACAACCCTATTATTAACCTAAGGAAATATACTTGTACAAAAGAGCTCTATATCTTCATAAAAACCATACTAAAACAAAACACAAAATTATGGAAGGTGAGAATTACAAAGGTAGTCCATCTTCTAATAAGTATAGAGGCGTCCGGAGACGGCCATGGGGGAAGTACGCGGCGGAGATACGTGATCCGAAGAGGAACGGGGCTCGGTTATGGCTAGGGACTTACGATACGGCGGAGGAGGCGGCTCGAGCTTACGATAGGGCGGCCTTTGCCTTAAGAGGTCACCTTGCAATACTCAATTTCCCTAATGAACAACATTATCATTCTAGTGATGGTAATTCTAATGTGCTGGGAAGAAATAGTAGGGGGAGTTCCTCTTCTTCATCGTTATTGTCTAGGGACCATCAAGTGGATGAAAGACAAGTAATTGAGTTTGAGTATGTTGATGATAATGTGTTAGAGGAACTTCTTGATTCACAACACAAAGACTACTAGGTAGTTTACTAGTAAGAACGTTGTCTTTTTGTTCTATTCTATTTTACTTTGTATCCTTTTTCAAATAATTGCATCAAGTTTATGATGTAGTTTTCTCATACTTAATTCCAATTTCTAACTTGTCATTGCTCTCAATTGGTTGACTAATGAAACTCAAGTTGAGTTTTAGGTTATCTCAACCACATATATATAAATTACTGACTTTATAGAAAATTTTCTTTTTAAAGCATTCACAAACTATTTACAGAGTGAAAGATACCTTAGTTGGTTAAAACATTTATCCCATTTCTAACTAACAGGTATTACGATTATTTTTTATCCCAAATTCGTGACTCTTTATACACTAAAAAGAAACATATACAAATTCTATTTGAGATCAAACATTTGTCCTAGGCTACTAGCCTTACTTTTTGTTGCGACTTGCATACTTGGGTTATTGTAATATTTTTTTTAAAAATAAATATAGGAAAATCTTAGGAAACTTTTTCTTAAGGGTCAACGAGCTTGCTTGGGTTATTGTATGTATGTTATATTATTCATGATTAAGTTCCTAAGTAAATACAATACACAATTATTGGAAATTAAAAAAAAAGTAGTAGTCTCATACTAAAACATTAACTATAAGGAATTCAGTGAAAGAATAATAAATTAAGGATATTTAATGAATAGGTGTAAATGAGTTTGCTAGACTTCTAAAGAAATACTTACAAGGTTTCATCGTCTTTCATTTTATAATTTTAAAGTATCAGCTTGTATGTATTGAATTGAAGTGTAAATTCGTGCTTTTCGAACCAGAATTCACGAGTTCAAGCCTTTTAGCTAATAACAGTGTTTTCTAAAAAAATAAATGGTAGGAGGGATGACATAATAGTGCACATGTTATAAAATATAATATAAGTAGTAGTGTTATGGACGGATCAAGGGGGTACACTGGGATATAAGCGTACCTCGGCCCGACTCCAAAAAATTGAAAAACAAGCATAAAAATGGAAGGCTCAACCCATAGTATATGTATAGATAACTCTTTTTAAGGTGAATATGGGACAAAAAGACCTTAAAAACACATATTTTAGAGCAAAACAAACTTTACCCAATAAGGACTTGCACGTTCTCTCTTTTTTAGTTTCACGCCACTCAGTCACAGACCTCACTTCTCCTCTCTCTTTCAAATATATAATTGGTTAATGGTTATATAATTGTAGGAATGGAAGATGAAAAATAAAAATGTGGAGCTCTTTTCAAAGGGAAGTGGAGGGAAGTCACAAAAATCCTCTATGTCATCTCCTCCATTTTCAAGAGACCTTTTCTTGGAAGTTAGTGATGATGATGAAATGCGTCGTTTCCAAAATATGAAAACTCGTAGGATATAATTTACAAAAATCCACTATTTGCATAACGTTTAAGTTTATATTTACATTGATTTTTGCAATATTTCACTGTTTATTTTTTAAAAAATTGCCGGATGGTTGATTTCTTTTGCAACAGTACCCCAACCTTCCAAATCCTAGATCCTCCCCTGGTGGCATATATGCTACAAAATTTAATCACATATAATAATTTTAACTATTTTACATGCTAATGGAAGCCCTCCCATTTTAGTTAATATTAATATTAAAAAATCAATTAAAAATGACAATAAATCGTGGACCCTATCCTAACCCGATTCGATTTACTCTATTTTAAGGGTATGATGAGTCTATTTTTTGGATTCGATAGACAAGTGTAGAATACGGCTATTGGAATGATCGGGTAAGGTAAGGGTCCAATGATCTCATACCCATACCATACGGGGGACCCTAATAATGTAACAATAGTAGAAAAATTCTTAGATTTCTAAATTCAAGTCTTCCTGCAGTCCACGTAAAAACTCATATTGTCTCTACTTAGCTTGTAACCAAATCTAATACTTCCTCCGTTTTTTTTTAATTGCAACAAACTCAAGTGGGTGGACTCCTAGGGTGTGAGTGTGAAAGGGATGGAGAGAGAAAGTGGGGCATGTGATAAAGAGAGAGATAGAAAGAAATGACTTGTAAAAAGGGAAAGAAAACATTTGTTGCAATTAATTTGATGTTTCTATTTTTGGCAATTGTTGCAATTAAAAAGAAACAGAGGAAGTATCTTTAATCTCAGTGATTATTATGAATGCCAATCTTTATACTTCCTCCGTTTCACTAAAGATGTTACACTTTTTTTTCACGCGTATCAAGGGAGTGACCTAAAGGTGTAAACGAGCAAATTTTTCGACGAAATTTTAATACAACCAAGAATGATATTGTATATGGCGTGTCCTAAAATTTCGTCGAAAAATTTGCTCGTTTACACTATTAAATCGCTCCCTTGATATGCGTGAAAAAAAGTGTAACATCTTTTAGAAAACGGAGGAAGTATCTAAATTTCTAGTATGCTTCGGGTGGCCAACCATTAGCTTGTTTATTTGTAGTAATATGCAAATGGTCATGTGTGTAGCTCTATTGCATGCTATTACATATAGAAAAAATAGGCGATAAGAAATTGAAAACCTTAAGCTTTGGCCTCATTTTAGACCCTATGTTTTAAAAATTTAGACTCTATGGGAATCAGTGAAGTATGGGTCGGCTTGAAGAGATAGGGGATAATTAGGCAGATCCTACGCATTACTATCCCTAATTATAGAGTATGTGTATGCTCATTTGTTTCATATTACTTATCCGTACAAATTAAAAAGTACAAATAGTGATGCATGAAGGTACATAAAGTTACAGGGACGCTTTTTTCCGGAGAAAAGGTAATAGCAGGAGAAACATATACGAAAATATACCTTATCCTTACTAACACATGCATAATTTTCATTTGAAAACCTTGCATTCTAATCATTTGATCTATTGATGATTTTACTAAACTAGTTCCCCTATATCCATTTATCCCTTACTAACACATGTGAGGTTTATCTAAATCGCTAGGAATAGGGTTACATCCAATGCAGAAATCATTGCCCCTCAAAAAGCAACTAGGCTCAATTTACTAGATATGATCTAGGCAATGTTAAACTTTCAGGGTTTATGTCTTTCGAGACATCATGTTTAGTTCTTGTTGCAGAAGTTTGGGGTTTTAGGAAGGGAATTAAAGATGTTTTTTTTCTAGACATCAGAAAGTTAATAAATGAAGGATACAACTTAACTGCCAACAGCTCCCTCACATCCACTTGAAAAAATTCCATGGAAAATGTATATGTTTATTCTAGATGCAGGTTAAGAAATGAAGAGAGTTGAAGATAAGGAAGTGCTCCATTGCTTCAGACGGTGGACTTTATTGCCCAAAAGGGCCATCACGATATTAATCTCTCCAATAGGTTTTTGGTCTCTCTATAGGATGCTTTAGATTAGTTCTTCTCGAGGGGCTACCGTAGTTTTTCTTTGTCCACATAAAAAAATTATGGTCCCTTGATGCCATGATTCATTCCAAATTTTGAATTTGAGTGAAAACCAATGTTTGGATATTAGTGAAGAATTTCAAGTTATGGAAATGGCCTAAATTCTTAGTGTCGTAATATCAAAATTCCGTAATAGTTGGTCTACATAGTATATTTATTTACTTTCCACCGAACAATTCTATATGTTACGCATGAGCAATTCTATCATCCCATATTTGTGACACATTGATGATATTTGTTGTTGTTGTTGTACATCTGACATGAAAATTTCTCCTTCTAGTGTTTTCAAATAATTTCCACCGAACAATATCCCTTTTTTGATTTTTTTGGTGTATAAAAAGCCACAATTATGAGATGAGAATTGATTTTAAGACCTCTTGGAACCGCGATAGATGCTTTAATCTACAATGCCATTTATCACTCTCAACCTCCCTTTTTTGTTCTCATATTCGAATCAACAATCCTTTTACCTTGATGAATTCTAGAAAAAAATATAAGTGAAAAAATAACTTGATTCTCTTTTGGTAACATTGAAAACCACGACTTTAACATTTCACAACCTTCATTATTCCACGTCACAGCTCAAAGCACTTCCTGCGATGACGTATCTTTATATAGGAATTCATAGATGCGAATAACGGAATTTCAGGAAACAATTTCCTAACATCTATAACAGAATCGCATGCATAACAATATATGAATCGATACATAGAGTAGAGAATAAACAACCTTTTATTCGCGACTTGAACATGTATGAAAGGTTTGAATACTGCAAAGTATTATCACAGATTAGAATACTTTAGAGATATAGAACTACACTTGTAATTCCTCTACTTAGTCCACGAACACCGATTAATACCCACGTCTGCTAGAACGGAAGAGTATGAACAATTCACTCTCTGCTTTTAATGGTTAGGTGCCTAGACTAAAGAGGGAGAAATATTTTTCTTTTTCTCTCTGTTGTGTCAAGTTACTGACTAACTGAATTCATGTCTCTCTTATTATTATATCTATATATAACAAATAGAGATTAGGTTAAGTGAAGAAGAAAACCTAAAACCCTAATTATCCCTTATAGTGGCCTCCCTATAAGCCAATATGGGCTTTTATTTATTCATTAATCGGTGTTACTCTGTATGACCTCATAGGATTAATTATCTTAGTTGTATGCCCAAACCAATTTGTCTACAAACCGTAATTTATTCTCTAGTAAGCAAATACGATTACTAAAATAATTAACTATATTATCTCCATAAATACAATCCTATTTATATTTAGTAATTGCGGAAATTATCTAAGGATATATTCCTTCACTTTATTCTCCCAATTCTTGCTTTTGATCCTTACTATATTCTTCTCCCTCACTATCTTTCTCATCTTCCTTTGAAGTCATCAAAATTTATCTAGTGGATATTGTAGATAAAATATATGATAATTCTCCCTTGAATCACATCCTTCATTCACCTTTTGGATTGTTGAATTTGTTAATTTCATACTAAATTAATTAATGAAATTGATATATAATATATATTGATATTTGATCTTTCTAGCACAATTATATCTTAAGCAATAAAAAAGAACTCGGGACATCGCCCGCCCTCAACCCCTTACAAATTAAACTAGCAGTTTAATCAATAATTTGATTTTAACGTTCTCTTTAAAATTCATGAAAAAGGGTGTTGGTCTTTGTAACGTAGCATGGGTAATTTTTAAAACTCGTTGCTCGTTGAATAGTATTGCTTATTTATGACTTTGACAATCAAGAACATGTAGTGATGTAGATGATGTACAACCATTGATAGCTTGGGTTGATTTCTCAACATTGCATTGATTAGATCTATTGTCAGAGACCCTCATAATAAACTCTTACTCATTTTCTTTGCTATTGACTTATTGATGATTTGAATTCGTTGACTCACTCTCTTTGTTGACTCACTAATTCGTTCATACAAAATAGTGGACTCGCTTTAGTGTAAATATTAGGATATAGAGTGAGTTGTGGATATCCAAGTGTTCCATGGGACTATATGAGTTTGTTGTGGGAGCTATTTTTATTGTTTTAGTTGAAGTAGGGCCTATTATTCGCAATTTCGCATGTTTAACATTTAGGTATTTAAATTTTAAATATCTCTAGGTTTTCTATATTGACAATTTGACATCGCTTCTAAATAAACCTTGTGGAGTTTTTTCTTTGAAAATAAATTAATCCTTCATGTGTTTCTAGATAAATAACATGCCATACAATATATATATATATATATATATATATAACATCAAAATGATATGCCACATCTTTATATGTCGTATTGTGAATCTTTAGTTTGTCAGTATCACTTACATATAGTTTGCTTATCACAACCCACTCTTAATCAAAAAGTCTATTGTAACCTTTGCCTTTAACTAAGACCTTCCCTGACTTTAACTTCTTTTCTAATACCCATACGGGCCTGTTCTCCCCAAGTTTAGTTCAGTTCAATACTCTTATTCTCACATATCACTATTCATTTAAGTTCAGTTCAATTTAGTTCAGTTCGGTTTAGCTATTTTATGCCGAAGAGGACATGCCCTACGTCCATACCCGGATACCCTTTTGAAAACCAACAATGAAGACACTGAAGTTGATCTTTCTAAAATAATAGAATTCGATTGTAAGAAATAAAATCTGTTTGGAGGATTAGGAACAGAGTGTGAACTCTAAATGAGTTAATTTCATTGTTCAAATAATTTCATATCTTCTTATTTATTTATATGTTATACTCTGTAGTCCAAATATAACGCTCCCCATTTAATCTAGAAGTCGAAAAGCCTTTCACGAACCTTGATATATCTTTTCTTTCTTTTCTTATGATATGATATTTCTACCTCGATTGGTTCGAATCCGGAATAATCCAAGAGAGAGACTCGCACACATATGAGGATTCCATAAAGACTTCCTACAACACAAGCTACTATCCCTGTAAGTTGGCTACCACGCCTCAATAGTTTTTGTGGGGGGTGTGGTAACTTTCTTCCAAGCTTCATCTCAGCCACTTCTAATGCCAAGTATTGGACTTGGATGCAGATCCATGCGTAACTTCCCTTTTACGAATAGGGCACGTCCTCTTACAGTTTACAATAAACAACAATCGGTGATCATCAATTTGTATTAATTTTCATATTAAACCCTCTTATGCACTTATGTTCTCTTACAAGTTTTCCCTTAAGATTTTGTTAAATATGGGGGAAAATATTTTTCCAATATCCATTTTTTAGGCTTCCACCAAGCAAAAAGATTGATCATATAAGGGTTTTGTAATAATGGGTTTTTTAGACCCGATGGACAATTAAAGTACATGGTTATGGTATTCGTAAGGAGTTAATTTCTAGTTCCAAAAGCAAAGAAAAAAGATTGAACATAAAAGTTAAAAGTTTGATTAACCTTTTATCCTTTAGACATCATTTTCTAACAACTCTTGAGAAAAATGACATTTTGAGTCTTAAGTCTTAATACTTGATATTAAAGGCGTAAATTGTTGTATAGTGAATTTAGTTATGATGTTTTGATGTGATTTCTTGTAGAATGTGGTCTACATTGAGTATGTGGGAGTAAATTTCAATATTCTTTTTGTAAGTTAGGGGGAAATATGGAATTTGAGATAGCACGCAATTAGGAAAATCGACAAGACAAACCTTTTCTTTGGCATTTTTATGGCTGAAAATTCAAACATGCAGTCAAGCTAAAGACATTTTAGGTTGCAAAAAACTGGAAACCAAGAATTAAGCCTAAGACATCATGATGGCCTATATTTGAGTTCTCTAAAACTTGTCCTCTTATCAAACTTGGAAAAACAAGAAAAGAAAATGCTAGCTTAAAGATTAGAGAATCACGTATTGAAGAAGAATTTTATTCCATTGGTACGTATTTTTGGTCATATTTTCTCACCTTAAAATTGCTTATTGATCCAAATTCAACTTACCTAAGAGTGTCACCTCAAAAAAAAAATAAAAAAAAATACCTAAGACTGTGTTCAGTGGAACGGAAAATAGTTCTAATGAAAGATAATTTGTTGCTCCTCCAATCACATATGTAACTCTACCATTATTATGATATTGTTCGCTTTGGGCCAAGCTCGCACGGATTTATTTATGTGCATCTTTCACTTATACTAATGAAGTCAGATGGACACTCCTTCTTGATCGATTTTCCAATGCGAGGCTTGGGATGACACCCAACAATCTTCCTCTCAGACCAAGGACCACAAGACATATGGTCTCCTCTCATGTGTTAATCCATCCAATTAGCTTGTACCACCATCAGACCACCACAATCTCAAGAAGACTTTCGGAAAAAGGTACCTAGTAAGGCCCTGTTCAGTTCACCTTATTATTACTGAACTGAACTTATTATTACTGAACTGAACTTATTATTACTGAACTGAACTTATTTCTACTGAACTAAACATATTTTTCCTGAACTGAACCTATTTTTACTGAACTGAACTTATTTTTACTGATTCATGTTGTTTTTTCCTCTTTACTGAACTGATCTGATTTTTACTGAACTAAACTTATTTTTGCTGAACTGAACTTATTTTTGCTGAACTGAACTTATTTTTACTGAATTGAACTTATTTTTACTGAATATTATTATTTTGAGGTGAAACTGAACAGTGCCTATATCTCCAATCACGAATATATTCTAAGATATTAATATATCCTAACAATAAAGTGGGGCAAGTAATTTTCTACTAAAGCACTTTCCTCCCAACCTAACAAAGCTTAAAATTTAGATAACTTTTTACTAACAAAAAATATATATAACTTTTAACTGAGTCTCTCTAATTTGGTAAATGTACAAAACTATATGAACTGAACTTATTGACATATGCATATAGTATAATTTTTTGAACTATATTTTTCCACGCTTTTTTGCATGGTTACAATTACTTTTACATATACACTAATAATATGATCCTTTAATTATCAATAAATTTAATCAAATATTGGTTAAGTTTATTGGCATATAGTGTTTCACATGGCAAGAAGCCAATAACCGATACCAAGATATATTAATAAAAAAGACGAATTAAAAGACCAAATGTATTAAATCAAATAATAAAAGGCACCAAAAGTCAAGCGGTCAAAGTGTAAAAGGCGAACCCTTGAAATCAATGTATCATAATAGAGTCAATGATAGTTGCTTAGGTCTAAGATCTCATGGTTACTTATGTTGTAGGAATGCTATAATATTGGGTGATGACGTGATGTTGCATGTTGCAATAAGAAAAGTTAAATGATACGTTAAGGGTGGTAAACAAACAAAATCAGTATTAAATGAGCATTAATAGCATCAATAGATGCGTGATTTTATAATAAATCCTCAATTATATAAGGAAAGTATTTGGACTATATATATATATCATTAACCCATTAAAAAAAAATTGGGTGATTTGTTTGGCTCTCTGGCATCATTAAAAAGAATTTTTTAGGTGGCTATTAAAGTTCTAACATGCTTCCACAATAGAGTATAAATAAAATTATTATAATCAATTAGTTTTTGGATCCGGATAATGTCTTAGTAATTTTTATTGTTTTATGTCTTATATTGGGTTATTTTTATTCTACATCTATTTTATCATTGAATCTTTATTTTTTATTATATGCAATCAAGTTTAAATGGTGTGACATAACAAAAAAAACTACACAATTGGTAATAAAATTTTGTAATTAGGGGATTTAGCGACTTCTATATTTTAAAAACTTAACTAAGGTAAAAAGGTTTAAGTTGAACCTCGTTGTTGGAGAAAGAGGAGAGACAAATTCATTTTATAAGCCAATGAGTTACTTTTCCTATCACTTATGGTTTGGGATAGAACCTCATTGTGCTTGTAAGTGGACCAAACTCTCTTCTTCCCTGTTGAGTTGCCAAGACCAAATTTCTGACTAATATGAAATATTAACATGGTATACGAGCCTAAGTTGTGGGTTCTTCTGAAATGGAAAAGGTTTGCCTCAATAGGATGTCTAGCCCCTACGAGGATTGTTTCTGATTTCCTTTACTTACTCCTCCTATTACCATATGGTTTTGGGATGGAATCTCTTTGGCCTTGTAAATGAACCGAACTCTCCTCCTCCTTATTGAATTACCCATACCCAAAATTTGACTAATATGAAGTAGTAACAATTAATAATTGAATTTTGACAATGAATAGGGTTGCAGCTTGGTGGTAAAGCTTGGCATTTCAAATAAGTGGATAAGAGATCAAATATTCTTATATTTTAAAAATATAGAAATATAATTGACATATAAGATGAGCAATGCTGCCATGTGAGCGTAAGACATAAAATGACAGATAACGGACTAAAATACTTGGTTACGCTTTTTAATAATAGATGACAAGGGAAGATTAAATCAAATGTTCTACATTAGTCATCCAATCTATCGTTATATTAGACTCTGTAAGACATGCTTAATTTTTCAATTGCTAAAAGCATGCAACAAGAGTTTAAGATCCGTAATGGTGTTAGCTATTTGCCAAGTTGGTCGCCAAACCCTGAGCTACATTGATGACTAAAAATTGTCGCAAGGGCTGCAACGAGGTGAGGCGAGTCGAACCGAGATTTAACCTATTTGAACTAAGTTTGATAAGAGTAATATACATTTTTAACGGGATCAAAGGACCAAACACTATAAAATATGCCCTAAATATCTCTAAAAAGGGAGAATCCATTAGATACATCATAAAACAAAATGAGAAAACACGAAATTCCAATAGGTGGACTAATTGTAAACCTAAGATTCAACACAATCCCAATAATTTTGTTTATCAATTACTTTTGTGACACCTGTAGACTGCATACTAGCACATTGGATTAAGGAAATGGTTTTCTTATTTATTTAGCCAAAATTATTAATAAAGCAGAATTAATTCAAGATTGAATTTTCTGTTGCAAAGGGTATTTGTTGCCACCGAATAAATCAATTTAAAAATGGATCGGAATAACATGCTCCATCAGAAATTTGTTGAAGAAAAAATAAGATGCATTCATTCCATCATTTTTTTATAATTTATTTCTTGACATAATCTTATATTTTTTCCAATAATTTACGTAACTAAATACCTAGTTGGTGGTACTCAATAGTAAAAGTTTTTACACAAACTTTAACTGACGTTTTAATAAAATAAAATATTTTATTTGGATTAGCTATGTAGTCTAGATATATCTAGAAAAGAAAGACTTTAAACTATCAAAACTCTTAGACTCGTTAATCTGTAAAATTGGATAATTCAATCCACACTTGGGTTTCTATTCCGTTTTTTTATTTATTTTCTTTGTTTTGGAGTTCTAATTTTGACCAAACATTACCATGGCATTATGTTGATTGATTACTGAAACTGAACATTACCTTGTTTGGTGCGATTGCTATATTGGACAAAAGGCTCAAAAAAAATGATATCCCTCCCAATCGACTAATTCGACAGGTGCGAAAACAACGATACTATAATTCGACTTCAGTCCAGTGCCAAAAACTGATTATCTATCATCACCAAAATTACATTTTTGGTTTTGACATTAACGTCAAGTAAATAACAAAACATAAATGACAATTATACGAGGTATGTCCAACCCAAAATTGTGATTATCCATCATCATCATATAGTATTTGATTTTGACATAATCAAGCATACAAATATGTACTAAAATCACAAGTATTTGATTTTGATAGTACAAAAACTGTTGGACAATATCGTGGTACAAAGAGGAAAACGTGACTACGACAGCAACCAGTATGAAAATTTTGGAGCTGCCCAAACTTTTTTGAAGTCCTGTATGGCTGTATTCTTAGTTTCAGAATACTAATTATGTCAAATGAAAGCTCATTCCAGCTTTACTTCCGAAACTTGAACCTGATCAAACACCAAAGCCGCATAAGAGCAGAAGTCATAGCCGTCAGTTTAATGGAAAACATCCGAGTGGGGAGAACACAGTATCCATATTTCAAGAGATTCGATTTAACATGAGTGGTGTTACTTCATTTTCTTTTGACAACGTGGACGTAATCTCTGGAAGTTCATGACAGCCCAAACTAAATGGCGCAGACCAATCTCCGGCCAAAGCACGGAGGGGCTATACAGAATGGAGTGTGTACTCTGCCATAGAAGGAAATTGCTTAAGCGGTTTTCACCAGAAGTACGGACCACAATATCCGGACAAGGAGCAACTTTCATATACATATGCTTCTCAATATCCATCAGATCAATCAATTTTTTCTCTTTCATGTCACCGTTACCAGCATAATTACATGAATCTAGTATGCTACGTGCATCCCATTTTTCTTCACAAGATCGTTGAACGGCATTAACAATCTCATTGGTAGAAGTGTAAGCAATACAAATTGAAAGCACGGCTTTGGAGTTGCCTGCAGTGGCTGCCATAGCCTTCTCTGCAGCAAACCTTACCGAGTCATCTAGAAGCTTTAAGTCCCCAACAAAATGAACTCTAACTCCATATTGATTCACAATGCTATCTTCTTTGATCAATCCTTCTATCTTCTCTTGTATAAGCTCCATCAAAGACTTAACTTCCTCAGGACGTCTTTTGAAATTATCAATACTAAAGGCGTATACAGTTACATATTTCACCTCAAGCTCATAACAATACTTAAGCATACATGTCAGAGCACTAAACCCTAACTTATGTCCTGTTCCTTCCTCAAAATTGTATTTTTTGGAATATCTTCGGTTTCCATCCATAATGAAAGCAATATGATCAGGAATTGGTCCAACTGAAAGAACACCAAATAAGCATCTCCGAGCAAGATTACCTAGATTACCTGTTATTGAGAATTGCGTTTCTTTGCCCCCCATCATCCCGGATGCTGGAAGATGCCGCTTCCTAAGAAGACGATCTGTCTGCAGTAGATAATATTGAACTAATAATAAGCTGTAATTTTAAAAAAGAAATAAATTTTATTCATATAATATCAGGAAAAAGAAACAAAAAACTATATCATAATTGCTGGACCTTATTTCTCACTCTTGTTTTGGGTATGATGGAGAGAAAGGGAGGGGCGGAAGGAGAGGGAAAATGGAGGAAGGGAAAAGGGAGGGAAGAGAACGAGTTGGTTTATTAACAGGAGAGGGAAAATGATCCTTACAAATCTCTTCCCCTCCCCAAAGAAGGAAAATGATCCCACCCTTTCTCATGTCTCCCAGCCTTCTAACTCCCCATATCCAAACAAACTCTTTAGAGAGAATGAGGAATGTAACTGGGACAATCCAAAATTAAAAAATGGATGGATTTGAGGGACATAGGGATTCGCTATTAACAATTTATGATCCAACATTTTATAACTAAAGCAACTCCCTTATCCAACATTCACATGGTTTCTTGTGAATGCTATCTGCATGGTGGAAGTCCATTGTGTTTTCTCTTCTTTCCAGGTTTAGTGGAAGATTCATGAAATCAAACCAACTCACCTAGTTAGGAAAGTATAACTTGAATGTGAAGTTGATGAGTAGTACAATTTGCTAAAGATGAAGAGTTTTTCTTTGATGAAGAAGATTTTGCTTACTCGCTTCACGTGGAAGAGAAATTAGGGTAGGGTCATGCTTGGATTGAGGGAAATGCATTGAGGGGTTAATAAATGCCAAACTAAGGAAAATTAAGGTGAACTGGGGTGGTGGCACAAGGACAATGAAATGGTTTTGTGATAAAATGAGAGAGACGAACAAGCTATTACCCTCCAAATGAGAGTTATAGTTACCTAAGGGCTAAAGGTGGTGGTGGGTTATTATTACCCCCATCACGAGGGCAATAGTTCCCCTATTATTATTACAAACATCATCTTATCTTCTCCACCACTACTATAAATCCTTCATCATCACCTCTAAGTTTTTCTAAGTTTGACTTTTATTACCCCCTTAATGCATTACCTTTGGTCCAAGCATGCCCTAAAGGTATCTGTTTAAGTGGTCCTTTTCCAGAAACACCTTGTAAGACAAATTTCATTGGCTCTATTCTATTCATTCTTAAATTTAATGGATAGATTCAATTAAGTTTCTTGCTGTTAATAGTACAACAAAAACAACATTTCGCATATTTTCTCAAATGAACAAACTCTACAGCCTTTGTTTTTCTGAATGTTTCACTTTACTTGCTGCATCTAAATTTTACTTGGAGACTATTGAAAAATGTTGTTCATGATTCATTTCCCCCCGCATTGTAGTGGCGTTAGTTTTGCTTGGATAATTAAATGGTTAATAAGCAATCGCCCCTATCTCTATTCCTGTTACACACCACATCAACCCACTTTCCATTGCCCAAGAGCCCTTAGGGTCCGTTTGGTAGGGTATAAAACGTTTTCTTTGAAAACTATTTTTCCATTTTACATTGTTTGGTTTGGAGTAAAACATTAAGATGTAAAACTTGGGGTGGAAAACCATTTTCCAACTTATTGAAAACATTTTCCCCCAAAATTGGAAGGAAAACATTTTCCATCCTAAGTGGAAGGAAAACATTTTCCCTCACAATTAAAGTAATTGATTTTCAATTCAACCAAACAATGAAAAATGCTTAAAATGGAAATCATATTACATGCAACCAAACAACGGAAAATACTCATAAAATGAATTTTCCATGTAAAAGGTTCCATGGAAAACCATTTTCATCTGTAAATGTTTTACACCCTACCAAACGGAACCTTAGTCCAAGAACCTAACGGGCTAACAACAGCTTACGGCCTACTCATTTAAGGTCTTTTCTTTTCAACTTATTTTCAGTTCAGATAAGATCTAATGCGGTCGAATAATGTTGAATAAGGTCTAACAATGTCTAATAAGGTCTAACAATGTCTAATAAGGTCTAACAATGTCTAATAAGGTCTAATAGAGTTTCATCTAATAAGGTTGAATAAGATTGAATAAGGTCTAATAAGGTCTTTTTGGTTCTTATAAGTTCAGATTACTTCAAATAAGTTTAGATAAGTTGAAAAAACGGACCCTTAGTCATAGTAGAAAGATTTCCAATCATATACCATTAGTACCTACACATCTGAAGGACTATATTGTATAAGGAAAACAGATAATCGAGGAATGTGCACATGGATTCCATATCAAACCTTGGAGAGCGCATAATCAACCCAAATTAACATTGTAAGAACTTCCAATTACTAGACTCAGTTCATCCCGATCCCAAATAATAGCTCATCCATACAATTGAAAAGTAGAGAAAGACTCAACTTACTCTTGATTTTTATGGAACATTTCAAATTTGTAGGTATCTATAAGTAATAGCGGATCATAATTTTTTGACCTTATGTTTTTCATGTCCGAGTTCCAACATTGAATATCCGACACATTGTTAAATGAACAATCCACTCCCAAATATATGTCAATTTCACCAATTTAACTAAATGAACAGTCATCCATGGACTAATATCAACATTCAATTATAGATTCATTAAACTACTCACTTAGATACTCATGTTATAAAATAGGCAAGATAATTTTTTTGATGCAGTAAATTTGAATCCTAATAATCACAACAGTTCACTAATTTCATTTCACACATCGAAACTCATCAACAATTCATCAGCTAAACAAAATTCATTTCAGACGCAAATTCACAGAAATTCAGTTCACAAATCACAATGATTTATCCTCCTAACTTCATATTTGACCTCATAATTTCAAATTCAATTTCAATTCTTAAGAAAAAACAGTGACATTACACTTAATAATGAACTTTAATAAATAAATTTGCAAAGAACAGAATACTTACTCTTCGCGATACCGGCAGCTAAGCGGTGGTTTCTGACGACGGCAAGAGCAAGGTGATGAAGGTCTGAGGAGAGAGAGAGAGAGAGAGAGCGAAGTCAGTGTTTGTGAGAGAATGAAGTTCACTGAATAACTTTGCTTTGACCTTTATAAAACTCCAAATTATTTCTCAAGTGCCCCACTACTAAATCATGACGCGATATGTGACATATGGTTTATAGGGGTTAAACGTGTTGTGTCGTGTTTGTGTATGGTCTTGTGTAGAGGTGTTCAATGGGGGCAGGTCCGGGGCGGGGCAATGAAAAATTGTAGCAGGCTAGACCGGATCAGGGTCAGTTGACCCGGCCCAACCCGGCCCGTTTTAATTTTTTGTTTTAAGGCTTTCAGCAGGTGACTCATTGACCCTTAACTATAATTCCAAAAATTGGAACTGGAAGACATACTATTTGCAACAAGTTGTATAATATATTCAATAACTTACCATGAAGACAAATGAAACTATCTTGATTTAATTCTACCTCCTTCGTCAGCAGCTTCAAGCTTATGCTCAAAGACATTATCTGAGTATACAAATGAGAATTCTAAACCTTTCTATTTGTCTAAAGCATGATTTCAATCAACATAAAAATTAAGAATTCTGAAATCCCCAAATCAATTTCATAAAAATATCTATACAGACCATAGATTATAACAATGGAATACTCTAAAATTGTATACGAAATAGAGCATAAAATAAGTCAAGGTTAATAAACTGATAAGAAATTTTGTTTAACAAGCAGATTTCTATCAAACAAGTGAACAACTAGATTAAAAAAATTGAAAAAACGAAGGATACCTGTGCGGAATTCGTGAGGAGACTACACCAAAGATAGCAAAGACAACGAAGAAGTAAACAAATTCAGGAAATTCGTGAGCGAAGTAACGAAATTGTGGAAATTTGTGAGCAAAGTTCGTGAGGAAACAGATCGAAATCGAATTTGGGAGAGGAATAACGCGAATTTGAGAGGCGATAAACTCGACTCGATCGAATATCTTATGAAAAAATGGAAACGAATTTTAGGGTTTATGATTTGGGGAAAATTTTGGGGGAAAATTTTAGGATTTTTTTTTGGTGAATTTTTGGGAAATTTTGGGTCTGAGATTAAAAAAAGTCGGCTAGTAAAGAGAGAGTCAAAGGGGAGAGAGAGTCATTTAAATTATTAATAAATAGTATATGACCAAATCATATTAAAAAAAACTTAATAAAAACTTCATATAACAATCCATATAAAGGCCCATTTTTAAGCCCTTTTTGAGCCCGTCTAGAACCTGCCCCAATTAGTTTTTCACACAACCCGTTTCAGCCCGCCCCTCTTTAAGCCCTCCTCTTAAACGGGCCGGAACAGGGTCGAAAATGTGCCCCCGCCCCATTGAACAGGTCTAGTCTTGTGTTTATTTCGTGTTGTTATTAAAATTTATCGAAAACTATGAAATGCATAGAATAATTGAATAATATGACAAATTGATCTAAATGGGTCGTGCTCGTGTTTTCTCACAGTAACTCTGTATTCGTGTCATATTGGTTTCGGTTGTGTTATCGTGTCGTGTCAGAGACTGACAGCTCTAAATGTCTAGGGTTCTAATGTGTAATTTGATATTAACGTTTTTCAATGTAATTTTATTTTTATATTGTTTGAGTTAAATTTATTTTTTGTTCCTTGGATCACATATTTTATGTAATGTACTATCAAAGCTTTATTATTTGAGTAAAAAGTTTAGCATATAAATTGATTTACCAAAAATTAGATAATTTTTTAAAGTAAATTAATTCACAAGTTTTAGATTTTATTGTTTACTTTCATTAAGTTTTTTGTAAATTATGCATGACATTAAGAAGATGGGAAGTTGAACAACAAGTTATAAGTAAGATTATAAATTATGCATAAAAGAGGAAGTTAACTGATATGTTATTAAATGAGAGAGAGATTTGGAAGTAATTATGAACAAGATAGAAAAGTTATAGGTGATATATAATGAGAAGAGAGCAAAAGACAGATGGAGCGATTCTAGAGTCCCTAGTACTTTGCTTTAATGATATAAATAGATTGATAGATTGTATTGTGGTATTGTACCACAAGTTAATAAAATTGTGTAATTTTAACACAAAATTATAATAATTGAAACTCATATCTTCCTAATAAACTTATCTTATTTCACTTTTACACAACAATTTCTTGAGACTCTCGTACTAACCTAATCGTTCATTCTCTTCACTTTTCTTGGTTTCCCTTTGAATCTTGAACTAATATAATCAATTCATACAAAACCCGTTAGACCTACCAAATGAATTACGTCTTTCAATGAATAGATAAAGAAATATAATTATTGAATGGGTAAAACGTGACACTATACAACTCTAACTAGTTACTATATTCCGAAAATTGGTTTGTTCACTTCTTAATATTAGGTTTGAGTTGTTGCTTGCTTTGAAATTAGAACTAGATTGTCTTCTACAATACCAACTCATTTAACGAATTTTTGTTTACATAATGCTAAAACGAAAACAACTTTCGTCTTTACGCTGGTTGGGAATTTGATTCCCATGAGTAAGCATCTTTAATACTTCCTCTGTTTTTTTATAAGTGCTACATTTCACTTTAGCACGCTTGTCGAGACACGTTTTCTATCATTTTTATCTTTAATTATGCATTTGTAAAAATTATGACAATTAGATATTAAAAAAATATACATCGAGACGAATCAAACGAGATCCAATATGACTATATTTTTCCTTATGCCTATATCATAAAAGCCGGTCAAATTATAATGAATGAATAGTGTTACAAATCAAAATGTAGCACTTAAAAAGAAACGGAGGTAGTATGAAATTAAGCATTGTACAACGATGACTAATCCAATCCATCTTTCTTTTACTTCTTTTCCAACTAAACTTTAAATGCTTTGAAATTGAAATCGAAATCTAACAAAATATATAATCTACCTTAAAACTTAAAACCTTTAAACTTATTCTTCAATTTCCAAATCAATATTCCACTCACCTTAATTCCCGCACAAAAATAAAATCGAAACTTATATTATAGGACGGAGGGAGTATAAACTAATTCAATTTCATAAATTATTTTATAAATATGTAACTAATTGTCTGGTTCATCAATTCATATAAAACCTAAAAAAAACATAAAATTAAGCAAAGCAAAAATTAGACACCATGAACCATCACACTTCACACAGTGACAAAACAGAAATGGAAACTCACAGAGCCGCCAGTGACCGGTGGAGAAGTGCTGGTGGTCCGTGGTCGTCTGGGTCCGGTGAAGGCGGCTTCCGGCGGAGCGGCGTGGAATCGTGGACTGTGGTCTTGTGGAGGCGTTGAGCGTATCTGTGTCTGCAATTCGAGGTAGAACGTGTAATTCTTTTGGGTCGGGTTTGATATATTTTTTTTGGCCCAAATGCATGTTAAAAAAAGTTATCTATATACTTCCTTTGTTTCTCAATACTTGCCTTAACATAGTAAATACTATTCATTTACCAATTTTATATTTTATTTGTTCTCAAATGTATAAGAAAAAATATAGCCGAGTAAGGTCTTATTTGATTCGTTTTAATAAATACTATCATAATATCATTTTTTGTAAATTTTACTTATCAATAACTAGTGATATTGAGGTTCAAAATAGTGCATTGGATAATGTGCAAATAAAAAACGTTGCGACTATTGCAAAACGAAAAAAGTATATATTATGAATTGAACCTTTCGTTTTTCGCTTGATTTTTTCAAAGTCCGTGAATCCGCCCCGCATTTCTCAACCACTTATAGTCACCTCTTTGTCAAAAGCAAAAGAAATGTTTTATACGACAGCCCATTTGATTGTGATTCAATTCATTGAATAAAAAAACCCTTCACAAGACTACAGGAGTAAATGATCCAAGATATCATAATTTATAAGAATGATTTTTAATTTTAATTTTAATATTATTTAAAAAAGGAAACTTATTTTTGTTATAATAGGCTTATTTTATTGTTTTTGAAAGAAAAATAATTTCATTAATTGAACGTCAAAAACTTACAATAATGATAAACAAATACAATCTAACAAAACCAAACAATAATAATGTTTTTCTTCAGAAATAATGATCTTACACCAAAGGTATAGCAATTTGGTACATATTGTTCTTGCCATCTCAATATAATTTTTGAACATATATGTCGTTTGATAACAACTTGAAGAAGAATCGTCTTAATTTGCCTGTCAAGAACGCATACTAATAGCTTTAGGGCCTGTTCATTTCAGCTTAATTTCAGTTCAGTTCAGCTCCAATCAGTTCAGTTCAGCTCCAATCAGTTCAGTTCAGTTCAATTCAGTTCAGTTCAGCTCCAATCAGTTCAGTTCAATTCAGTTTAGTTCAGTTCAGTTCAGCTCTATTCTTTTATAACCATTTTGTTAAATATTAGTATGTTGGTCTAATTTATTTTACTAATTGCTCTTATTATTATTATTATTATATTTTTAATATTATTATTATTTATTTTTATATCATTATTATTAAGTATTATTATTATTATTTGTATATTATTTTGTTTATTATAACTCTATTCATTATTATTACTATTATCATTAGGGAGGAAAACGGTTTAGGTTAAAAGAACAAATAAACCCGCGTTTTCAGCCCATAATCCAATCAAATCACGTCAAAACGATTTATGATATAATTTTGCACGGTCGGATCCAATCATTATTTTATTACTAAATATTAATATATAATTAAATCTAATTATTAAAATACTAATATTAATTTAATTCTTAGATATTATTATTTTAATATAATCATCATCAGGTATTAATATATTGATACAAAGACTATAAAATAATATTTTATTAATTATTATTATAATTATTAATCAATATTATTATTAATAATTTATGATTGTTAATATTATTTATTTATAATTATCATTTAAAAATATCCAGAATACAATTATTATTATTATTCATTAATAATTATTCATTATTATTACCTATCACCGTAAGTATTATTTAAAATTCATATTATTATTGTTTAAATATTATTTATATATTTATTAAATTCAATTCAATTAAATTAAATTAAATTCAATTCAGTTCAATTCAGTTCAATTCAATTCAATTCAATTCAGTTCAGCTCCAATCAGTTCAGTTCAATTCAGTTAAGTTAAATCTAAACAAGCCCTTAGTCCATTGCTATCAGCAGAAAACATCGATTAATTATAATAACTATCGGAAAAACCCTATAAGAAGAGACCGAAAAACTCAGCACCTCAACTAAAAACATTATAAGAAGGGATTGGAAACCCACATGAATCTACTAGACGTAGCTAAAGATACAAAGTTTGATAAAAGTAGTGTTTTCAACTATGCAGGCGTAGTTATTTAATGGGATATTCCTTATTTAGAAATACTTTTACCTCGACTGTTAGCAAATACCAAATGGGCACAAACAATTACTGGGAGAGCTAGCTCACCAGCAACAATTAACTACTGCAACATCTAGCCACTACCAACACATTGGCTTTTACATACTATATATCAGCAACTCTTCCAAGGTTTAATTTGCTGAAGAAATTTCAAGTCATTTCTTGTTTTCCCCACAACTATCAAGTTCTTAACGTGTAAGGCTCCATTACATCCTCAATTTTGCCAACATAGGCTGCTCTGAATGTTTCAAGGAAATCCGCAAACGTTGCACCCCTATACACTGGAGGATTCTCTGCATTAAGAAGAGCTTTAGCAGGTTCAACAAAGCAGTCTCGTGTTGGCGTTATGAATAACGCAGCAGAATACCGGCTTTCATCTTTGTTTGTTACTACTCGATGCTCCACGCTACGCAGCTTTCCGTTGCTAACAATCTACAGCAAATTGTAAATTGCACAAGAGCTTATAACTTCTGAACTACATCTCAAGTTTAAGTCAAACACCATATTCTTAGAAATGTGGATGCCATCTAGTTTACTTAGTAGGGTAGCCAAGACCAAGGATCGTATACGCCTAATCACTACCTTTTATGGCTCTATCAAATACTAATAATAACTTTCGAGAAACTATTTGCCGATTAGTGGAAAACATACAAGTTTACCCAGTGGGTTAAATGCTTGGTGAAATGTTAATCCAACTCCGCAACATAATATAAAGTTTTCTTTGTTTACCTTTTACGGGTTAAGTTTCCACTTCGTAAACATAGCACTCCGTAACATAATATACTCCATGTAATATTAGCTCATGAGTCGTGACTGTTACCTCAGTTTATAACTTCATATATAAAAACATTAAAACCTTTTCGCGTAGATGTGTACCTGTAATTGGTATCCAATATTTACAACTAAGGCATCGGGAATCGCCTCAACACCGATCCATTCGCCATCCTTCAACACTTGAAGCCCCGGGATATCCGTTTGAAGAAGTATAACCATGAGGCCGGTATCAGCATGTTTTCTGGTTCCCAAGGTTAAACTAGGATCAGGGCATGGGGGATAATGATGAGCAGACATAACTTGCTGTTGACTCAATTCATTTGCAAAGTATCCTGGTTCAAGCACAAGTCCTTCACATATGAGCTCCAAAATTCTTGACCCGACCTCTCTAACTTTCATAACATAATCTCCGACAACCTCCCTGCCATTTTCCAGAAGATGATATACGTGAAGCTGGAAGAAAATTCATCCTAGAGTTAATATACTACAGGATTACTACTCACATACCAAAAATAAAAGAAAATGGTTAGTAGATGTTAAGCACACAACTTTTGTAATCTAAAAGAACTGGAGGAAAGATGACGAGAACGGAAAAACCTACAAACATGACTCTACTGAGGCTTCATCCTAAACTAATTACGCATAGGAGTAGCAGTCGCCCACTTAGGTTATAAATTAGAATTTTTTGCTTCAATTTCAACGCGGGAAACATAATATTCACACTTGTACTTAGCAATCTCTCCCTCAAATGTTAGTCCTTACACTCCTCCTCGAGGGAAGTGGCTTGAACAAGCCCCCAAATCCTATAATAGGTGGACCCATAAGCCGAGATTTTAGTATCGGATGTTGATTGTAGATTTGAGATCAATAATTTGGGGTTGCAAAATCGAAAAATAACAAAATACTTCAATTTTTTGCGTAGTTCAATGGGCTAAATGAAAAAATAATTTAAGGGTGTCGACTGTCGACTCTCAGGCCCTCAATGTAGGAAGTCCTACCCTGTCACGTAGTGTTAGTCAACACACACTCCCTTAAGCAAAAATGGCTTACACACAGCGCCTAAACCCTATAGGATATTCCTAATAGGTAATGCACAAGGCTCTTAGAAGGTCACAGACAAACAAGCCCTAACCTAAACGATGTGCATCAAGACGTGCAAAAACTCCAAGGTTGAGCTTTGAAAACACTCGAGCTCACACTTGAACTTAAGGATTAATATTTACCACAGACTCCTAGCTAACTATCACCTATGATATGTTCACAGCAGTGGGTGACAAAAACGACAAAAGAAAAAAGTAGATAAACTAAGCCATACTTGCTAGTGATATTAGAGATTAATAATTTCCACCTTCTGCAACCTGGATGTGGATCAAGCCCCTACACTTTCATGACAATATGACATTGATGTGGATCAAGACCCTTCATCTCATAGAAAGAGCCTAAAGTCAATTCGCTTTAAACCAAATGAGAAATTACCTATATCTTGTAGGTTTTTCCGGCCAAGATTCGATGCATTCTTCCAAAGGACTACACAAGAGTCTTAGAGAATCCCTCCAATTGTGAATCTCTTCATTTTCATAGTCAACATTGCTTGTATAAAGCATGCATTTCTGACTAAGATCCAAAGTATATAATTTTGATTTCTCCTCCAAAGGAAGCTCGAATAATTCTTTAAAAGCTCCCCTCGTATCATCCAATACTTTTCTTGACAACCCATGGTTAATCACCTGCACCATATAAACCAAAAATAAGGTGTTCAGCGCTTTATATTAGGCCATAGATACTAATAGAATATTAAAGCAACTCTATATGAACCTGAAAGAATCCAAACTCGTTGCTAGCCTCTACAATCTTTTGAATTGTTTCATTACGATCGACTTTGCCAAGATCAATGACCGGAATACTCTTTGATATGGTAACAACATTTTTCCCGGGTCTTTTCTCTGGTGGAAATATGTAACTTTCCGGCAATGTTTTACCATCTGCCCAACTTGAAACAAGATTCTCTGCCATTTTTGAACTGCAACATGATTAATGATTATACAAAAAGATCAGCACACTGGTCATAAGCAAAATAGTTCATTCAGATAATGGAGTGAGAACACAGTTGTTCGCTATCGGTTTTTGTATTGGCTAATTTTGACCGGCTGTTTGTATTATCTAATTTGATGGTTGTTTGTTGGTCAGTGCAAAAGCCAAACCAAAAGTCATTTACCGGCTTTTACTTTTAGCTAAAAGTAGACGTCTCAGCTGTTCTAAAAGTCAATTCCCAAAACCTTTTTATAACCATATTTGCCAATTTGAAAAGGCCAAAATCAAAACTAATGAAAAAGTCACTCAAAACCATTTGTCGTAACCAAGATGTACAACTGAACTTATTACTTAATTCATACAAGTACGAATTCACGAGAAAACAAGCTATGCACAATACATTACTAGTCTTTGACAAAGAAAAGCCAGGCCGATCCCTCGCTACATCTCCCAAGAATTTGCATATTTTGGTGTAATATTTCAAGAAAGTGTAAATCTTTGTGTAAAATTTAAGAACAGTAACATTACCTAACTGGCCAATTTATACAGTCCCGTGTTATTTGAATTAATTGGTATTAATCTCTTGTCTAGACTGAATCTTGACTATATTTTGACGCTAATTTATTAGAAAAAAAATTATTCATCTAGGATCTTATTGGATTAATGTTCTTGTTAATTTTTATAAATATAATTTTCATAAATTTATAAATGCGAAATAAAATATATCTTGTATAAAGAAACGGAAATAATAAGATCTTGAAGCTTCATGTCTCAATGGGTCTAATAATATCATTTTAACAAGAATAAGTAATAAATCCATGTAATAACGTGGTCTAAAGAGGACATAGCCTAATTACACATAAAAAATCAAGTATTCATGACTTATGATTAATTAGTATTAGTGCTCATTAATCTTGCTAATCTAGGAGATCCAGTTGTGTGCAACCTTACTTCTGATTTCTGAAGTTCTAAACTTCTAACTAGTGTAAAATGTAGTATAAAAGAAAAAGGGAAATAACCTATGAATTGCCGTATAAGTGGTATAAGTATAACAGCGCATTATATATAGACATATACTATATAACAATAATGTCAATTTTATATTATAAAAAAAAAAAAGTTAGATCCTACATCATAACACTGATCCAGAAAATCTAAAAAAAAAAAAGAAAAAAGACCAAGAAGATAATACAGGAAGTCGAGTTCAGATGAGTTTCTTTCTTTTCTAGTTATACAAATTCAAGAAAA
This sequence comes from Patellifolia procumbens, assembly GCA_947645195.1. Classification (NCBI taxonomy): domain Eukaryota; kingdom Viridiplantae; phylum Streptophyta; class Magnoliopsida; order Caryophyllales; family Amaranthaceae; genus Patellifolia; species Patellifolia procumbens. The sequence continues at coordinate 915,534 of CANSGD010001175.1, forward strand.
ATAATGAAATTAATAAACTCAACATGCAAAGAGCTAAAAAAAACTAGCAAGATAGAGCAAAAAGAAACAAGAAAAGATGTTTGTTACAGTTGTAAATACTATAAATCGGTAAAAAGAAAAGGGGGAAAAGAGAAAAAGAGGTTACCTTGAAATGCTTGATAAGTTTTGATTAAAAGTCTGAGATGAGGAAGGTGGAAGCTGAGAATGTGTTCAGTTTTATTACTCAATTCATAAGCTACTTCAATATTATAACATTATAAGATTTATAACTTCATAAGGAGAACTGCTATTTTTGAATGGGCAGCTGGGCATGTGCTCTCTTCCCTATCTTTCTTCATAATTAATTACTCCTGTTTCTTCCCTTTTTTTTTTTTTTAGTTGTACACAATGGCTTTGACACTTTTGTCAAAACTAGACCTGGCAAAGCTGACCCGACCCAAACGACCCGACTCAAGACCCGAAATTAACCCGACTTGACCCATACCCGACCCGAAATATGCTGACCCGAGATTAATCCGACCCGAAAATTGACCTGACCCGAATAATATCTATTCATAATTTTAAAATGTCATGTAAATCCTCGACATAATTTCAAGTAAAGTCAATATAAAGGTAGTGTTCTGATACCAATTCTCCCCTTAAGCCTAATACGTCCAATTCCTCGATCAACGATCAAGAACTTTGTATCGTTGTTAGGGGCCTGGGGCAACGACCCGAAAATTTACCAGACCCGACCCGAAAATTGAACTAACCCGAAACTGAAAGCGACATACCCGACCCGAAATGGAAGACCCGAAGTAGACCCAACCCGACCCGAAATTGGCCCGAAGTCAAGCTGACCCGAAAGTGACCCGACCCGAATTGACCCGACCCAGACCCGACCCGAACGACCCGATTGCCACCTATAGTCAAAACCTCAACTTTAAATAAATAGGGTGTTTGATAAATGACTTTTGAGTGTCTTGTTTATTGACTTTTTGGCATTTAGCTTTTATACGTGGTCAAACAACCAAAAAAAAGCTGCTTTTACCAGCTTTTTTTGCTGGCTTTTGGTTTTTGTTTTGATTTTATACTTAACAATCAAAACTAACGACCGTTTTTACCAAACCCTTTTATATACCTCCAATAATTACAGAGCCGGTCAAATAAGCCACTAAAAACAGTCGGTCAATCCAGCCATAACAAAAAGCCACTAGCTAACAGCCACCAGCCAATTGTCAAACACCCCCAAAAAGTTGATATATAGAAAGTTAGAAATTACGTATAGAGAAAAAATCTAATAAGAATCTATATAATTATATTTTCCCTAACTTTTAAATAGCATTAAAGTCAACATGATACAGAACTAAAGAAAAGCATAGGTAATTGTCTTCACTTCTATTTTGTTCAAAGTATAAATATTTGATAATGTTTGTGAGTATCGAAATATATTTTCTCTATTTTTCAAGAATTCTATACTAGATGTATTTTGCACTCATTTTAAAATATTTAAAATATAATTTATTTATAGTCCAACGATCAATACTGATTTTTATAGGTACCTATGTAGATGTAACATCTCACGATTTCTTTGAAGATTAAAAATATTGAAATTATTTTTTATTTCAATCATCTCAAACAAATTATATAATATAATAAAGTGTCATATGATCTTTCTGGATCAACATATATTGCCTCAAATATCATATTTCCGTTTTAAAAAAAATTCATAACCGATTAAATTAGAGTTTATAATAAATAAAAATTCAAATAGTAGTAGTAATTAGTAGAAGCATTCAGGGGTTGTCGGAAAAGGTAGGCAATTTTAAGATAATTTTTACAGCTCTTTTAGTGTTATAGATTCATTAATTCAACATGTCATAAATGTTTTCTTTTGGTGCGCATGAGCCATTAAGATGTGAATCGATTCCATAACTTTCTGGTATCGGGAGATATGCTCTTACTAACTGAGGTATCTCTCACTCTCATATTATATATGAACGTTTTATACGTAGAACAATAGATGAGGGAAATGTACAGATAAAATTGAAAAATGAAGAAAATAAACTATTATTACTTTGAATTTAGATTTTGCATTGTTATGCAAGACAATCCATAATTAAATATAGTCTTAATTTATTTATTTATTTTCATAGGGAGAAAATCTTCAAAACAAAAGATTTATTGCCAATGATGATGGATTTGATGGGAGATTGGCAGGGCCTCGTTGAACCATGTTACCCCTAAAAAGTGGACTGAGGTGAGCTCAAAATTAACACTTTTACAGTAGTTAAAATTCAATTGTACCGAAGTGCAATTGTGGGTCCGGGGCCCTACAATACAATCCTTGGACCACAAAACCAACAAATATGCAAAGATTCACGGATACTTTTCACTGTTTTATGCACTTCACTCAGTTCTTAGACCATTCTCAATCCCTCTCTCTCTACCACTTTCTCTCTCATCTTTATAAAAAATATCATCATTCATGACATAAACATAAAATGCTTCACACTCATGACATACAAAAAGTTATACATCCTTCTCTCTCTTACTTTTTTACCATACCCCACCAACTTTCTCTCTCTTATCTTCTATACATTTATATAATATAATATTAAATTTATATATAATGAAGACATTATATTGTGTGATGAAATATTTTCCGAAAAAATAATCTCGTTTTATTAAATTGATAATTAATTTTGTTTTATTAATTTTTTAATTAAATCCATTTAATTAAATTTTTAATTAAATTTGTTCAATTATTTTTTTAATTATATTCGTGTAATTAATTTTTTAATTAAATTCGTTTAATTAATTCATTCATTCTTGAATATTCTTATAAAAATAATCGAATCATTAGTTTCATATAGATTAAACTTCGTATCATTAAATTTTTTTTATGTATAATATTTTTTTCCATTATGAAATTCACTAAATAATATAATATTGGGTATCAATTTTGTTTATTTCAGTAATTGTACTTAAAAACTCTAATTAATATTATAGTTGTTAATAAAATTAATTCATGTATACGAATATTTTATTAAAATTAGATTAGACCTACAAAGTGAAACTGAACATAGCGTACACCATAGCTTACAATTACATTCAAGTAATAACTAAAATGAAGAGAACAATAAGAAATAAAAAACGAGATCACACTCTAGTATTATTAACTACTGTTGAGCATTACGTGCAAATCGTTGCCAAATATTCTCTATCAAATTTGATTTTAGAGAGACATGTGTTAATTTGTTGCGTAATGCCGCCCTTTTAGCCAAGTATCTGTCCATGTCAAATGGACGTTCGACATTGTATTCAAACGGCTCCTCATCATTTGTTCCTGGTGTAACCCTAGGAGGGCGGTCTTCATTGAATTCTATTGGATCAGCATATCGAAGATACGTTTCTCGCTCATCCTCAACTATCATATTGTGCATTATTATACAGGCAACGATAATGTTGCTCAAAATGTCTTCATCCCAGGCAAGCGATGGTTTCCGTATAATTGCAAATCGAGATTGTAGGACTCCAAACGCCCGCTCAACATCCTTGCGGACTGCAGCTTGATGTTCAGCAAATAACCTTTGCTTATCAGTCTGAGGAAGAGTAAATCCTTGTATAAATGCCGCCCATTGAGGATAAATACCATCAGTAAGGTAATATCCCATGTTGTACTCTTGTCCATTGATATCACGTATTTATATAGAGTTTTCTCCCTTATTTACAAGCTAATTTGTGCGTCATTGGAGCTCTTGGGAGCTAGTTTGTACTAACTATCGTATATAGTTGTGGTTTTGTATTTTAGCGTTGAATTGCAGGTTTTAGGGAGTTTTCTCCTTATTCCCGAGCCATTTGGAAGCAACCACGACTTTACGAGATGTTACGAGGCACGTAGGATGGCTCTCGAGCTTTATGGGTAGTTTAAGAGGTCCCAAGACCCCTAAACGTGAAGATTAGGAAGCCAAAGAGTCAAAAAGGAGGTTTCCGTGCACCGATCGGGCAGAAATGGCCCGATCGGGCGAAGATTTATTGATCGGGTATGAAAGTTGCGGACCCGATCGGGCGAGGGTTGCCCGATCCAATCGGGCGAGGAAGCATGTCCCCAGACCCGATCGGGTGCCACCGCCCGATCCGATCGGGTCCTTTGCATTTTATGGTTGCTGCTGCTGCTACGCCACAAGACGCCAAACGACAACCTGGCTGGGCACCCGATCCACGACCGGATCGGGTGGGTGATCGGGTGGAGGCCCAGTTGGCCTGTCGCTGTTGCGCTGCTGTTATATCAAAGCCCAAACAAAGTTTGCTGAAATGGGTGTGGACCCGATCGGGTACTGTGCTCGGGCCCGATCGGGTTTGGCGCTTAATGACGCGGATTTCGAGTTTTGCTTCCTATTTTAAATTAGACTTGAGGGGTATTATAAATACCGTTTTCCTCATTATCTAGAGAGAGGATCTTTGATTCATCTTTCATTAGCTTTAGACTAGTTTTATTCTTCATTGTTCTTAGTTCAATTCAAACACTTTAGATTAATTTAGAGGTGATCAAACCTATTTCGCTTTCAATAAAGTTCCTGCTTTCCGTTAATTGGTATTCTTTCTTACCCTAATCTCTTTTATTATTCTCAATTGCTTAGTTTATTTATTTAATCGTTCATGATGCAATTGTTAGGGTTTCATATTAGTTTTGTCGTTGTTAATTCGATCATGTCTGAGTAGTCTCTTTCTAGGGTGTTAGATAGAAAAGCCATGTTTATACCATGATTGTGATTTAGACTCTTATTGATTTCTAGGGCTTGATTAGGGTGATTGTGATGTGGTTTGTTCTTTATTGAGTAATTAACGTTATTGCGCAGTTTCGTTGGTTGCTTGTGGTTAATAGTTGTTTGCACAGATCCGTCTTACGACTAGAGGCCTAGGACACGCCAGTAGTTCTGATTACGTTAGTGAACATGCGGCGTATGTTGAACTATGAGCGTTGAGTCTTAACCATAGCTCAACATAGGCTCTAATCCCCGACTCTTGACCTAGGTTTTGATAGTAGTTGACCCTATTTGATTGGTATAAGCATGGTGGACCGACCTAATACCCTAGACTTTTATTCCATAGTTTAATCCTCGATTTATTCCGTCTTCTGTAGTCTATTCTTTAGTTTAATTATTTCTTCCCTAATTTCATCTGGAGTAGCTGAATCGGTTGAATATTAATTTAGAAACTCTGTCTCCCTGTGGATTCGACCCTGCTTCCACTGACTACCTAGTTAGAGGTCCGTAGGTTTATTTTTGATTAGGTGACACGACTAAAACCTATCATCCATTTACACTAAAATTCACTTTCGGGGCCCGACCATGCAAGACATCATCAAAAACAGGGGAACGATAAAGTACATTAAGATCATTGCACGAACCTGGGATACCGAAAAAGCATGCCAAATCCATAGATCTTGAGAGGCCACTGCTTCTAGGATTAAGGTTGCTTTTCCACTACGCCCTTGGTACTGACCTTTCCAAGCGGTTGGACAGTTCTTCCACTCCCAATGCATACAGTCAATGCTTCCAATCATCCCCGGGAACCCACGTTGCTCGCCTTGCCAAAGAAGCCTATCTAAATCTTCATTTGTTGGCTTTCTTAGATAATAATCGCCAAAGCAAGAAATCACTCATTCAGTGAATTTTAAGAGTGATTTCCTACCAATGGTTTGACCATGCGTATGTATTCATCAACTAAATCTGGTGCAAGTCCATATGCCAACATCCTTATTGCAGCTGTGCATTTTTGCAAAGGGGATAAACCGAGTCTCCCAGTCGCATACCTTCTTTGTTGGAAGAAGGGATCATTTGCAGAAACGGCTTCCATAATGCGCAAAAAAACATGTTTTTGCATGCGAAATCGTCGACGAAATATGTTATTAGAGTAAACAGGATTAACAGCAAAGTAATCGTTGTACAACCGGTTGTGACCTTCCTCACGACCTCTATCCATAGTTGGATTTATGATAAAAGATTCTGGATTTTGAACAATCTGAGCCCGTGGTCGACGACGACGAGGGGGTTGGGTTTGTTGAACTAAGACTGGATAATGATTTGTAAAGAAATCATCAACTAGTCCATCAACCTCTTCATCTTGGAGTTGTATTTCATCATCTGAATTAGAAGAACTTGTGCTAGAGATTTGAGACAACATATTAATGATTGGATAAGTGTGAGAGGTATTGATGTTTGTGTTTATAACTTTCAACCATTCCACCCTCTAGTTATATAAAGGCTCCAATGAATATGGGACATTTATTTACACAACATCATCAACAATCATGTATACTGAGCATGTGAAAATGCACTTATTGAAGATATGACCAATCAACTAGTACTAGCAACACTATTTATTGAAGATGTGACAATTCAACTAGTACTACCAACATTATTCATAATAAAAACTAGATGTGACTAAACAATACTAGTACATCAACTAGAGGCAACCATCATAAAATAAACTATTACATCATTTGCTTACCATGATAAAGACAACTTAGAATACTAATAAAACATAATAAATATAATAATACAATAAAACATAATAAAGATAGATAATACAACTTAAACTTGAAACTTGATTATTTTGCACCTTAAACTACTAAAAAACATAATAAAGATAGATAATACAATCAGTAGAGGTGGTTAATCATCAACATCAAATTCACTAAGTAGTTTATTCTTGATCCTCTCCTCTGTCGGTGTCAATGAAGACTTGCTCAATAAAGATTGCAAGATAGTAACATTCATTTTGTTGCTTTTGTAACCTTTGATTATTTTCCTCTAACTCAAGCATTCTTTGCTTTCTCCTCTCCTTAGACCTATCAAATTCCAACCTCTCTTGCCTTGTATTATTATCCACTCCTCTCATTTCAGTATTTGCTTGACGTCTTTCACCAATAGTCATGCTCACCTCAAGAGATGATGAAACTCCTTTTGCTTTTCGAGCTTTTGCCTTCTTCACACCATTTGGACGTATAATCCCACCCGATACAAACCCCCCAGAAGAAACCTCATTTGTCCCATCGTCATCGTCATCCAACCTTACTCTTTTACCACTACCACCACTGTCTGGGTCTGTCTCATCTGCTTCAGCCCTTGACTTCTTAGGTAAGAAACGGTTGAGTTTGGGTTTCCATTTTGGATATTTCCTCATAAATTCATAAGCATGCTCAAAGAGAAAGTTTTTCCCGGTAGTTTGCACATAAAGTATGTGAGCATTCCTAGTTACATCCATATTATTCATCCCACTTTTCTTCATACGAGTTGCTTCGTCGTGACATCCTAACCATTTCATCACATCTTCACCCATTCTTCTCCAATGACTCTTCATCATATCCGAATTGCGTTCAGGTAATTCATGAGGCCTAGATTCTCGAGCTGCACATTCAGATGCATAGATCTTTCTCCATAAGTTAGCACCACTAAAGTTGGTACTAACTATCTCATCCGTACAATTCTCAAAGAAGCTAGCAATGAGGGCCTCATCCTCTCTCTTTGACCAATTCTTTTTGGTTGCAGGAGCTCGTGTTGCCGTTCGTTGTGATGAAGAACGAGGCATTGCAGGAGTAAGAATTGGCTCAGTTACAGATTGAAAGATGGGGTCGTCGGTGTTTTCTTCCTCAAAGTTAGGCTGCACGTAGTTGTTATCTTCATCACCTCCAACATCGCCTTCATCAAACCCGGAGGACATATGACTACTACTACCTTGTAAACCAGGAGTTGGTGGACGATCGTTACCCGACCCAAAGTTAAAATTTCCCCCAACCATTTGCATTATGGCATTGAAGTTTGGGTGCGACATAAAGTCGGGATCAAAATCGAAATGTTTGTTGTTTGAATCCATTGAGGCCTACGAATAATTTACAATAATAATTTTATTAATAATAACAACCATACCTAAAATAAAAGGAATTTAATTACTTTTAAAAACTAATACTAATTCAAATTATTGATGATCACACAAAATATTTAATTTTTTTAATAACAAGTAAACACTTGCAAAATTATTAACTACATAAGCATACACTCTTAGTATTTAAATTCTTTGTATCATACCAATACCAATGTAACCATGTAAGATACATAAAAATGAACATCCTTTTTTCATGCTATTAACAACAATTATATTTTTTCATCTAATATTAGTATTTTTTTATCATACCAAATATACAATATTAATTATTCATAGTATAATATTGACTATAATATTATAACAATGATAACAATATTATATATTTGAATATAAAGAACATATTAAACAAACATTATAACATGCAAACATTACATTAAATTAAATTACAACAATTGAACAAAAAATATAAATTATTAATATCGTCATTTTCATAAAAATTTATATGTATCAATATATCCAATTCATATGATAAGAGAAATGAAATATGCAAGTAATTAAAAACTTACCTCAACTCATATGATTGAAAATTTCACAATTTTTGTTACTCTATTTTTTAGATTTAATGAGAGAAGAAGAAAATTTTCAAGTGTCTCAAAATATATAAAAATGGATGTCATTTTATAGAGCATAAAAAAATAAGACCGTTGGTGTTTTTTTTTTTTTTTCCCTTTTTATAATTTACTGAAATTTGATTACAAAATTTAAATAAAGTCCAAAGAGCCGTTGCGAATTTCTGGCAGAGCTGCTGCACTACGCCGCGTGTCGCTTCCCCATACGCTGTCCACCTGACGCGTCTGCATGCTTCTTTGCTTTTTTTTGGCTGAAATCAGATGAAAACGTTAATACGCAACGTTTAGTCTGATTTCAGCAAAAAAAAATAATTTAATATGCAAGGTAGTGGGGCCCACTCTCATGAATTGTTTGATGATTTAAATCATACTTTGTATTTTTTCTCGGTTGATGACCAATAATCCATGGCATGTATTTTTTTTAGACATGAGCGGGAGCCATGTTTGTTTTTTTATATATCATCACTTATGTTTCATGATAAAAAAAACCATGAGTGGGAATGCTCTTAGAGCATCACTAATGGTGAGGGAAAAAAAAATCTCAATCTTCTCTTTCCTCATTTCTCTCTCCTCCACATCACCAATTGAGATTTTTCAATTGAGAATTTTTTTCACTTCTTAACAATGAGCTTTTAAAAATTCTCAATTTTATTCTCTCTCCTACTTTTTGCCTACCCCCACATTTTCTCTCTCTTCACCCAATTTCAATACTACACTACACAATTAATTGAGAATTTTTTGAATGTGTTCAAAATATAGAAAAATGGGTGTCTATTTATAGAGGATGAAAAATCATGAATTTTGATAATTTTTATTTATTTTTTTGATTTTTCATTTGCAAGATATTGGCCGTGGAAGTTTTAGATCTACAAAATTAATAAAAATCTTTGGCCCAATCAGTTCACGCCAGCTGGACTGACGCGCGTCAGACCCAGCTGGGTGATTTTTTTTTCGTTTTATTGCCTTGAAACGACAATCAGCGTGCTTGCTTCATGTGCGTTTTGCTGCTTGCATTAGAGTGGTGGGTCCCTCTCATTGTAACTGAGATTTCTCAAAGAAATCTCGGTTCAGTGAGATTTATCCAAAAATCTCAATTGCTGAGATTTCTCAACTTCACCATTAAGAGCTTTTTTTAATCTCAAAAAAATCTCAATTGGATTGAGATTTTTTTTGAGACACCCATTAAGGGTGCTCTTAGACCTCCTATATATCAAACTAGTCTTATGTACACGTAATCTGTGTCGCGTGAAAGATTAATATATAAGGATTTGACATAAATTACATTTATTAAAGTGTATACATATTTTTCATACTTTTAAAAATAATCATTAGGTTTTTAGTTATTTTATTTTTTTAGAGGGTGTACTATTGTAATCTCAAAAAGGTTTAAATATGAAATATTTTAAATACGTAAAAAGGAGTAACAAATATTAGAGTAGATTAGCAATAGTGATTTAAAAACAAAATACCAAATAAAGACAAAAAACCTTACAAAAGTTTAATGGAAAATGTCATTAGCATAATCTTTCATGTGTAAAGAAATAAATCATCTCTCTTCCTCTACCACTTTCTCACTCATCCTAAATTAATTTATCATGTTTCAGGATCAAGTTGATCAAATATACCCCCACTCATGAGCAATCAACTACTCATGTATTTGAAAATAGAAAAAAAATTCAAAAATATATAAAATTATAGCAAAGTAGATGCATATTTATAGATCTCAAGAAAATATAATCATTGATATATTTTTTAATTGTTATTACTTAGGATTTTAGATATCTTAGTTTGAAGTTTTAATAAACATTTTTGACAAAAAATCTTATGGCTAAGTTTGGAAATAAACTTAATTCTTTAATAACTTCTTTAATTTATTTTAAATATTTTTTATTTTCTTAATTTTGGTGTCCACCTCCCCCCCTCTTCCTTTATAATATAGAGATTATGAACATCTATATATATATTAAAAAGCGCAAGCAAGGATTGCAATCCGCCACATGTTACTCTCCCTTCTTTTCAACAATATGTTTATCAAAGTTATTCTCATAAAAAAATGCAAATTGTCCATGAGAAGTTTCGCACCCGCGACCTTGAGTATGGAATATAAATGCTCCAACCATTACACTACTACATTATTGTTGCTTCTTTTATCAATTTTAATAATCATATTATGTTTTCAATGAAAAATAATAATTAAGTTACATTAATTGCATTTATGAGTAATAGTAATTATAAATTTTTATTAATCTTTTTCTACAACAAAGTAGTTGTCTTAAATTATTAAAGTTGGTCCGAGACTGTAAAATAAAATACTATAGTATAATACATATAAATCCCAAAGCATCGCTTGGGCCTAAATACTAGTCTTTAATTCATTTGAGTTCTACAATTATTGTGGATTTTAATGATGCTAGCTATCGATGTTTGGTAGATAAATAACTATTAGATGTGTAGCAAACATTTAAGAGGTTTGATAGAAAAATATATTAAAAGTGCATAATATTGGGAAAAGAAAAATGGTGTTTTCCTTTAATTTGGACACTAAATTACTATAAATATACCTTATTTTACATTATAGAGAAACTATATTACCATGTATTGGACACTATATTTCCATGTATATACCGTGTTGAATGATATGTACTTTTACTATGAGAAAAGAAAAAGGTGTTTTACTTTAATTCGGACACTATATTACTATGAATATACCTTATTTTACATCATTTTCTAGACACTATATCGCCATGTATTGGTCACTATATTTTCATGTATATACTATATTAAATGATGCACGTGTTCATATATTTGAGTTGACCATATTGCCCCCTTTTGTACATGTTTAATGATCATTTTGCCCCTCATTTAATATGTGAAATGACCAACATATCCCCTTTCCACTCAGAATATATCCCAACTTTGTCCCACCTTTTCTCATTTTCCAATGACAACCTCAGTACAAAAGTTAGAAAGTACACATTTATAATATGTTAACGGGTGTAAGATGTTTGGCAATCATCTAACTGTTATTTATTTATCAAACCTCCTATCGAGGTGATCCTATAGGCAAAGTGCTTTTCTATGGCGGAAATTCGACTGTTTAGAATATGGTGTCGATGTGAACTAGCTTTGTTGCTAAAGTTTTGTGAAGGTGGTGTAGAATATGATTGGTAGTGATTTCGATGAAGAACAAGCCGATTGAACACTTTGGTGGTCTGATAAAAAGTAACAAATAGTTTGTTTGGGGTGTTTAGTTCAAAATTAAAAAACGTGAAAACATTATATTCTAGAGAGAGAATTGTGCCATTTAATTAGAATTTTTTTTAAAATTATTTATGTTAATATTATAAGCTATAACAAATTAGCATTAGCATTAGCATTAATCATGTTATTCAAATCTACTTACTATAATTATTAAGACTATACAATTAGTAAATATAAGTTCAATATAGCTCCATTAATTTTAGTTTAAACTCAATTCAATCCAACTCAGCTCCTACTCTTTAATTTAGTTGTTTAAAAAACAAGGAAATTCTACATGGTCATGGGCTCTTGGGAGTTCATTCATCTTACACCAAAGGATATATTTTGTTCATTTGCTTATTTGGAACTCTGCTTTAGTGTAATTAAACTCATCAGGGGTTTCTAACATGAGTAATGAGTAAAAAAATAGCCTTTGATGTAGCCGTATAGGATGCTCATCTTACACCGGTTGTAGGGTATAAGTTGCAACATCTTGCTTTGTAAGTTTCTAGAATTATACATGGTGAAAAAAAGGTTCCATTATCTGAAATGATACTTCTTATAACATTTGGTATCTTTATGAAGTTATATTAAGACGAAACCATTATCAATTGACCAATCTTCTAACTTTAAGTTGTTAATTACTTCCTAAGAAGGTTTTTAATGATTTGACAAGTATTCTTATCAATGTCAAGGAATATCTCATACAACAAATAGATTTGTACTTCATCCTTTTCTATATAAATGTAACAATTCGAATTTTGCATTATATATGTATTAACTTAAAGCACATGATCTACTTATATACATGTTAAATTATTAGTCTCAATATATAATTCCAAAGTATCAAATTTCTATAATTTTTGTTGATGTATAACTAGATATACTAATGATCAAAATCAAAAGTTAGCAATTTTGAATGTCAAACTATAACACTTATTTAGAAACAGAAACAACCAAGTCAAACTATAGTACTTATTTATCACGCCCAATGAGGGGTACCGGCCAATTGTTGCAGTCGATAATATTGGGATTCAAATACTATTGGAATTCATTTAATGGCATAATGTCATCAAGGACTAAGGATCGAAGAAGAGATATGTTCCATAATCTGAATGTTCCTTTATACTTTCTTATCCAAGAGCTTAATCTACGTAATAGTAATGTGTCTATTAAAAATCAACAATAAAAATATATTATCTTTTGAATTGGATTCCACTAAACATTATTCTCCATCTTTTAAATAACATATTAATTTTTTCAGGCATATATAAATAATAGTTTAAATTACACAGCTAACTGATCAGCTATTGGCTGACACATGCACAATGTTGATTTATTTGCTGGTTAAACCAAGCACACTCTATTATATTAATTAATATTGACCAAAACACATGCATGTTTTCTTTTTTCTTTTTACTAGTGAGTCAAAACTTAACCATGCTATTATATACTTTATCATATCAGCATCAATAACTCTAGATTATTCGAGCTTAATTAATTTTTGATTTTGTAATGCTCCAAAATCTTTTCAGGGTCTTCTAGACCGTTGTGGGCTTTGACGGTCTCAATAAACTCTTTGTACAGAAATGGCTTGTAAAGTGGTAAATCGCCTTTATCAATAAGAGCTTTGGCAGGTTGAATTATGCAATTGTCTGAGGGCTGAATGAAGAATCCTGCAGCTGTTCTAGCGTTTTGTGCATTTGTCACCACTCTATGTTCTACACTTTTCAGCTTTCCATTACTTATAACCTGCATTTGATAATAGAGTAGTTCAATGTATTAGTAAAGAGGGGGTGAGTTACATTGCCATCAATTGGATCAATCAATTTCATTTTACATTTATATTTCTCGGGAATTTTGTTATTAAAATTGGGTTCTTAAAAAAAATGTTGTATAAGAATGAAGCTTACGTAGAAGTTCCACATTGAAAAAGGAGAAAGAGAATGATCAACATATAAGTCTAATGAATTACTCTATCTAACGACAATAAGTTTCAGATTAGAACTTTACTAGCCTCGTATTTGTATTGCATTAGAAGCCGAATCATATGTATGCATTAGGGTGGGCCAGGTGGAATTGTCCCAATGCGGGTTGGGCTACAGGCTTGGACGAGCTGGCTCTTGTCCTAGTGCAATTTGGGCTACGAGTTTGATCGGGCTAGCGGGTCAAGGGAAGGCTAAGGTAAAAGATTCATGGAGTTTGGCCCGATAGGCTTGGTGGGCCGTGTTATGTGGGCTTGCACGAGCTGGATAGGATTTTTTGATTGGGTGCGGGTCAAATTGCGGTCACAAGCTAGGTTGGATTGGTTAGCTTCCAAGCGGGTCAAGCTCGTTAGACTTGGAAATCGAGCCAAATGTCATCTCTATGACTAATTGGTTTTGGATTAAACCTCATTTAGTTGAAAGCTCGTGAGGCTTGTATGCAGTTAGCCTTTCCTCTAGCGAAGGTTTGAGTGCGCATGGTTATATTTAGTCAGCTTTATATTTTTCATTAAATACTTTTTGATAATATAATGAATTCTATAATTTCACCTTGATAGTATAATCAAAAGAGCCCTTAGGATTATTTTAGGAATAAGTAGAACAAAAGAAACCTTTTGTACCTGCATTTGGTAGCCCATGTTAACCACAAAGGCATCTTTACAAGGTTCAACAAGTAGCCATTTGTTATCAATCAAAACTTGAAGTCCAGGAATATTGTCTTGAAGAAGAAGAGTAATAAGATTAGGATCACAATGCTTTGGTAATCCTAAAGTCAATCTTGGGTCAGGACATGGTGGATAATAGTTCACAGCCAAGAAAGATCCATCACTATAATCATTTGTAAAATACCCGGATCCAAGCCCTAAACCTTCACTTATTAACTCTAGAAGTCTTAAACCTAACTTGTTCACTTGAGTAGAATATTCCTTTACAACTTTCCTGCATAAAGGTGAGAATAAACTTAAGATTAGACCAATTATATCTTGTATATAGATCACATTTAGATAGTAGGAATAGTATAATAGGCATAGCATTTATAGAATACTGATTCTTATATAAGATGAGTCATGAGTGCTTATTATATGAATGCCTTTTTATACGACATATGAGATGATCATTTCGGATAACTAGAGGATATGACATGGCTTTTATTGAGATGAAGTTTATGGCATAAAACTTTTGCCCGTATCCTTCTAAATTCTAAGGCATTAAAAGTATACGAGGACACGATAACATCATAATGTGATGATGCGACTAATATTTTCTATTTGCTCTTTTATGGTCATGAGGATACCAGAGTTATGTATAGCTGGCATATTGGATATATTTGTTGAAATAAAATCTAAGATATTGCGGGTCATTTTTTTTTCTTATACACAAAATAAACATAATTAGACCAACTGATGATCATTACGTATTGAAGCATGAATGGATAAAACCAGCTTACAAAAGAATGTTTGGTATATGAAACTAATCCACAAGTTACTAGCTCCCTCCATTGTGTTGGATACTTGTTGTAGATGCAGAGAATTGTTTATACAATAGGAAAATACTTTAATGGTTCAAGATTTTAAATAGCTCTAATGTAGGGGCCATGGGAGTTCAAAAGAGAGAAATGATTTTCCTTTTAAAAAAATAAAGTAAAAGTGAATATTCCTCAATATTTGTTATAATAAACATTAAATATCACTCAATATGGTAGATGTACTACAGCAAATCCTACATTTTTTAATGTTAAAACTGGTGCATATGGGTTTGAATCGAGCTACTATTTCAAGTAAAGTTCCAAACTTCCAACCTATTTTAAGTCCACAAATTGCTTTACCTTAAATTCAACCCCCATGTATTGAGAGCGGGTGCCTAGAAAGCCAAATGAAACAATTTAATAAGTAAATTACAGAAAAGTTTAAAGGGAATTTTACATGATATTCCTTAATTTTTGACAATTCAATTTACAAATTTATTTGGTGCGGATTTAAATAGTATCATTCTCTCTCACCACCTTAACCACCCACCAACCACCTTCGCGTAGTCATGTCCACCATAGTTTCAGCTACCACTATCCCCATTAACCAACCACTAACCACCCTTCCTTGAATTAGAAGGACATTTAAGAGATGGGATTATGAGGATATGATCTAGTAATGTGAATGTAGACTATATGTTGGTTCATAGAAGCAAGGGAGGCGTACTAGCTACAAGATTATAAATTTTCATCATAAACGACTTGGCAATAAGAAAAGTTGCTCACTAGACTTGTAAACTACTTTGTCACCCTAATTCTAATATTTTCGAGACAACATGATATATACAATTGAAAAATCCTCAAAACCGCAAAAAAAAAAAACATTTCAAGTAATAAGGAGCAAAACTTGGTAAAATTACCTGTATCTAGCAGGCTTATGTGGCCAATAGTCTATGCAATCCTTCAAAGGTGAACAAGAATGTTTCAAGATATCCCTCCAATAGTGAATGTCTTCCTTTGCATAATCAAAACTGCTTGTATAAAGTCTACACTTCACATTACTTTCCTCAGAATACAAATATGATTTCTCTTCATCCGGCAACTCAAAGAACTCTTTAAACACTTTCATCGCATCACCAATAACTTCTTTTGCAACTCCATGGTTGATCACCTACATGACAATGAGTTTATTAATTTTATACTAATATGTGACATTTTTACAATATTTTTGCCAAATAATAGTCCACTACTATATAGATTTAAACTTGTGATCGCATTTGGAGGATATATTTTATACATAGCAAATTAGTTTCATGAGATGTTAGATTTGTATCTCTTTCTAATATATATACTTAAGGCATTAAAGATTACAGAGAAAAGTACTAAAAGCCGCGCAAAATTAAGTGTTAAGAATAAAAAAGTACAGATGATCATGAATTATGTAATCTTTTTTATCGAATAGTTACTCAAAGTAGCAAAAAGAAGTATAATTAAATAATTAATGCCAAATTACCTGGAAGAAACCAAACTTTTTGGCTGCGTGCATAATTTGCTCAATAATAATTGTTCGATTGTTGCCTTTTAGCTTAGAGAGATCAATGACTGGAATTTCGCATGTAGGAACAAAAATATCACCGGGTCTTTTTTCTGAAGGAACTATATAATTTTTAGGCAATGATTTTTCATTAAACCAACTTGAAACAATCTTTTTGTCCATTAAATTTGCACTTCAAGGTTAGAAAAATAATGAGGTACTCTATAGTGCAATGGACCTGGTTTAAGTTTATTTTGTAAATAATTTTACAAGAACCAATTCTTAATCTTAGTATTTATAATAAGAAGAAGGGACATACATGCATGAAATGTCAACTTAATAATATTCTTTTTTGCCAATTAAAGAGTATTTTTCTATGTATGTCTCAATAATAATGAACTGACCTAACTGGCTAACTCATGCATGTTTAATTTGTCACGGCTTAATTTCCTAACATATATTATATAAAATGTCAACTAGTAGTCTAGGATATTCTATACTAATTATTTCGGTTATATCTCATTTTCTACCTAGATGTAGCATATTTATATATTTTTTTCTTTGTTTAGCATATATTCCTAACATATCATAAAGATGACATGAAATACATTATGTACAAAGGTGGGGAAGATTTTGACTTTAATGGGTATTGAGAGGTACATTATTTTTCTCTTTATGTGCTTAATTAATAAGCTGCTGATGATGCAACTTGGAAGAAAGGGATATATATCAATTAGCAACCAATTAGCTAAGGTGGTCCACGAGGGTACTACACATAATCATGTTGGAAAATAGAAAATTATAGATTACACATCAAATCAATTAATCCTTTGATATGTACATAAACATAAATATACATATAGTTAGCAAGAAGGAACACTAATCTCTAATTTTTATTGCATTATAATGGACATATGATGTTGTTGCGATTTGTTTATGTATGTATTTCATCTATTTGTTGTAACGTATTAAATCAACAACAAAGATAAAGAACGTAAAGCAATAAAAAATACTCTAATTTTAACGTGGTTTATTAGCAATGCGTTAGCTACATCACCAGACAAAGGGCGGAATTGCAAATTGTGTTTTGATAGAGCGAAATTAACTCTAAATGGTTTATATAATACTCTATTTGTTAACAAAAGCGGAATGGGCCTAAACAAGCCAAAACAGGTATATGATTTACCAAACCAAACCATATACAACAAGAAATATGGTTTACAAACCCAATGAGACGGACCATGTGCTTGGTTCTTTGAAGCGCCGGATAATTCAAGGCATATTTCAACACTATTCATCAATAAAAAAAATTCTTTTTTGCTTCTTGTTTAATTTGGGTGTGAATATGGCTAGCTAGCTCATTTATGTTAGGAAATTGATTGAAACATTCGTGAATTATGGTTGTGAGAGCACAATCGTTGTTGCAAATGTAATAACTCCTCATTAGGCGGATAAAATTACATGACTAGTCCATTATTTTTCATTAAAAAATAGGAAAAATAAAATTAGATTAGGTAGGTGCGCTAATTAAGTTCGATTCATTAAAACTTTCAGTGTAGAAGCTTATCTCACAAAATTATTGGGTTGGTTTAGTGTCTGATTAATGCATAATAAAGACATCTAGACATAGATGAGGTGAATTATCAACATAAGGATTTACTTAATTCATTTCAGTTATTCGACCTATTTCATGGTTTGGGGATCAATAAATTTTCTTTGGTTGCAATTAAAAACAACAAGAGAAAGATAGAAATTGGAGTCTGCAACCATTGACATCCTATCACCCTAAAATTTCATTTTTGTATTAATGCATGACAAATTTTCCACATATAACTTCACAATGACTACAAGAGGACTAGATTCAATAAAAAATTATTTCCCAAAAATAGCAACGAAATTATCTTGTCACATAATCAAAAGGACAAAATATGTTAAAGTGTATAGTTTGCCCGCTCAAGCACAAGATCTTCCTACACAAGCCGGAGTTATAAATAGAACATCCCTTAGCTTGCTTGTTTGAGCTAGAATAATTAATAGTAAGTCTTGTGATGTGATAGATTATCAATCTATATGCTTATGGATAGATTTGGTAAGAGGTTTTAACTTAAAACGATAATGTTTTGACTTTAAATCTTATCGTGTAAGGTTTTAACTTAAAAATATAAGGTGTTGAAATTTTAAACCTTGAACTTCAAAACTAAAATCCTACGGATTTAACTTAATATTTCATACATGGTCTATCTTTCGGCCAAATATTAGCCTTTGATTAATTGGAAAATAACTATATACACCTATGCTAGTTTAATTTATCTTACCCTTATGGCCTTATATATAGGGGTGTTCATAACCGGGTACCCGACTTTTCGGGTACCCGGATAATCGGGTAGTTATTTGGTAGGCCCGTGACCCGGCCCGGAAAATCCGGTACCCGGATTGCGGGTACCCGATTGTTACGAGTCGGGTCGACGGGTACCCATGACCCGGAATCGTAAAAAAACTGCCAACACAATTGAATCTAATATAGCAGATTTAATTTTTCAAAAAATACACAGCTATGTCTAATATGCCACTATCATAATTTCATAATATAAGCTAAAATGTACAAATTTGTATTAGTTTAATAGCAAACTGCCATCACTAAGATTCATAATATGCTAGATCAATTGCCAGTTTGCCATTGCCACTGCCATATTATGTCTAAACTAGTTAACAATGTCTAATATGCCATATTATAAAGTTGCCACTGCCATTAATTTTCTTAAGAATCTTTAGTTATGAAAGTGATTTTGCCTGTAAGATCAACATTATACAGAATCAGCTATGTTATGTTCATGGAGACTGGAGCTTTGTTTGAAAGAAACAATTGAGGCTTCGAAGGCATTGTTAGCGGGTTGGGTATATTAGGAAAATAGCATTACAGTAAATCAGTAATGATAAAAATGAGAAAAGGCCAAAGCTTTTTAAAAAGAGAGCAAAAGAAACTAACCGGGTCAAACGGGTACCCGGGAAAAGATAAAGAACGGCCCATTACCCGGTCCATAAATGTTTGATTTTAGCGGGTCGGGTACCCGGCCCATTAAAAACAACAAAATTGAAAAACTACCCGGTTGATATCACCCGGGTCAGCGGGTCAACGGGTCGGATAAGACGGGTCGGGTTTTTTTGAACATCCCTACTTATATATGTCGACATTTCATAAACAAGGAAATTTCTTGCGTGTATGATTTGCCATCTGTACATGAATGTCTTCTATATATGTAATATGATCATGTTTAATTTCAACATTAACAAAATTAGTATGTGGCATGATAATTATATTGTGATTTGCGAAGTTTGAAGCAAAAGAAGTCATATATATTTGGTATAGTATACTAATCAAATAAATACAATTAGGCATGCTGATCTTAGTGATCTACCACACTATCAAATTTATATATAAAAGAATCGAGCATTAATAATGATGGTGGCCGGTTTAGCACCAGTTCTTGTCATCAACATAACACAAGCAATTAAGTTAAACATTACTTCATCAGCCTGAAACTAACTATTTCTCAAGATGTACGCTATTAACCAAAATGTTGCCACATCAATGGAATTGTCACATATCTTACTCAACACATTGTTATTGGCCATGACGGCTGTAAGATGCAATGATATATAGATTCATCTACGATGCAAGATGATTCTGTGGCAAATAGCAATGTCTATTTATACCATCTATAAAAGTTTCAAAATCTTGGATCAAATAAATGTGTAGGTTTAATGGTAGGCCACGGGCCCACGAGCCTTGTGTTTCGAGATGTCACATATTTGAAAAAAATTCGGACACTACATCTAGGATAAGGGAGATATTAATCATGTTGATCTCCTCCTAACTCCTATGATCAGTTAGACTTTTACAATTTGTGTGAACTTTTTGTCCAATAGGATCAATGTTATATTGAGTATACTAATGTTATGGTACTTTAAGATTATTAAAAGTTAATATCTTAACAAAAAAAGAAATCATAATTCGAACCGATAGTGTCTATATATTTTCATAGTTAAAAAGGCCCATTAGTTGTCAAAGTAAGCTAGTATTGCATAATTAGGAAAGGTTGGAATAATGTATGTGGTAATTACTCCTTAATCCCAAAGTTAAAAGGAATGGAGTATCTGACAAACTTCTTCCCATTGAAATTTCCAAAAATGGAAAAAATATGTATTCAGAGAATGGTTTGAGAATTTATCAAACTAGGAAGTAGAAGCATTGAACTTAGCAAAAACTTAGATTAAACGTTAATCATCGTCAGTTTGCAGCTATGCTATCAAATTGGTTTAAAAACAAAAGGAGAGTAACACTTTGAAGTAGAAGATGTTGTTTTCTGACTCACGACTTCCTTTTAATTCTTTCTCATCTTCATCTTCTCTTGGCAAAGATGGTAACAAGAGGTTGTTCACACGCCAGTTAACTTCAACTTCTATACATGGGTGTTTCTATTTGAATGACAAACACACTTCATATAAGATCATACACATATTTACGTGATTCGATAGAGTTTACATATTTGGACTAACTAATAATACTTCCTTGATCTTTTACTTCTAAGATGAATCTAAGAAGATGTACATTTTTCTATATGTATTATACGATCTCGACTCTAACTTCTTCTCCCTTCTCACACAAAAAAAGCCTTCTCACACGATCTTGGCTCTATATATATATTAATACTCCTTCTTGTTTTTCGTTTTAGTTTGTTTGGAAAAGTTATTCCTACTTGAATCATTTCTATTTTTAGAACTTTTTATTTCCACTTAGCTTACCCTCTAAATCAAATACAACGAAGTATATTAACTATATTTCACTTTTTATCTTACACATGGTTCCGACTTTTGATTTTTTTTTCAACTATTCACTTGTCTTTCTCTCTCTTACTTTTCAAAAGCAAAAATATTCGAAAGTACATTTAGATATTATAAAATTAACGAGATTCCTTTACACTACCATTTGCATTGGTTTTCCCATTCATTCAAAATAGAAAACACAAAAAAAATGAAGGAAGTATCTAGTAAGATCTAAATTCAAAACTAACTAGTGTTTGCGTCTATAACAAAGGGTCTCAAATTCCAACCCAAAATATGTAACAAAAACATTTAGGTGTAATATAATCAAAATATTTGGAAGCTTTTATATGAATCTGAGGCCAATTTATTAGATGCACACCTTGGTGTACATAGGACTATGTACTCCCAAGATACAATTATTATTTTATTTAATTTTATTTAGTGGACCACATAAGGGAAAAGTAAAAAAAAATGTATTTTGGGAGTATGTAGCTCTATGTACTCTAAGATGTACCTTATGTGTCATCAACTATGAGACACTCAAATAAAATAAAATGAATAAATCTCTAAACGAGCAAGTTTAGATTTCGAAGCGCACAAGCCTCGTGAAAAGGGTTAGTATTCACACATAATACTTGGAAAATAAGCAAGCACAAATCTAAACTCAATAACTGTAAAACTCAATCTGTCTATTTATTATACAACCCTAGCCTACTAAAATTAACACTCAATAAACATGTAGAGAATTAATTACAGAACTAAACAAATAAATAACTCTTATAACTTAGAACCTATTTAAGGCCCAAAAGTAACTAAAAGAAGTTTAATAATTATTAAATCTCACTTGAAAACCCATACTTTAACAGTAGGGTAAAACCAAGAGTATCAAATAAATTGGGACAAGGGTATCAAATAAAAATTTTAAAAATTATATATTTGGAAAGTACACATTGAGATGAATCAAACAAGATCCCACATGAGTAATTGTCTCTTACATATGTGACCTCAAAAACAATCAAAATGACAAAATAAATAATGCTCAAAGTCAATATGTATCAAATAAATTATGACAGAGAGATTATATTTTTACAACTAAAGTAGAGCTATTACTTGTGTTGTAACAAATTCCAATGCCAAATACTACATTTTTTGTTAGTAAATTATTATATTAAAAAGACTAGCAAAAAGTCTAATTGAACTGAAATTAAAATATTCAAAATGTCCCGAGGCATCGCTCAGGGTTGAAAACTATAAATAGCCAAGTACAAGTATAATTAAGATACAAGAATCTTAAGCTAACTACAAAGCCAATGCCAAGCTAATTTCAATTGCCAATAACTTAAGATAATTACACAAAGTACAAGGATAAGAAAAATTAGACTTTGATCTTATCATGCTTCGTTATGAGGTTGACCTTATAGGTTGATCTCTATCCTTAACACTTTCCATTTCAAGACATGAAAACATAATAAATTAATAGCTTAAAATTTGTAATAGTTTATGTTTGTCCCATTCAGTCTTGGCCCACTCTATTTGTTGGAAAGGACAATCATCTGCACGATCCACTACGCAACGACCTTTATGACATAATTATTTTCACTAGATGACATCATTCCAATTACTACTTATAAATAGTATTTGAACCTGATCAGTCAGGTGTGTTTTTGCACGCATACCATTCTCTTTGTCATTATATGATAGCTCCGATCTAACTTAAGCATCGGAGGGACGATCCCGAGTACATCCCCCAGGGTAGCTCATCTGTGTTCATTTTGCAGGAACCCGATTGAAGGATTTCGAACTGTCATTTACATACCCTAAGTTGGACTTGAATTGCCTCAAATTTAAAAAATTATTGTGTTTTTTAGAACCTGAAACAATTTATACTCGTAATGAACTTCTCAAACCATATAGGCTAATAATTAGGTCATGATCACATTTTTGGGTCTTACATTACAAAATTGAAATTAGTTCTAATAATTAGAGTTAAACTGATTTTATTGGTTGACTTGAATTTTTCTGATTGCAATAATGATATTAATGAATTTACTTTTCAAGTTGAAGTGAATAATGTCTAAAAAGGTATTTATATACCAGATTTTATTAGTCTATAGCGATAGAGTATATAACATATGATTGAGTTGGTTTCTTAACATATTCTCAAGAATTAGTGTGACTACAAGTTCAAATCTCATTAATTCTTGACATATACAATTGATATTACGTCATGACACAACCACATTATGTTGCAAAAACCTTAATGGCTCATCGGCTTTTAGTCTCTTACCACAAGGTCCACAACATTTCACAACAATCACATTCGCTTAACACGAGCACTTGACGAGCCTCCAATGACTAACAACAAATCTCCTCCCTAATTATAAATTATAATGATAAGATGATCAAAGTCTGACACTCATCACTAATTAGATTACTAAACAAACGACACTAAGTTCCAACTCCAATTTGGCACACTAATCCTCTTACTAATTGAGTAAACTATGTGATTGAAATCGAATAAACATGAACTTCGGGCTCCACTTGAAATCAATCCACTCAGGCACTCACTCATTCGTCCATGTACATTAAGCAAAATCAGTCCATAAAAGGTCTTTTTCTCTAAAAAGATATGTCCAATTGAATCTAAATTATACTAATTGCACATTTTTAATAATGAATTAATTAATTATTCATTTTGAGAGGATTTATGTTTGAAATTGAAAATCTTTGACCTCTTCAAGTGTTTGTTGAAATGTTTTGAGATCGAATATTCATGGACGTAGCTAGAGCAACCCACTGGGTTAGAACCCATGTGACTTGGCATATGAGGTGGAAACAATTAAAGCAGATGAGGTGTTGAAGAATTAATGTTTTACGCTTTTTGCAGTAGTAAAAGCCATGCATTCAAGCCATGCACTAATGATGGATTAATAAATGATAGTTGCATTAGACACACGGTATTAATGATGCATTAATAAATGATAGCCGTTAATAGTTTTTAACCACAGTAGCTCTTTTCTTTTTTCAATTAGACCATGTTCAGTTCAACTTATTTTTACTGAACTGAATTTATTCTTCTCTATGTTAGCATGTTAAGTTGGAATTGTAATTATTTTTTTTGGAAGATGGAATTATATGTAATTTATGGGGTTATACACAGTTTTTCCAATATATATTTTTTGCCGACTATTTTAATGATAAGATTTTTTTCATTAGATTTTATGTAGTTATGTGATAAGATTTTGTATATATAGTAAGTGTGACTTATGTGATAAGATTTTATATATATTATACTTCAATGATATATGTAGTACAAAGGTAATCCATTGCATCATCGTTGCTTTCTTCGTCAATACATAACCAGATTTTTCCTCTATTTTTTTCAGATTTAAACTCCATTGAATTCCTTCAAAAAAAAAACTCCATTGAATTTATTCCATTAGTCTACTTAATTGATTGGAGTATATGTATTTTTATTTAGATGGGTATGGCTTCATTGACTATTATTCCTCCTATATCATTAATGATCTGTACTCATAGGGCCTGTTCTGTTCAGCTTATTTTCAGTTCAGTTCAGTTTAGTTCAGCTCCAATAAGTTCAGTTCAGTTCAGTTCAGCTCTAATAAGTTCAGTTCAGTTTAGCTCCAATAAGTTCAGTTCAGTTCAGTTCAGTTCAGCTCTAATAAGTCCAGTTCAGTTCCAATAAGGTCAATTGAGTTCAGTTCAGCTCCATTCATTATTTAACCATTTTATTTAATATATTATTATTGGTCTAATTTATTTTACTTATTATTATTGTTATTATATTTTTATTGTTATTATTATTATTATTATTATTTATATATATTATTCTTGTTATTATATCTTTACTCATCATAATTACTATTATTATTATGGCTGAGCAAAGTTTGGGTTGGTGCACAGTTTAACCAAATTTCATGTCAATTCGAATATTTCAATTTGCAATTGTTGTTTTATTTTACCGACTAAATGTTCACTATTACATTATACTCCCTCCGTTTCTTTTTGTTTGTCCTACTTTCCGTTTTTGTCCGTTTCTTTTTGTTTGTCCTACTTTCCGTTTTTGTCCGTTTCTTTTTGTTTGTCCTACTTTTTCATGTTTTCTTATATGGCAAAATTATATCACTCATCTACCCCTACTTTATCACTTTTTGGTCCCACATGTACCTTAAAAGTTTCTCTCACCTACTTTAACTACCACATTTATTATAAAATAAGTGGACTCCTTACTTGTTGTCCCCACCCACATGCATATGACATCATCTTTCTTGGCATTTGGAGCTACAGTAAATGGGACAAACAAAAAGAAACGGAGGGAGTACAAGTAAGCTACAAAAAGCTAGAAGATATGAAAAAATTAGAAAGTTGCTAATAATACTGCAGTACTATCTGTGGTACAACATTGTTGTTACGTTGCATATTATTATAATGGTAATATTAATTTACTTCTTAGACATTATTGTTATTATATCATCATCAAGTACTAATATATTAATACTAATAATAATAATGATCCATTATTAATTATTATTATTATAAGTAATTATTAATTTTAAAATTATTTATCATTATTATTATTATTTATTTATTTATAACTATAATTTAGTAACATCAAAAATAATAGTACCATTATTCATTTGATATTATTCTAAATTATTAGTATAACTATTAGTACTTAGAATTATTATTACTTATTATTTAATATTCATAATAATTACTTATTATTTACTTATTATTTATATATTTATATAATTTAATTCAACAATTCAGTTCAGTTCAGTTCAGCTCCAATGAATTCAGTTCAGTTCCAATAAGTTCAGTTCAGTTTAGTTCAGCTCTAATAAATCCAGTTCAGTTCAGTTCAGTTCAGCTCTAATAAGTTCAGTTCAGTTCAGCTCCAATAAGTTCAATTCAGTTCAGTTCAGCTCCAATAAGTTCAATTCAGTTCAGTTCAGCTCCAATAAGTTCAGTTCAGCTCCAATAAGTTCAGTTCAGTTCAGTTCAGCTAGAATTAGCCGAAGAGAATAGACCCATAATCTATAGTGCTTGGCCAACACCATAATAAAAATTGAGCAAATTTTATTTATAAAAAAAAGGAAGTTATAACCACCATTGTTGAAGGCTTTTAGTACTACTAGTAAATGGCACGTGCGTTGCACGTGGTTTCTATGTAGTTCAATATTATAAAATGAGTTTATACACTTATGCTTTTAAAAAGGGTATATTGGAAATATGACATAAGAAATAGAAAAAATATAGACGTTATTGACATTCAGGAAAAAGAGAATTCTATGAGATAGAAGCCTATGATTCTATGTACATACAGGGACAGGAAAAAGAGGACAATAACGTTATACCACCATCAATCACAATTTATTGAATCATAAGCTTCCGTAAACGTAGCCTAAAAGTCCCTCTCTCTGATAAAGTTAAGTTAGCAACTCAATAAAATAACAACACAAATAAAAGCAAACAATGTATATAAGGCCAGTATTCCGAACTAATATTACTATAAGGAATAATATGGGAATTATGAAAAGGGAATTATATGAGGTCACCCTATGTTTCAGTCATATTTCTAATGCAACCATCACGTTTGTATGTCTATCTCAAGTAACCTCTAACTTATAGAACTTTAAAAATCAAAGAACGTGGAGATGATGTTACATAGGTAAAAATCCGTGCCCCATATTTCCTTTCAAAATTTGCATTTGTATGACCTTGTATTAAAATTAAAAATTTCTCGAAAGAATTGTCATAGACGAAAAGTCTTTTTATGTACATGAATTTTTGAAAAGAAAATGTGGGTTACACAAATCTCTATAAAGTTATCTCTAAATTCGTTAAGTTTTTTAAATTATTACAAAGTTGAGTGTTACTTGAGAGTGGAGATACACCTGCAAACGTAAGGGTATATCTAAAACACAGGTTACCTTATATGATTTCCCTTATAAAAATTACTAATACGAAAAACGCCAACACTCTAAATTAATATTGTAAGAAGGAGTAATATAGGATTTATAAAAATCACTACAAAATGTTATTAGTTAACATTTAACCACCTCCTTCTTTTTTTATATGGATATAGGATAATTTTTAATAGAGGGTAAAATGAAAATAGTTAAAATCACTATTAGTTGATACTTAACCATCTTTCAATTGTTATATGGAGGGTAAAATTGGAATAACAAAAATGACTACAAAAAATTGACTTAGTTGACCATTTCCTCCTTTTTATATAGGTATAGGATATGGTGCTTGGATAGCATCATAATATAAACTGGGCAAATGTTATTTATTTAAAAAAAAAAAACTTAGAAAGTTAAAACAGCCATTGTTGATGGCTTTTAGTTGCCAAATGAACAGAGGTGGAGAGTTGAAGGAGGTTTCAGAATGAGTTATACAGTAGAGATTAATTGCATAATTGAACATGCATTAATTGCATAATTGAACATGCACTGCATTAAAAGTTGTTTAATAATAATTGTCACCAACTCAGCATATTTGAACATTGCATAATCCAAATAAGCACACCCACTTACCATTTCAATTGCCAACTAAGACGCCACATAAGGTGGGTTAGTAACCCATGGGTTGTTTAAGTTTTTTCCAATATTCATCTATGTTAATCGATCGTGTGAATCATATATATTACAATATTAAATCCACAACTTTAAAATGGTTCCACTCTTTTCAAATAAAAAAAAAATTGTACATCACTTTGGATTTTTGACATAACTTTGTTGACTTAACTTCTTCAAGATCATTATTCAAAAATTATGATCTAATTTGGAATTAAATTCCAACCGAATAATGTGAATGATTCACTGATTTGTACCCGTAACAAATTTCTTTACCTATAAATGATTCTGTAAGAGATGCAACCTTATCAATCCATTTGTATAAATATGGTGACAACTTTTTATCAAGGAGAGTAAAACTAGGTTAGTTTCCAAAAAAAAGTTCTATTTAAAGCATCCTTTTAGAGGGGAAAAGAGAAAACAAAATCAGAAACAAAAGTAGTAGGACAAGGTGGGAGACAAAGGCCTTTGTTCGGCAAAAAATAAGATACAGAAAGGGGGTCTTTCTGTCTAATTTTTCTTGAAAGACAAAATTAAGTTACTTGAATATTGACGTCAACAAGGGCTTCAATCCCCCCATAAAGAGATGCAATTTTGGATCTGGTTGATTTATTAAAGAAAAAACATAAGTTTTCAAGAGTTAAAAATGAAGCCCCATTCATATTGAAATAGTAATGCTCATTACAAAGTTAAAATAGAATATTGTGAAGTACAAGTCAAGGGCCACAAACTAATTCTGTGATTTGCCTAACACTTAACAAGATAATGTTTTGAGCTGAATAAACATACCAACTTTACTTATCTGGAAAGGTTGCATTTGCAACATGAATTTGGAAAATGCACTTACAAAATATCTACGAGATGGCGGTGTCTAAAACAATACCTTAGTTTGTTAAACCCTACCTATTTATAAGGGTCTAGGCCTATTTTTTATAAATAAATCTAATTTAGGTCCAAATACATATAATTAGGTTGGGTCTGGATCCAAGTTCAATGATGAAGAGCCAAATCCATTCTAAATCGAACCCATAGAGGCATAGACCCATGTATAAATTTTATAAAAAAAAATAATATAAAAGCCCAAAGTACAACTTGCAACTTACACACTATTCCAAAGTCTCTATTCTGTATTTTCTAAGAAGAAAAAATAAGATAAAAGGGAGGAGGACTAGCAAATCATGAAGATTTCCAATATTCTTGCTAGTACTAAAGTATAAGAAACTAATATAGACACTTTACATGATAGACTTTTAATAAAATAAAGGCGAAAACAATGTTTATGCAAGAATTATATAGATAAAAAAAAACTTTAAATTACATCTAAATTTAGTGTATCTGGAAAGTGTTTGAATCCACTTTAAAAATACGACTCTGAGTTTAGGTCTTACGGAACTCTTGTCATGTGTCATATGTGTTATAAGAACGCAAATGTGTTTTCGACCTTGGTTGGTGATGATGTGTGAATCATGGGCAGATCTATATTGTCAATTGGGTGGACAAGCGTCTACCCAGATTTTAGGAAAAATGCAATTTGCTGCAATGTGAAAGCATATAAGATGATTTAGCTTGGTAGTAGAAGCTTTTGCAAAGATTGTAGATTAAATTTAGTTACAATTTCGAATCTCCACAAGCTATATTTTCTTTTTTCACCTTTTTCTTTTTCATTATTCGTCCTTGTTGACGTAGTGTATATCAAACTTACAGATTCTGAATCTGCCACTGTGAACCATGGACCCAGATGATTGAATGAACAAAGAGATTTTGTATGATTGTTGGACTCATGACGTTGGTCATCATGTTTCTGGCCTCTAGGCCTTAAATAAGATGAGCATGTGGCCAAACAACTTGTATGTTGATAGTCTCAAAAGATTCTTAAGTTGAGTTCGTTAACAATTCTACCTTCCACACTAGTGCCACTGTACCACGTCTGGGTTCGAACCCTATCAGAGGTATATAAGTTGGGGGTTCGGGAGGACTGCTATCATGGGCTGGATTATATCTGATAACGTGGGAGGTTCGGCACCAAAGCCCAATATTTATATTTAGATATTAGTTTTTGTTTGAAGGTCATTTGCTTTAACATATTTACTTGGAAGTATATATCATAAAGTGTAGGCTAATTGCAAACTGTTACATATCACCATCCATATACTCATGTCATTCTCATATATAAAAAAAAGTTATCATGTCAAGATTCGAACTCGCAACGTCAAATATGAGAAGAGAGAGCTCCAACCATCCCTCTATCACAACATTATTGTTACTTTTGTCGAAATCAATGATGATATATAGGTGAAAATCAATAGCTATGTTGCAACTTTCGATATCCATATTTATATATAAATGTTTGTTTTTATGATATTTTTACATTTGTTATCTTTAACCACTAATGGCGGGGCATGGCCGGGGCCTGATACTAGTTTGCCTATAAAAGGCACGTTAGACATATTTTGAGCATGCACCCGCACTTATTATCGCCCATATGTGTGTCACAATACTTGTGTATATATCACATGTCATATTTGGGTGCACATACACTCGAGTATATTAAAGATTTCGTAGTAACTTTTAATTCCTTTGAGTGATTATAATTTTGACATAAGGTAAAACATGCAAATTACAAAACAAAGTTCAGAAATAGGAAAATAAACAAGGCCATTACAATCCGGAAGAGGAAGCCAAGTACTCCCTCTGTTTTTTTTCTAATATGCACCTAAGGCTTTGCACTTGAACCAAGGAAAAAGTGCAAAAGTAAGAGAGAAGGTTAGTAAAAGTAAGGAAAAAGTGAAAAAGGTAGAGAGAAGGAAAGAAAAAGTAGGAGAGAAGTGTAATAATTAAGTGGGTCAACCTTCCATTTATGGCAAAAGGTAGAAGATACCAAAAAAAACCCCAAAATGAAGAAATGTGCATATTAAAAAAACGGAGAGAGTACTACTAATACAAACTTTCTTTGCTCTAACTCTAATTCAAGAGATGCACTCGTATCAACGGGATTCTCGACATTTCCCATTGGTGAAAATGTATCATTACTATCCTTTGTAATGATCATGTCTTCTCCAAGTGTAGGCCGTGAAATTTTTGGTTTCGTGTGTCCATCGGATTTGGGTATAAAGCTACGAATGTGTCATATGTTTGATCTTTAGTGTGAAAAAAGTCTCACTTGAAATTGTATAATTAAACTATAAATTGATCTTTTAAGTTATAAAAGTAGATAATTGATATATTTTCTAACCACAAAATATTGAAAACAATTATCAATTCGAATATAAAGGAGTAGCTAGATTTTCCACAAATTCTCCGTTTAACACTTTAAACACTCAAAAGATGGTGCGACATTATAATAACATCATATTTATATATGCATTATCAGTTTTCGATAATTTTTACCAATTTCCTCACATATACATTAACACTAACTCTACTATAACTTTGTAATATTCTCAATATATATCTGCATTATGAGTAAAGAGTACCCTTTTATCCGAGCAATCATCCCACATCACACCATCAACTGATAATAATGTGGTGTATTGTTTATAAAGAAATAGGTATGTATTACTAGGATTAAGACACTCTTTAAATTTATCCACATTTACATGCATCATCTTCTGAGTTGGATGATGGATCTGAAATCAAGTTGAATCTTGCAACCTCAACACTCATGCAATTAACACACACTCGCACATAATTAATTAGATAATTGAATAAACAAAGATAAGAACTTGAGATCAATCATGTACTTCTAATCTTATAATAAAAGGTCAACCCTCCACATTATACTCCTACAAGACACAATGGGGACCAACATATATGTCTTCTTTTAAGCTTGACCATATGGTCCCTTAACACCGACCCTAAAAATCAAACTTTGATTAAAAAATATACATATATAACTCACTTTCCCATGAACAAAATTCAAACAAAAAGAACATCCACCCCCCAAAAAAATAAAATTAAAAAGCATTTCCTGCCACTTTCCTTAATTATATATCAAATATCACAATATGTATGTACCCAAATTATCCTCTTTAATTAATAATAATATTTTAGTACTTCATTCGTTACAAAATAAGTGATATATTTGCATAGTGTTTACTATTCACAGTTTAGACTATAATTTTTGGTAATCTAATATCATGTGGGATCTTGTTATAATCGTCTCAATGTGTATTTTTGTAATATCAACTTTTAAATTTTTTTACTTATTGATAATTATAGGTATTAATGTTTAAAATAATGCATTGACAAATGTCAAAAGATGAATTGTATTACTTATTTTGAAACATGAAATATTCAAATTCAATTTATTAGAGTTTCCCTTCTGGTTTCAAAAAATGTAGTGAGTTGATTTCTATCTTGCATTCATGACTTCTACTTCTAATGCTATTTTTTTCTAATATTTCTACTTTAATTTATGCTACGTTTAGTTAGAAGGAAAACATTTTCCTAAAAAACTATTTTTTACCTTTGTTTGGTTTTTAAGAGATGGAAGATAATTTTTGTAATGAATAAAAATAGTTTTCCAAAAAGTAGAAAATATTTTCCTTCCAGATGAAAGGAAAACACAATTCTTCCCTATTCCCCACCTTCTTCTTTGTTTTCTTCCATATGTCATCCCATTTCTTTTTCTTCCTATTTCCTCTAACTTTATAAAGAATCAAATAAACGAAAGTTAGGCTCCATATAATTAGACGGCCAATCATTTCCTGAGAAAAAAGATTTTGCATACACAATTGAATTTTCACTTGAAAAACTATTTTAATGAAAATTATTTTCCAAGAAAAATGATTTTTCATCGAAACAGAGTTTTCATATAATCTTCTCTCAACTTTGACTTTTTTAATCATTGGACATAAATTTTGAAGTACAATAATATAAAGAACACATTTGTATTTTTTCATACATGTTTCACATTGTGGTCCCATCTTTGCCCATACCCTTAAAAATTTACTTCTTGAGCTTTTAGACGTTTGTGTTCCCCTCATTGGAGATCTCAACAAAGAGATCTCAGTCAAAACCACCAAAAACACTCATATAACCCAAAACTTCCATTCTTTTCCCCTCTTTCTATCTCCAAATTATGGATTCATTAACCAAACACCTTATAATCCAACAAAAAATTAACACAATCACTTCTCATTTGCAACAACCACCACCACCTATGAACCACACTTCTTCAAACAACTCAGACTTTACAATAGCAATAGTAACTCTAGCCATAATGGCAATAGCCATCCTTCTAGTAAGCTACTACATCTTTGTGATCAAGTGTTGCTTGAATTGGCAAAACCTTGATCCCTTAAGAAGGTTTTCCCTATCAAGGACGGCCACACATAACGACGAGGCCTCTATAATTTCGTTATCCCCAATGGTGGATCCCATTCACCATCGGGGACTCAACGAGTTTCTCTTGAACAATATCCCGGCCATCCAATACAAATCTAGTCAAGGCAACAACGACAACAACAACCGCAATGGCTTTAGCCTTGAAGGAAGCAAAAGCTTTAGAGGTTGCGCGGTTTGCTTAAACGAGTTCGAAGAGAAAGAAATGCTTAGAGTTCTTCCTAGGTGCAATCACACATTTCACTTGGATTGCATTGATGTTTGGCTCTTAAACAATGCAAGTTGCCCACTTTGTAGGTCAAGTATTTCAGGAAGAACTAAGTACCCTCTTGATCATATCATTGCACCAAGTTCTTCACCTCAGGAATTAATCTCCCCTTTGTTTAGTGGGAGATTAAGCATGATTAATGTTAATGGAGATGATCAAGATTATTTAGTCATTGAGTTAGAAGAGGATGAAACAGAAACTAGTAGTACGACTTCTATACAGAGGAAAACAGAACAACACAAAAACTTTACTAGGAAGTTGCAAAACTTCTCTATTATGGGAGATGAATGCATCAATTTGAGGCAAAAAGACGAGCAATTCGCGATCCAACAACCGATTAGAAGGTCGTTTTCGATGGATTCAGCTGCTGATCGTGGGCTAATCTTGCAAGTACAAGAGATTGTAAGGCAAAATCATAGGCAAATAAGGGTTAATAACAATGAGGTTAGTAGCACTAGTAGTAGTTATACACATGAAGAGTGTAATAATGTTGGTAATGGAAGGGTTAGAAGATCATCTTTTTTCTCATTTGGGCATGCTCGTAGATCTAGAAGTTCTTCAATTCTTCCTATTGAATGTGATCATTGATGTCCATGAAATAAGTTTCTTTTTTAAATCTTGCACTAGTTTTTTGAGAATCTATTCATTCTATTGTTTTTTAAATGATTATTTTTATTTTTCGTAAGGAGGGTTTTTTTTTTGGATAGAAATGACAAATGTATTATAATTATTCAGGACAAATTTATTTCTTGAATAGTAATTTTAAGTACACTTTTAGGTTATTTGGTGATCTTATGGGATGGAAGAGTTCAGTAGTTGTTAGTGTGTTACGAAATTATTCATTCTCATTTTTTAGGTTTTTGATCGAGGAAACAATTGGCAAACTGTATTAGCATATAAATCAAGTATTTCCAGAGTGACAAGCATTATAAATAGGCATTTGAGGATGATATTATATTTTTTCTCGCTGTGTACATTTTTTTATTTTAGGCTTACTACATGATTGTAAGGATTTGCAAGCGTGAGAATGGAAAATCATTATATTACAACTACTTGATTAGAATTTTGGTCAAGTTCTGAGCTTCTATCTAGTTCTTGATTGTTAAAAATGATTGTGGTTGTATAATTAAATATTTGAAACATTTTTAGATAAGGGAGAAGAGACTGAATCATCAAGTGAGCCCCTTCAGAAATGATCACTAAGAAGGTAATGTTGTTGATGCTTGTTTCTTAGGTTCAGAAACATATAATGCTTCTTTCAAAGCATAAAATTCTAATAAATTCTTTTAAAAGAAAGTTTTGTTTTATTTTTAATTACAACACTAACCTATATAAGTCACCTCAATATATATATTACCCTATAAATTTACATAATATGATAACATCCTTTCAAAATTCGTTTACAATATTTTTTATCATAGCACGTTAAATTTATGGTATTTGATTATTCATTATTAGAGTATTATTTAGAGACGGTTTTATTTCTCTCTAATATATAATCGTGTCAGGCAACCTAAACAGGTTAGCCAATTATTCTCAATACTCATACATGGTATCAGAGCCTAGGTTTAGAAGAATTTTTTCTCTCTCTTCCACTCTCCTTTTTCCATTTTTTCAACAATATTTCTAAATCATATGTAGTATGCTTCTTTACCAGAAAGGATATCAACATTATTCAGTAGAACATCTGTTAGGGATACACATCAACATATACACTCCTAAACATAGTAGATATATGATCCATCATCTTTACTAAACTCTATAATATTGTTTTTAACATATGAGTTGGTTTACTATAAGACGGTCTTGGGGTAAGTCTTAACATCAAACCAGCCTAATAAGCCTTATAGAAGCCCATGATGCGCGTCACACGCTAAGCAGCCCAGCCAAGTTGATTTTTTTAAACTTTTCGACCTAAAACCTTAACTTTTTCGTTTTTTAAATTTTCCCCTAAAACCTTAACTTTTTCATTAAAATCCGTAACTAATATCATATGTGAAATCGATATTAACAGATATGCTACAATTGTTAACTTTTAAACTTAAAAACTTAACTTTTGAACCTAAAACCTTGAACTTTTAAATATTAACACAAGTTATTTTGTTTAAAAGTCTTACATTAAACTTAATGTAAGAAGACCAGTCCAATAGGCTAAATAGGCATTTTTTCAAGCCAACCTTCTTCCCACCACCCCCCGCCATTCCCTTCACTCCATTAGTCCTATTAGTTATGGATTTTTATGCAAAAGTTAAGGTTTTAGGTTGAAAAGTTAAAAAAAACGCAAATGTTGAGGTTTCAGGTCGAAAAGTTAAAAAATTAATTTGTCTTGGATCCTTAGCGTTTGGCACGCATAATTTGGCTTTTAATTGGCTTATTGGACTGGTCTTACATTAAGCTTAATGTATGACCGTATTTTATAAGATTTTGCCTTAACATAATACTATATTAGTAAACTGAATTATTTTCCTAAGTAGTACATCTCAAATTCCAGAGGTTTGTGATGTGGCTCAAAATAAGGCCATTTCAAAGATAAATATAAAGATAAAAACAATAACATTAAAAACTTTGGTTATAAACAATGTCTTATACTAGTAAGATTCACACATATGAGTGGATCTTGGTATAAACAATTTACAACTCTCCAATTGGTTTAACCAATGTTTTTTGTCAAGCAAAAGATTCAAACGCATGTGCTCTACTAAATGCTGTGAGTTTTTTTAGACATTTCTAAGCAAAATTATTATTTTCTTACATATATAAATTTTACAAACGTATTCCTTCCGTATGATTCGGCAAAATATTAGGAAGCACGACATTATAATATGGTTGACTTGTTGGTTATTGAGACACTAGAAACTAGAAAGTCTACCCACCATGTTTTCCTCTCTTAAGCAATAGTGTTTGGCTTTTTGCTTTGTTCAATACAAGTATCAGTCTCATTTTTATTTTCTTTGTCTATAATAAGTCATGAAATCTAGATGAGAATCGGTCCCAAAATAACTCTTAAATTAAGATGAATGCTCTAATTGAATGAACTACCTCTTCACTCTCACAATTATTACAAAAATAAATTGAGTTACTAAGGACTTGTTCATTTTCACCTTCTTAATTTGCTTCTAATTTCAGTTATTTGCTAACTAAAAAACATGTAGAAACTAGGGGGGGAAAAAGTAATTTTTAGTTTTCAAAATACATTTGATTAAAACATGAATGCCTAATTTTAATTCTTATTATAATATTATACCACTCTAAAATTATACACAAATTATTAAAAGAGGCGGTCTAATTTTAACATAAAATTAGACCAACCAAAGCCCACATTCTATTAACAAGCCCCATTCTTTCTTACTCTAGCCCAATACTATTCCTAGACTTTTAACACACTCTATTTGTTCATTCTCTTCTCCTTTCCCTATTTCACTTTAGTCTCGAAATATAACAAGCGATTTCTAAAAAAAATACATGACTTACCGAATGAATTAAACTACTCCCTAAATTGATTAAACTAGTCACTAAATAAATTTAACACTGAGTATTGAATGAACTAAACAGGTCACAAAATGAATTAAATAGGTCACAAAATGGATCAAACTGGTC
Source organism: Patellifolia procumbens (assembly GCA_947645195.1). Taxonomy (NCBI): domain Eukaryota; kingdom Viridiplantae; phylum Streptophyta; class Magnoliopsida; order Caryophyllales; family Amaranthaceae; genus Patellifolia; species Patellifolia procumbens. The sequence goes on from CANSGD010001175.1 coordinate 952,890, forward strand.
TCTATTTTCAGAGGACGATTTGTTGATTTTCTCTTCTTGTTATTGGGCCTATTGGGCCGTTGCCTACTTTTAAAAAGTAGGCGGTCTCTTACAAGACCAGCTGAAAATTATAAAGATTAAAATCAAGAAATTGTTTGATATTGGATTCCTAAAATAATAGTTATATAGAAACAAATTGAAGAGAGGATTTAATTTTGTCTATGATGTGTCTTTACCAAATCAATGAGGTATTAACCTAGTGGTTAAGACCTAAGATTGAGATTTTGGGTACATTAGGTTCCAAGTTCGTATCCTCCCTCCCCCTATATTGTAAATATAGTATAAGCCTACAATTTTTATTAGGAAAAACGGAAAAGAATAATCCCACCTTTGGACGTTCGGAAGATAATAATCCCACCTTTGGATTATTACTGAACAGTCCCATCTTTAAGGGGTCATTTAATCTATTGGACCTTAACCGATTTTAGCAGGTTATAACAAGTTCATTGAACACTTGTCGATTCCTTATTGGTTCTTCCCATTATTATTATTATTCCTATTATTATTATTATTATTATTATTATTATTATTATTATTATTGCTATTATTATTATTATTATTATCACCACCATCAACCACACCTCCATTTCCACCAACCACAACTGCAACCCACAACAACACCCATTCACACTCAAATTTTCAGTGCGTCGTCGTCGCCAAGGCAGACCCACCGCCGTCATCATCTCCGTACTCGAACCACTGTCACTGCCATCATCACACTCACACCTTTAGCGTCGAGTTTTCGGGTGAGTTTCGAGGTGGGTTTGGAGGTGGGATTTGAGTTAGGGGTGGGTTGGGTCGTTCGATTTTTGGGCGGAGATGCGTGGTTTAGGGGTTTCGATGGGTGGGTTTAGGGGGTTTCGATGGGTGGGTCTAGGGGTTTCGTGGGGGGTTATTTGGGGTGGCCTGGGTTAGTGGCGGTGATTAGGGTGGCTTGGTTTAGTGGTGTTTTGGTGTGGTTCGTGGTTGGCTAGCTGGGTTGGGTTGGTGGTGGTGTTTTGCGGTGGTAGCAGGGTAGGTATTGAATTTGGCGGTGGGCGGTTAGCTGGGTTGGGTTGGTGGTGGTGGTGCTTTGGGGTGGTGGCTGGGGTGGGTATTGGGTTTGGCGGTGGGCTGGTTATGGTGGGTTGGTTGTGGACTTGTGGTGCTTAGGGTGAGTTACGTTGGTGTTGGACTGGTGGTTGTGTAGTATTGTGATGATGATGATGATAGTAAGATGATGATGATGGTGGAAGCTGGAAAAAAAAAGGAAAAATTGATAAGAATAATCCGACCTTTGGCCGGTCTTCCATCAATGGTACCACCTTCATTTAATCCAGCAATAATCCCACCTTTGACACTCATATTCTCTCAATGGTCCCTCACCTGTTGGTGACCTACAATTACAGGTAAACTCTCTTAATTACGTAATTAACCATTAATTAAATAAAATTTAAACCTAAATTCTTAATTAACCACTAATTAAGTATACTTTATAAATTAACTTTAAAATAATTAAAAAAAGAACTCCCCCCACCCCCTTCCCCCATTACTGCCACCCCTCCCTCCCCTTCCCCTGCCACCCTCCCCTCCCCCTTTCCCGCCCTTCCCCTTCCCCCCCTCGCCTCTATCGCCCTTCCCCTCCCTCTTTCCCTCCTCTGCCACCTTTCCCCTGTTTTTTCCTCTCCTTCCCGCCATAAACACTCGAATCGGCTGAACCACCCCATCCAGAACCACCACAATTTTGAAAACCCACCAGGCACCAATAACAACTCGAGCTAATTTCTGGGTTTCAAGGTCCGAATTTTTGGGATTTCATGGATTTGGGCTTTGATTCTTTGGGTTTGGACTTCATTTTCACTAAGTTTTTCTTTCAAATTTTGATTGTGGTAATGTCAATTTTGGTGGTAAGGGTTGTTTGATTGTGGTGGTTTTGGTAGGTGGGGGTTTCGAAGTGGGTGGGGTTGGGTGAGGGCTGTTTAGAGGTGGTGGCTAGTGGGATTTTGGGTTAGTAAGTGGTAGCAGGGGATGGGGAAGGCTGGGGATTCCAGTTATGGTGGGATTGGGCAACGATAGAATTGCGCGGGGGTTAGTGGAGGAAGAAAGTGGCGGGGAGGGGAAGGGAGGCAGTTAACGGGGGAGGGGAGTGGGGGCAGTTATGGTATGGGTGAGGGGAGGGTGGCAGGGAAGGGGAGGGGAGGGGTGGCAGTAATGGGGGAAGAGGGGGAGGTTTTTTAAAATTTATTTTTAAAAAAAAGTCAACGGTAATTTTGGCAGTCAAACAAGTTGCCATCATCATGTACCATTGAGAGAATATGGGTGTCAAAGGTGGGATTATTGCTGGATTAAATGAAAGTGGTACCGCTGATGGAAGACCGGCCAAAGGTCGGATTATTCTTATCAATTTTTCCAAAAAAATGGTGATAATTGGTGAATTGAAGATGAGAAAATTAAGGAGAGATTAGAGGAATTAGACTAGATTAGAGATTATTAATAAATTAAAGAAAGATTAGTTTAATAATATTATATTAGCTTAAATTAAAAAAAATTAAATTTAATAGGTTACCTTTACAACCGGTTTCAGGTAAAAAGGTCCAATAGATTAAATGACCCCTTAAAGGTGGGACTGTTCAGTAATAATCCAAAAGTGGGATTATTATCTTCTGAACGCTCAAAGGTGGGATTATTCTTTTCCGTTTTTCCTTTTTATTATACATCCGGGTGTATTATGAGCATGGTACATCCAAGGCTATTTTTTTGCTCAAATAGTGCTCGGTGTACTATGAGCATGCTACACTCAATGCTACTTTTTTGCTCAAATATAATAGTCTTAGATGTACCATTCTCATGGTACACCCCAGTGTATGATGCGTAATCTCGTATTAGGCTTTGTGCCTCACTTGCACCCAAAAAAAAGGTAGTGTACCTCTACCAACTTTTAACTTATATGGCAATAAATATTACAAGATGGAGATACATTCATTAATTCATGTTACTACATATACAACTAGCCCTATATGAACGTGTATGCGAAGTTCTATAAAATTCAGAACAAAATTGTAACAATTAGTTTGTTTAGGGATTGTTTTGTATTTTTTTTTCAAAATTAAAACTACAAAAAATAGTTAATTATAGAGGGGAAATTGTGTCATATAATTAGGATTTAAAAAAAATATTGGTGTTTGGTGTCCCCCTCAGCAATGTTATTAGAATCAGGATTCTACTTTGAATCAGAAGGGGCTCCTAGTTATGCATAGTGAAGATATTATAGTCAACTTCCATTAAAACATGCTCATATTATAAGTTTAAAATGATAATAATTAAAGAAAGTAGATGTTTACACTATAAATAAGCAATAACTGACAATATATATTGATTAATACCTTTGTTTTCATGATTTAGTTTGATTTATATTTTTAAAAGGAAAATTTGTCAAAAACCACATAATATAATGGACATTATTGGTTTTAACTATCTTTTCTAATTTTTTTCATTTTAACTATCTTATATATGCAATACTTGTAGGTTTCACTATCAATGGGTATTTTGACCTGAAAACCGCCATTTTTTGCCGGAAAACGGTCCATTTTTTGCCGGATAACACTCATTTTGGCCGGAAAACCGTCCATTGGTCGTGAAAAATAGCGGTTTTACATATATAAGGTAGTTAAACTAAAAAAAATTAGAAAAGGTAGTTACACAAATAATGTCAATTATATCAGGTGGTTTTTGACAAAAAAATCCTTTTAAAAATCCTCGTCAGTTATAAGTAGAACTAGAATCGTATAGAATTGCAGATAGAATTGGATGACTATAGTTGAATCATAGAATCGTACGATTCTACAATTTGAATCGGGATTTTGACAACTATATGCCCCCTCCTCTTCCCTTATAGAACACTAGTCTTATTTGCACGCGATGCGTGCCACGTGAGAAAAGTAATATGTAAGGATTCGGGTTGCAGAAACTACATTGTAATATCTCCAGTGAAGTGTATACATATTTTTAATAATTTTAAAAATTATCGTTAAGTTTTAGTTCTTTTGTTTTTTAGAGGGTGTAATTATAATCTCAAAAGAGTTTAAATAGTGAAACGTTATAAATACATTTAAAAAAAGAGTAATAAATATTAGAGAGTAGATTAACAATAGTGATTTAAAAACAAAACGTTAAAAAAGACAAAAAAAACTTACCAAAGATTAATGGAAGATGTCATTTAGAGCATCATCACTCATGAGTAAAAAAATACAGCATTCATCTCTCTCTACCACTTTCTCACTTATCCTAAAATATTTTATCATGTTTCATGATCAATTTGATCAAATGCTCGCCCCTTATGAACAATCAAATACTCATGTATTTGAAAATAAAACATTTAAAACTATATCAAAATATAGCAAAATGGGTGTCTATTTATAGATCTTAAGAAAATATAACCATCGATATTTTTATTAATTGTTTTTACTTTATGGATTTTCAGATATTTTAGTTTGAAGTTTAAACAATTTTTGCTAAAGATTCCTTAATTATAGAAGATTTAAATTCCTTGATTTATTTTGTTTACTTTCTTCTTTTCTTATTTTTGGTATCCCCCTCCTCTTCCCTTATAGTATAGAGATAGATATATTGTTTTTTAAAATATATATAAGAATAAATTAGCAAAATTTGAACTTATCAATTGTATACGAATTCTTAAATGATGCAGTTTCACGAATCTCATGGGTGACGTGGTAGGTCTCATGGGTGACATGACATTAGTTATGTGACTGGCATTAGTTATGCTTTTCGATCATACCAATATGCTTTGCTGACTAGAATTTTAGAGTAATAGTTATGTTTTTCTGACCATTAATTATGGTTTCCAGATCAATAATTATCCTTGTATTATATTTAGTCAACTCCAACAAGAAAGTTATCCCTACAAATAAATCCTCAAAATACAACCCACACCTTTAGAATTACTCTTCAATATACCCACCAAACCTCCCATTCTATCGTGCAACTTTGTTAACTTTTAGCCATTAGAATTACCCCTCAATATACCCACCAAACCTCTCATTCTATCATGCAACTATGTTAAATTTTAGTCATTAAGTATGATATGAATTTTTTTGAAGGAAAAAAATGATATGAAGTTTTATTAATTATGATTTATACCCAATTATTTATAATACATGTGGTTCCATGATCATAGTTATATTGTTATTATTGTAATCAATATATTTTGTGTATTGTGTATCAAAAAACAATTAACTAGGTTTTTATCAAATAGTCAGGAGTTTCTATCAAATGAGTAGAAATTTCTAGCAATTAGTTATAATCGCGGTTTGCGCATGGATTGACGCCATGTGACGTCATCATTAGTCTCATGCCCATGAGACGCTCATAGACCTACTATCAATTATAAACATGAAACTTTGTTGGTGCTACTTTTTCTTCTATTTTTTGGTTCTTATTTTTGTGTTTTAGTGTTACTTTCACTTCCCTTCTTACTTATTAGTACTCCTATTAAGACAACTATACAACTGATGGATCCATAGATATCTATATTCGTTTATTCAAAAGTATAACATGTTGTTAGATTCATTTTAATAATTATATTTACATATTAACATTTAATAAGTTTTATAAGTATAGAATTAAAAAAAAAAGTACTAAGGATGTTACAAGTGACCTTGAAAGTTTTGGGTGTCACATACTTTTTTATTTACCTCCTTTCCCAGCTTACCCTCCTTTCTTTTTCTCTCATCTTGTCAGTCTCTCTCCTCTACCAGAAACACCCACCAACATTTCGAGCAAACAAAAACCACCACATCTGGCGGTTCAAACGAGCCTACATATATATAAGATTTTCCTCTACAAGATATTATAGATGGAGTAACCAATAAACTTATATGCTAATCGTCCTCCTTCCGATTAGGACTCACATGTGATTCTTGATATCCCTCACATTTGGGCCCATCTCTTTTCTTACAATTTGGAGGGGTGAATATATTCTTGTTAGGTCTTTTGGGCCTGCATACACGAGTATGTACTAGGTGAGAGTATGCTACAAATAAACTTAGCTAAATGGATTTGACTGGTGATAGATAGAGTAGTCATCAGAATTGAACTTTAACGTTACCCAAGGGTAGGAGATCCTATCCTTTCTTCAAAAAGGGACCTTAATTTGTCTTTACATATGAGTTTTAATCTTATACGCAATCTTATATGGCAACAAATCTACCAAGAAGGTAATATATCAATTGATTCATATTATCATACATCAATTTATGTGTAAACAAGGATTTCTTAGCCAAAAGTTTTAATATTATAATTTTTTTTAAAAATCGCATTTGCTTAACTTTTACACTAATCACATATCTTACACTAAACATAGTTTAGGATTATAATAAAATGTTTGCATGCACGTAATATGCAATTAGATTCTCTAGTAATTGTCTATTTTCAAATTATTAGTTTTTCTATAAAAAATTATCATTATTTAATTAACAATCTTAATAAGTTATACTTACATCCGTAAACGTGAAAGTCAAAGTGTTGTAATTTTTAGAAAATGGAAGAAGTATAATTTAGTATAATAATTAATTCTTATTAAAAAAAAGATAATGTTCTTTTATCATATTTGGAGTGCTATCCATGAATTTTCTCAGTCCTATAAATGAGCTGCATGGCTTTATATATATATTTGCTTAACCAGTAAGCAAATTGCATATGCATTATTAATTCACAAATCATATCTATTTTAATGGCGAATCTCCTTTCAAGTGGCATTCTTGCAACTAGCAAAGTTCCTGAAAAGTATGTGCTTCCGCCTGGAAGAAGGCCTGGTGAGTTTGCCGTTTGTGATTATATATATCTTGCAATACTAAAATCTACTATGAGAGATATTAATGAAAAAATGCCTTCATAAGATAGGAGTAAACTTTTTGCTACATAAACCGATGAAAAAGATAGTCAAAATAGAACATATTAAATTAAGAGGAACTAGGATATAATCTTTAAAACGTTTCCATATCGTATTACTCAACTTATATAGCTATACCACTATATATATAAAAAAAAAAATCTTCGTTATGAAATTCACCAATATGATGGAAATTTTATTTGGTCATATTGTTCTCCATATGTATCGTAAAATTTCCTTTTTTTTTAAGAATATTTATAAATGTATAACTGTATATAAAAATAGTCCAAATTGTTTCTTGGAAACCTTACAAAAGAAAGCGACCTAGTATTTTGTGACGAACAATGTGCACAATAACATGTTAGCTTCTTAATACTCCATCCGTCGCTTATCGATGTTCTATTTCATTTTTTGGGATTTTCAAGACAAGTGTTTAAATTACTATATGTCTAATTAATAATTATGTTAAATGCTTGGGTTGGATAGTTTATACATGAACATATAGATAGAACGTGTGAAACTTTAAGTTGAAGTTGTAAGGTATTAAAATTTTAACTCTTTACATTTTTAATTTAAAATCTTATTAAGGTAAAAAAAATAGGTAAAAAATTGAAGTTAATACAAACCTTATTTTTGAAGTTAAAATCAGGGCTGGGGAAAACTGACCCAACCCGTTTACCGAACACGAAACCGACCTGAAATAAGCGGGTTTGGGTTGAGGATTTCGACCCAATTAAATAAACGGGTCAACCTGATTTTACCGTTTAATTAAACGGGTTAGGTTAAGGTTGGATTTTTGAACCCGAAAATAACCTGATCTGACCCATTTAATATTTTTATATAAGAAAATGATATTTAAAATGTAAAAGTTGCTCACGAAAACTTCATAAAAGCTAAAGATCTTTTATAAATAATTTATTAAACCATATTCTGATTTTAAGTATACCTTTTGTACACATACACACTTAGTATTATAAATATTTTTATAATTACTGTAATAGATAAATGGGTTAAATGGGTAACCGTTTAATAAGCAGGTCGGGTCAGGGTTGAGTTTTTCAACCCGTTTAATATACGGGTTAGGTTTGGGTTGATAGAGTTTCAACCCATTTATCAATGACCCGAACCCGAACCTAACCCGACCTGATGTGTTAACCAGCCCTAGTTAAAATCTTCATAAGTATATGGATAGATCGTCCCTCAAGACTTACTCGAAAAGTAAATATTTTACAAATATATACATTGTAATTTAACATGACTATAGTTTTTCTTATATAAATAAGTTTTGAAACTTTGACTAAAAAGGCATGAGAACAAAGGGAGTAACAAAAATATGCATAGTTGTTTTTTCCAAAATTTCTTTTTGTTTCAGACAATGCAGGAATAATAGATATTCCAATCATTGATCTTCACGACAAATCGAATTCACTCAAACACATTATGAAAGTTAGTCAAGATTTTGGAGTATTCCAGGTGCATACATACATATATTCAATATTACAATCTTTTGGTAATTATTTGTTTTTAGTTATTCGATCCAAAGAATAATATTTTTTGACAATGTTTTTTCCCCACTTTAGGTAATAAACCATGGAGTGTCAAGCGAGTTAATGGATGATGCAATGAAAATATTTAAGGAAGTATTTGATTTGCCACCAGAAGAAAGATCAAAGATAAACATGAAAGAAGACCTAAATAAAGTGTGCAGCATCTATTCGAGCAGCTTTAATTATGATCATGAGGAATTTCACTTCTGGAGGGATATTTTGAGGCACCAGTGTAACCCTTTGGAGGATTGCATCAAATATTGGCCTGCAAACCCAGAAAAATATAGGTAATCAATTACTCATTACCCATTCACTACAATCTCAATGCAAACTAAAGAATTTTCCATAGCATAATATCCTAGCAGAAAAATGACCTTAGAGTCCTTAGATATTGTTAAGTATGAGCATGTGCCGCACCTATAAGGAAGAGAAAAAGTCCACTTAAAACCATATGATAATAAGGAGAGTAAAAGTAACCTCTTAGGCTTATTAGGTGAACACCTCTCTCTAATATGTTTAAGAACCAATTAGACAATTTAAAATGATCGTGAAAGATTGTAATGAATGAGATCTCTTCCCTTTTTCTCAAAGTTTGATTAAGGTAAAAGGAATTCTTAATTATAATATCACAACAAAAAGGGATGTCGCTTGGTGGTAGAGCCTATAACATTCAAACTCTTGCATGTTCAAAACCTATTACTAGCATTTTGTAAACATTGTAAATAAAATTATCATGTACTACACTCCCCACATGTGATGAAATGGGACAATCTGCAACTCTTCCTTACGCGTTTTAATAAAAAGCCTTTTCGCATAAGCTCACAATTTATGCACACCACACTCCCCACACATGTCGACGTATATACCATTCGCAAACAAATATATAATACACCCAAATATATAATAATTGTGTTGATTTCTTATATTTTCAGGGAGATAGCTAAAGCATATGTTATAGCCGTGAAGGAGATGTCGATGAGGATCCTAGAGCATATCTGCCAAGGACTTGGGCTTGAGCAAGGATACTTTGCAAGTGAGTTAACTGAAGATAACTCCTTGACTATAAATCACTACCCACTGTGCCCAGACCCAAGTGTGACCATCGGTCTACCCCCTCATAAAGATCCGACCCTTATAAACATAGTTCAAGCCACACCGGTTGATGCTCCGGGGCTTCAACTATGTATTGATGGGAAATGGTTTGGATTTGAGACGGCTCCGAATGCATTTTTGGTGTTTCTAGGCAATCAACTTGAGGTAACTATCGTTATTATGATGTGTTGTTATTAATCGAGTTTTAAGTGCTCGTTTGATAGGTGATAACATAAGTTCTAATTATCGTAAAATGCAATTATTTAAATTGTCTCTAGAATCATGTGTTGTTCGAGGGAAAATATAGAATAGTTTTCTAGGATAATTAGATTTATTTGAATTGAACTGAATTGAACTTGAACTAAACATAACCAATTTTTGTCTAAATTAAAGTGAATGTAATTAGTTAAAGTTCATAACCCGAATGTGGTAGCATAAAAAATACACCGGCCAATAGTTGAAGGTCCATGAATAATGTTATATTCTATCACACCCCCTCATGCAAGAGTCCTTTAGACTTGAAGTGTGAGCGTAACACAGGCTTCTCCCATATATGGCGCTAAATGTTCCACTTAGAAAGGAGCGACGAATGAGATTTGAACCCGTGACTTCTTGGTCACACTAGCTCTGATACCATGTGAAGAATAAATTGGCTTACCCTTAAAATGCCCTGACAATCATATTTATAAGAAAAATAAGGTTACACAATATTTACATATTTACCCAAAGGGGTTCCACTATTAATATACTAGCCTTATATGCACGCAATGCATGCGGAATCATGCAAATTTTGCATAAAAATATACTAATATTTAGTCTGATTAGGTTGTTTTTCAAAACAATTAGTTATGGAGAGACTTGTTCCATTTAATTATGAATAAAAAAAATGCTGATTTTGGGTATCCCCTCCTCTTCACTTATCGAATAGAGATAATATTGGAATTTAATTTATATATGATTAATACTTATGATATGGAAACTAACTCTTTATACAAATTTATAGAATTTTACCAATTTAAGTGATGAAGCCAAGTTGCTCCATAAAGTCGTTTTTCATAAGATAATTTAAAGTGCATGAAAATTGCAGGTTATTAGCAATGGAAAGCTGAAATCTATGGTGCATAGAGTAGTAACAAATGCAAGTGTAGCACGAACAACTGCAGTCTTCTTCGTCAGTCCATTGAGGGAATGCATGGTTGAGCCAGCGAAAGATCTATTAGAAGCAGAAAAATGTGCCCCACTTTATAAGTCATTTCGATTCAAGGAATATTTTGACATTCACACAAGCAATGATGGGGATAGAACTACTATTCTTGAAGATTATAATTTTAAGATCAAGTCTTGAATTACGCCTAAATTCTCGTTTTTGTTAAAATTTGTAGCTCAATACAGTGATACAATTGAATTACTTACTTAACAATATAAAGCTTTGGAGTACTAAGAGTCATTGTTCATATACTAACTAGTTTAATCCAATTCGTGACCAATTTAATTTATTTCGTGATCACCTTAATTAATTCACCGCAGTATCAACACATTCAACGACTAGATTAATCCATATAATGTCTAGTTTAATCCGTCCAATAAGTCTACTGCTTTGATTTGTTGAGTTTTAATCCATTAAAAGAGACGGTTTTTCGAGCATGCACTTTAAGGCGACTTTTCGAGCGGAAGACAATGGTTTTTCGAAAAACATACACAAGTTTTAAGAATATCTACAAAAAGATGGGTTTTCGAACACGCAATAACCATTCATGGCCCATTAAAAAAAGGAGGGATGCAAATGTTGTATTATTTTCAAAGGGTCTTGTTAAACAGCGCCCACAAAAAAACAAAAAACGCCCACGCTCTAAATTAAAAAGACTAATATACCCTAATTTAATTTAAACATTTTAAACTCATCACCCTAACCTAACAAACAACAATTACGCACACCCAAGACTATAAGCTCAATCTATGATGCTCTAAACTTGCAAAAAGCTAATATGAGATGTCTGTAATATCACAATATTTGAATATCACCACCAAGTCCTGAGAATGTATCTTCTTCCCTATTTTAAATTCACTTTCAATAACAACAACAGTGAAGCAATTACTACAACATTAATCCTGAGCATTAAAACCAACTGGAAACACAACTCACAGTCAAGTGTGTATTCGATGAGCATTAAAACTCACTGCCAAACACAAGAAAAAACCAACAACATTAATCAATTACTACAAGTCTACTACATTAAGATCACAATGGTAACAAACAAAGAAAATTAAACGGCAGGGAGAATCGGCCCACAGAACCTGTTGCTCCACGGGAGCACCATTCCTAGAAACCGATTTCTCCATGGGAGGACCATTACTGGGAACAGGTACTCCCATGGAGGAACCAGTTTGTAGAGCTGGTCCTCCTATGGAGGAACCGATTTCTAGGAATGATGCTACCGTGGAGCAACCGATTCAGTGGGTCGGTTCTCGCTTTTAAATCTTTTTTATCTAAATTGGTATTTTCTTTCCGCCCATGGAACACGTCGGTGAGGAAAGATGCGAAGGTCTTCAGACTCCGGCTGCGGAACTGATGGTGAGACAGTACCAGCTTCATTGCCGGAGGACTGTGTGGTGCGATGACGGCGATTTATTGCCGGGGTGTGAGCTTGATGTTTTTGAGAGAATAAGAGAGGGAAAGGGAAAAAGGAAAGGGAGGGAAAGAGACTTTGTTTTAGTAAAGGGTAAATTGGTATTTTACATAATTGATTGTGGGCGTTTTTTGTATTTTTGCGGGCGTGATTTAGCTGTTCACATTTTCAAATTACTCAAAGATGGGATTTTTAAAAGCGGAAAGGACAAAGGTTGGCTTTTAAAAATAATTTTTCCAATAATAAAGAGATAAAGTTTGACATTGAATAAACAACCTAAGGATATTATCAAATGTTAAATTAAGTATAACTCATGCTACATAATCTTAAATATTACTCCCTCCGTTCCCTTTTGATGTTTCCATTTCCTTTTTGAGATATTTCCAAAAATTCTTCCCACTTTGTATCTTTTCTATTTTAAGAATATTTATTTGTCCGTCTTATCCTTCAATAACCAAGTATTTACTAGACTTTTTTACTTTTTGTCTTATATATAGCTCAATTTAGAATCTTTTATTTACCGATCACCCACATTTCTTTCTCTTTCTTACTTTTTCAAAAGCAAAAACGTACCAAAGTACACTTTATACAATATAAAATTAAAAAGATTCACATCCACCTCAATTTGCATTGGTTTTCCCCTCATATTCCAAAGGGAGTACTATAAAAATTATATGTTGGATAGTGATCGAAATATGCTTTATGATAAGATTCATTTATAACATAGTTAAAATTCTTCAAAATTATATATTTGTTGAGGAACAATAACGTATTCGCCACTTAGGATTGCCATATCACACTTTTAAAGAATAAATTTTGAATAAATAGAGTTTATACAAACATATATGAAAATTTGAATAATGATAAATTAGAGTTTGATTTTAAATCAACAACCTAGTAATATTAGGTAATGTAAACTGTGTATAACTCATGCTACGTAAATTTAAAATATTTAATTGCAATTCCATTGGAAAGTCTATGAAATACAATTTCAAATAAGATCCATTTAAATTTAGATATATACCTATAGATATTTCAAAGATTTGGATAAAAGGTATTATACAACAAAAAACAAATCCTTTATATCCCTTAGCCCTTATCCCTTACTATATAAAAAAAGAGTAAGAGTCAATTCAAGAAGTTTTGTAGTAAATGGGAACAAGGTCAACATAGTCAAAACTTGTAGTAATTTCTTCATTCCTTTTCTACCCTTAATCTTTTCTTTATTTTACATAGATTACCCCTTATTTATAGAAAATGGTCATTTGCTAATTCTATCATTCCTTTATCTAAAATTACATATTTACATATCATTTATACATATGTAACTTACTTATAGAAAAGTTACATTTGTTAATTCTTACTCCCTCTATTTTTATTTAATAGGTACATTTTAATTTTTGTTACTATTTACATTATATTCTTTGGTCATCCTATATTGATTATATACTTTTTGCTCATGTGGAATCTTGTTTTATTCATCTTAAAGTGTAGTTTTTGAATATCAAAACCTTTACAATTTTTGCTCATGCGTAATTAGATTCGTGGTCAAAATATGTATTGGCAAGTGAAAATACAAATGTCTCTATTAAATAACTAGGTATTTCGAATTTTCAGGTGACATAATATGTTCATTTTTTATTTTCACATTTATACTTCGCTTAGTACTCCCATAAATACCATTAAGGTTTTGATAAAATTAACAATTATACCATGTAGTGATTTAATTATTCATAATTTACTCTTCTTCTTCACATTACATTTATGTGGCACTTGTACATATGTAGTGAAAACATACAGATTAGGTACTTAAGGTAACAAAAATGTAGTTAAGTTTTAGATATAATCCCTCATCAAATCTAATATAACCTATTATTTAATGATAAATAATTTTTTCCTTCTTTATCACATTATTCGTAAGTGACACTTGCATATAGTGAAAGTATATATTTTGTACAAATTACATAATCAATAGTAATAATACTAATGTATTTAAACTTAAACAAAACAACTCATCTATAATCGTCTTTGACATACTGATGATGATATCGGACTTGATGGTGTATCATGAAGTTTGTATGTCACTTGACCAAATTTAATAACCATGAACAATAAAGTAAAAAAAATTAACATTAAAATGTATGTTTTAGCCTTCAACATATAAGATAATTTAAAATGTATAATTAATCCTCTTATATGAATTACGATCGATATAGTGAGAGGAGCCCGAGCAACGTCGGGCCCTCAAACACTAGTTATAGCAAAGTATGAAATAATATTATAACAACATGAATTTTAGTATGGCATAGGAATATGAGGTCACATAAATTGTCGTATGATTTACGAAAGGGAGTTTAATATCATAACAACAACATATTTATATTGTAATGATTAGATCAGAAAAAATTACATCAGAAAAAGATTAGATCATATTAAAAAAGATAATATCATATCCAAAAAATTTAGAACAGGTCAGGAAATAATGAGAACAAAAAAAACAACTATAGAAAGAAAATTTTAGACCAGTTTGCACGAAAAGAACAAATTCGGTGTAATTTTAACTGAGGCTCCGTTTGGTATAGTGCAAAACATTTTCATTTGGAGTAAAATATCTCTTTTAATGATGGCAAAAAGCTCTTTTCTCTTTTCCGTTACCTCTCTTCTACACTCCTCCCTTTCATTCCTTTTTTGTCAGATTTCTTACATGGGACCAAACAATTGAAAACTAATTTTACAATTGATTTTTCATTGAAATTGTTTTCTGTAAAAAATCGTTTTATGTTTATTTACACCGAACCAAACGGAGCCTTAATTAATCCAACATCCAAAAGCTAAAATTTGAGGCCAAAAGGAAAGAAATCCGTATCAACAAGGATTTTATAGCCATAATAGTACAATTCTATCATCAAGTAATTATGGAAAGTTTAATAATTAATTGATGTAACCTCTTATAAGTATTAGCCAACAAATAAGCAGCTTCATCTACTAGCATATTCAATTTTCTACAAATTGCTTAAACATCTTCACTAATGGCGAACCTCCTCTCAGACAACGTTCCTGCAAATGGTGGAGCTCCAGAAAACTATGTGTTTCCACCAGAAAGAAGACCCTGTAAGTCTGTTTGCTCTAGTACAATTGCACAATGTCCTCAAGCAAACTATTTGGTGGGAAGAAGTTGTTTTGACGAAACATGATTTTTGATGGAAAACATTTTTTAAGAAAATCGAATTATAGATTTTTATTTTCAAGTGATAAATCTGGCAGGGAATTTTATTACAAATCAATGTCCGCCAAAACTAGGTGTTTTATCCACGAATTTTAGGAAAAATGATGTGACATTCTAATGTATATATAAAAAGGCTTTACAAGTTACTAGATACAAAAGAAAATATTTAAAAGTTAAGAAAAAGACAAAAACAATTCAGTGGTCTAAAAACTGTTTGGCCAGACCGGTTGACACAAGATTGAATCTCCTTTATTAAATTTCTTATGTCAAAATATGGGGAAAAAAATGGAAGAGGAAACTATGGCGTTCTTCCTTTAGAAATCAATTGTTTTGGTTATAGGAAGAATTGTTTTTCACCTTTTACAAATCAAATTAAGAAAATTGAGAAAACAAATTACTTGGGAAAAGGTTTTCCACCTATCTACGTATGCACTAAAACCCCATATTCCACCCCGCTTAGCCCCTTGCTTTTGGTGCAGAGTTGGTTGGAGAATTCACACCAAACCTAACTTCAAATCCTTTCCTAGGAGAGACCTCACCATAAGCAGCGAATCTGCAAAATTCTATGATCCGAGATTTGGATGGTTGAGACAAATGAAACTATGAAACTATGAAATGTTAGCTCTTTCCTTGGTTAGACTTAAATCTCCTTGGTAAGAAGTCACTAGACCGTTCCTAGCCCGCGGTAGATGTTCTTGATTCCTAGGAGAAACTCAATATTATTACTTTCTGTATGCGAAACCTTGACCATAATCAGGGGAAAAGATGACTTAGAAATCTGTATGAATATCACTCGGAGATCCTCCATTCAACAAGTCCAAAGTAGTACACTAGTACCCTATGCTAAGTATCCTTATCTGCTGCTATAGAGCGGAGACAATGCACTTTGGGATGCGGAGGAGTGAAGGATGCTCATCGAGATTATGCATCGTACACCAGGGTGTACCATGAGTATTATACACCCAAGGCTAATTGAACAAAAATAGGCTTGAGTGTACCATGCTCATGCTCATGGTACATTCAAGACTATTTGAACAAAAAAATAGTCTTGCGTGTACCATACTCATGATATTCCCGAACGTATAATAAAAATTGTACCGAAGATGAGAGAGCTAGTGAAGGGCAGCTGCTGTCTTATTAGTTACCAAATACCGTGTAGATCATAGCCAATACTAGACGATAACTTTAGTGAGTCTAGTCTCTAGATGATTCTGATCCGAAATTGTAAAGAGTGTTGCAAATAATCGATATTTGCCTTCTATTAATTTCTGAATTGTTTGACAATTAGCTTGACTCTTATTTTTGTTTTTCAGGCCTTTCAGGAAAAGTTGATATTCCCATCATCGATCTTCATGATGAAGAGAATTCACACAAGCATATTATGAAGGCTATCCAAGATTATGGATTATTTCAGGTTCATATTTTTATTTAAAGTATCTTCTTTAAGGAAGGTAATATTAAGTATGAACTAAAATGATCTTTTTTTTTCTTGAATAATGCTTAAAGTATCTTCAATTACCTGTTTGTATCATTTTTAAAGTTATTTACCATCATACTGTCCATGTAAGATTGGGCAAGAACGGACCTATATTTTTTAGCTTCAGCCACAAATTACTACTCCAAATAGCGGTTTTAGGACCCGCTACTCCAAGCAGCGGTTTTGCCTGCTTGTTTTTTTTTAAATTTCGAGTGACTGTAAGTAGGGAAGGGAGGGTGTTTTTCCAAAGCAAAACCGCTACTCGTCCTAAAGCCGCTCTTCTTCTAGTTGATCCACACCGTACTCTATTCTCGTAAGATGATACACATAGCTAACAGCCCACCCGGTGCTACATCATAAGCACATTGAGAACGTAAATAATTGTAACAATGTACATATAAAATAATAGCAATGGAATGCCAATCCTCGGGCTTTATTTGTAACGTCTTTATTCCTTGTAAACAAAACCCAACGATCTATGAACTAGGCCATGTTTGACTAGCCAAGCCAACAAACGACCCTGCATCTTGTTTATATCTCCCTCTTTTTTTTTATTTGGATAAATATTTTATATTTACTTTACGATACGATGAAATTTCTGAAAATTGACCCGATGCATACAATTTCAAAAAAGAATCTTGTTTCCTGTTTATTTCACTAATTCGTGGAAAGATACTGATCTTTTGCGAGTAGCGGTTTTCATCCTAAAATAGCTACTTGGACGGTTTATGCTTTTTCCGCGATTTTACGCTTTTTCCGCGAAAACAAACAAACATGATATCAAGCCTACTTGGACGGTATCATGGTAAATAAGTTTGAAAACGACGCAAACAGGTAATTTAAAATACTCATTATTCAAGAAAAAAATTCAACTAAAATTAAAGAGAAATGTTTAAAGAATATCATAGCCCCTTTTGTTTATTTTTATTTATTTTTTACCTTTTGGGAGCAGGTAATAAATCATGGAGTTTCAAGAAAAATTACTGATGAGGCATTGAATGTGTTCAAGGAAGTGTTTAAGTTGTCTCCAGAAGAGAAATCAAAAATAAACATGAAAGAGGACTTAAATGAGGTCTGCAGAATATACTCAAGCAGCTACAATTTTGACCATGAAAAGATCCACTATTGGAGAGATGTTTTGAAGCACCATTGTAGCCCTTTGGAGGATTGCATTCAATATTGGCCTCAAAAACCTGAAAAATACAGGCAACTTTCCGATTTTACATAAAGACCCTCTATAATACTTCGTTATGTTTATTCTAAAATTTTATACTTCCTCCGTTACAGAATGCTTGCAAATTGCAACCAAGTTCACTGGCACGCAGTTCGACTAGGGAGATGAATGAATTAATTAAAATGATTTAAACGTGGATAAAAGGAGAGATTGGGCTATTAAGGATTTAGAACTATAATTAATTTTTTTGTTTACCTTGTCAAACAAAATTTTCTAGAAACTATGTGCCGATGAGCTTGGATACAAGAATAAAGGAACAGAGGAAGTACTATATATCGATCACAATCACATAAATATTTTCTTCTTTTTCAGGGAGATAGTGGGAGCATATGTTATAGCATTGAAGGATCTGGGATCAAGGATTCTAGAGTGCATATCAGAAGGGATTGGATTAGACAAGAAATACTTTGCAAGTGAGTTAAGTCAAGATAACATCTTGACTGTAAATCACTACCCACCAAGCCCTAACCCAGGTTTAACCCTTGGATTAACTAAGCATTCAGATCCCAACCTTATAACCATACTTCAAGCAGTGCCTGTTGAAGTTCCTGGACTTGAACTCTTCAAGGATGAACAATGGTTGAGTTTTGGTACTGTTTCTGATGCTTTTGTGATCTTCGTTGGCAATCAACTAGAGGTAATATTATTACTGAAGTTAGCTATTTGGGTAAACATGGTGTGTTTGGTTTCTTGATAAGTTCATGTTTGGGTCGTGTCAATTTCATTCGTCTTAGCATGATATATCATGTCAGAAATTGACAACTCCAATTATTAGAATTTTCCCAACCTTGTACATGTTAATCTTGCATATTTGTTAATCTTTCATGCGTAATTATGTATCATACTCATACTGCATGCAAGTTTAGGTATCGTTCTTTTAACCTTACTTTTCTTTATTTGAACTTGTAAAATTTTCAAATTAACTTGGTAATCCATGACAGTAAAAACGTTTAGTGCTTAATTAATTTTCACTTGGAATCGGCTAACATGAATTGTCATCTGAAACCATAAAAAAAGAGATAGCATCAACAAGTGTGAAAAGATTATAAACACAGACTTACAAAAGACACGTTTCAAGACACATCATTCGTGCATCTTTATCAACTAAACTAATTACCATCATCGTCATAAAATAAACGAAGTAATCTAGAATTAATTGTGATCTAATACTATGTCAGATTTTCCTTATGATGTGTTACCATGGTTAAAATGATATGTCAGATTAATGAAGTTGGTACTAATTCAAGCTCAACTTAGTGCAGGTTGTCAGTAATGGGAAGCTGAACGCTGCAGTGCACAGGGTGAGAAATGCCAGTGAAGCGCGAACGAGTGCTGCCTTCTTCATTAATCCAACTAAGGAATGCATAGTGGAGCCAGCAAAGGAGCTTGTTCAAGCAGAAAATAACCCTCCAATTTACAAGGCTTTCAAATATAAGGATTTCTTTAAAGTTTACACATCTCATGATGGGGAGAGACATGCTATACTAGAAGATTTCGATTTTAAGATCAAATCTTGAATCAATGCTAGAATTATCTGAATAAATATGTAGTTGGTAATTGGTACTTGAAGTAATATTAGTGATCTTATGACTTTGTTTGGCAATCAGTTGCTAGCTTATGAATTGTTGGTTGGTTCACTTAGCTTGTTTGACCAGCTAGCGTTGTTAGTTATTTGTATTAATTGTTCGAGTTTGCTTTTGTGCAGTACTTTACTAAAAGGTTGGTTAGTGTATTCGTTCTTGAAGTTCAGCTGTTTATGTGCAAATTAACAAAAGTTTGGGGAAAACAATCATTTTGGCTAAGGGTTAGAGCTTCTAAGTCGATCAAATAACCATTCAACTTTTTTTGGTTGTTTGACGACATGGCAATGCCGCAATGGGAAAAAAGAACTGGCAGAATATCCAATCATCAAAAAAGCCTACATACCCTTGTTTATTTGAACAGGGTGAGATGTATGTACATCAATTCTTATCAAAATATATTGTATGCATTTAGAGGCAATATTAAGTAGAGCATCAAACAGCACTGATTGCAAAATATTGAAAGATGTGATGGACAGTTTTACCGCAGAGGGGAAAGAACCAAAAAAGAAGACGACAAAATTGACTTAACCTCATTGCTTCTTAGGAGTATTTGGTGAGTGATTAGGCTGCAAGCTCCTCGTATTATTGCTACTTTGAGGCAAGGGTAAGGCCTTTGTTGACTGCACTTTTGATGAGGAGCCACCAAGCGCTTTCATCTTTAGCTGCTCCCGAATTCTGCACGCTTCTCTAAGTTCGTCATCTGCATGTTGCCCATGGCCGCTCCAAGCATCAACTGCTTTTTGCTGAAACTCTATCGCAAGGGCGTAACTGAAATTCAACAAAGCACGATTTATGAATGCAACGGGGAAAAGCACATTTCCAAATAACAATTCCCAACATCACTTTCATATTACAGGGCTCGGTTCCTAACTTCCTTAATAGTTGAGAACTTTGAGTCATGGAAGGAAGCCTGATTCCTTCACACAAAGTGAGTCGACTACTTTAGGATAAAGATTTTACATTAAAGTAGTGTGCAATATAGCAATAGCATTTGACATATTTGTCAGCTCATCCTTAGGTTTCAGCATCAAGCCTATGTTCTTCTCATTGGACTACAACCATCATAGATGAAAATTGTATTTTGGAAGGAAAATTAGAAAGTTTTGGAAGGAAATGGACCATACCTTTCCCCTCCATTTCTCTTCCCTTCTCTTCGCCCCCCCCCCCCCCCCTTCCTCACTTGTTTGGATAAACGGTTGGGAAAGGGAAGGGGAGGGAGGGATATAATTTCTCTCGTTCTTTAATAAAGCACAATCCCTCCAAAATTAGAAAGTTTTGGAAGGAAATGGACCATATCTTTCCCCTCCATTTTTCTTCCCTTCTCTTCCCCCCCCCCCTCTGTCTTTCCTTTCCTCCTTCTTTGCTATCCAAACAAAGCGTAAGCGTGGGACTGAGGGGGATAACATAATGTCTTACCATTGAGTTCAGGAGGATAACAATTGAGTGGGAATAGTTATCCTCGAGAAATGAAAATCATTACAACCCCCCCCCCTACCAAACAACATGCAAACTAAATTGTTTTTTTGTTTCCGTTCTCAAAACTTCGCAATCTCATACCAAACATGCTCTACAAATTCAATTAAATTTTGAATATATATCTTGATAGACAGTTTTGTTTTTCCAGGAAAATCATACTTCCTCTGTTTTTCAATAAAAGATGCACACTTTGACTCTAATCTTTAGATAACATTTAAAGAAAAAATGGTGCAAGTTAGTATAAGTATAGGGCAAAACTCAAGTGTTCCACTTAAATTGAAACAACGTGCATATTTAAGCATAATATGCAGCGAACAGCCAAGGAGTGCCAAAATGAACATTGTAATGTCTAGGACTCAATGAACCTTCCACAAGATATAACAAGATGAAAGCAGCACGCATAATCGTTGAATAACAGGGGATGAAAACTCTTCTAAGGAAATGCGCATATTGAAAACAGTATTTACTCAGATAAGATAAGGTTATATACTGCAAATAGTCACTGTACCTTTCCATGGCAGCATATGCTTTTGAAAGGTTCTGACATGCCTCAATGGAGTCAGCATGATGAGGGCCAAGTGACACATCCATAATGTCCTTTGCAACAGCAAACATCTGCGCTGCAGACTGCGGTCGATCCAACTCCAAATAAGCTGCTCCTAAGTTGTTATAGATATAACCAACTCCAAAATGCTTTGAACCAAAGCTCTCTTTCAACGTTTCAGCGGCACTCTCCAAGTAAGGAATAGCCTGAGCAACCTTACCCGTCAACAAAAGCAACCAGCCAATCCTAGCAGAGACACTTCCTTCAGAATGTTGTTCTTGAGGCAGCTTCTCAAGCAAAGCCTGTGCTCTCTTCAACAAAGAGATTGCAATTTCAAACTCATTCATCGTCTCATATTGCATAGATATCTCCATATAAGCCTCAGAAACTTCTAACGGCTTTGACTTCTCCTTTTTATCAAGTATACTAGAAGCAATCTCTAGACACCTCTTTGCATCAGAAAAATTCTCTTGACTAACTAATGCTTTCGCCATCGTAACAAAAATAAGAGCCCGATTCTCACTATCCTTTTCTGTCTGCTGAACAACACCCTTCAAAGTGTTTATAGCAGCATCAAACCTCCCAAGAGCAATATGCATATTAGCAGCATCAATCTCAGCACGAAGCAAATCAGAGCTACGACCCCAATTCTTCAATACTTTCTGAGCTAACTGATTCTGCTCTAACGCCTTCCCATGCTCCTCCATCCCCGTATAAATAACCCCAAGAAGCCGTCTATCATGAGCAACCTCAACCGAGTTATCCCCCAATATTCTAGTATGTATCTCCAACGCCTTCAAACAATACGGCAATCCTTCCTTAAAGTTCAAAATCGCAACACAAGCTTCCGACAAATCCCTATAAGCATTACCAACTTCTTTCCTATCATCACCCAACAAAAACTCCTTAATCTCCACAGCCTTCTTAAAATTCTCCAAACCCTCCTCCCTCCTACCTATAGCATTCTTAGTACTAGCCAATTCGAGTTGAACAGCATAAAGAACCGGCTTTAAATCCGAAACACGAACATTACCCTCTTCTTCTAACCTACCCAAAATCTTATTAGCACTATTAAGATACCCTAAAGCATCATTAAACTTTTTCAAGTTATAATAATTAGAACCCAAAAGCTGTAAACACATAGCAACAGGTAAAGAACATTTATTCTCATTATCTAAAACAGCTAAAGCTCTAGAAGCAAAAGATATAATCTTTTCAGGTTCCTCACCTTCTTGATCAAGTTTAAGACCAATTTTCAAGCAAGCTAATCCAAGATCACCCTCATCGAAATTCGCCTCCATATCTTTAAATGCTTCAAGCATTTCTTCAGCTGTTTTTGCTGATTCAAATTCATCCTCAATTTGGGATCTTTCTTTGATTTTTCTTTGTCTAGAGGACAATTTAGGGGGAATTTCAACTTGGGTATTGAAATTTTGAGATGGGTTTTTGTGGAAATGGTGGGTTTTAGGAGATGAAAAGAGTAAAGCATTGGATTTGGAGCAGGAATTGAAATGGGTTGATGATGAAATTGATGTGGGTGTTGTTGATTTGTCTGTTGAAGGTAGGGTTGAAGAGATTTGGGTTGTCAAATTGCGAGAAATGGGAGTGATTTTGGAGAAAGATAGGATTTTTGATGTTGCTCTTCTCATTTTTGTGAGTGCAAGAACAGTTGAGTGTGAGAGAGATGTTAATGAGAGTTCCCTAAAACCCTTGCAAAAACCCTTTTCTGCAGAATCGTCAAGAAATTCACTTGGTAATAATAATATGGTCCAAAGAAACAAATTTGATTTTTGCATTTTTAAGTGAGACTAGTGTTTGAGGGCCCGGCGTTGCTCGGGCTCCTCTCATTATATTGATTGTAATTCATATAAGGGGATTAATTATACATTATAAATTATCTTATATGTTGAAGTCTAAAACATACATTTCAATGTTGATTTTTTTACTATATTGTTCATGGTTATTAAATTTGGTCAAGTGACATACAAACTTTATGATACACCATCAACTCCGATATCATCATCAGTATGTCACAGTCGATTAGATGAGGTGTTATGTTTAAGTTTAGATACATTAATATTATTACTATTGATTATCTAATTTTTATAAAATATATACTTTCACTATATGCAAGTGTCACTTATGAATAATGTGATAAAGAAGAAAAACATTATTTATCACTAAATAATAGGTCACATTAGATTTGACGAGGGATTATATCTAAAATTTAAAAGTTTTGATAAATAATGTGATAAAGAAGAAACCACGAATCTAATTACGTATGAGCAAAAAATTATAAAAGTTTTGAGATTCAAAAACTACACATTAAGATGAATAAAACAAGATTCCATATGAATATATTTTTCTTCATATATAATTTATATAGGATGATCAAAGAATATAATGTGAACAATAACAAAAGTCAAAATGTACCTATTAAATGAAAATGGAGGGAGCAAGAATTAACAAATGTAACTTTTCGATAAGTAAGTTACATATGTATAAATGGTATGTAAATATGTAATTTTAGATAAGGAATGATAGAATTAGCAATGACCATTTTCTATAAGTAAAGGGTAATCTATGTAAAATAAAGGAATGCTTAAGGGTAGAAAAGGAATAAAGAAATTACTACAAGTTTTGACTATATTGACCTTATTCCCATTTTTATATAAGTAGAGGATTAATATTTGGGAAAATTAACAGGATTAATCCCAATTATTACCCGTCTTTTATAATTAATCCTACCTTTAGTAATTCTCAAAATAATCCCAACTATCACCCTCCCTTCCCAAAACAATCCGACTTGACTTGCAACCTGTTAAACAGGTTCACAAAGCCACGTGTCACAATCACATTGGCCAAAAAAAATAAAAAAAATTAAATCCCTCCCTTCCCCAGCCACCACCCCCTCCCCTGCCCTTCTCAGCCACCACAACCGAAACCACTCCACCCCCACCGGAATCCACCCCACCCTCACCTCAAACCACCCCACCCCTACCTCAAACCACCCAGAACACCCGGAAACAACCCCATCCCCACTCGAACCACCCCACCCTCATCTGAAACAACCCAAAACAGCGCGAAACCACCCCACCCCCACTCGAACCACCCCACCCCCACTCAAAACCACCCAAAACAGCCCGAAACCACCCCACCCCCACTCGAAACCACCCAAAACAGCCCGAAACCACCCCACCCCCACTCGAAACCACCCCACCCCCACTCGAACCACCCCACCCTCACCTGAAACCACCCAAAACAACTCGAAACCACCCCACCCCCACTCGCAACCACCCAACCTCACTCGAAACCACCCAGAACCAACGGAAAACACCCCACCCCCACTCGAAATCACGCGAGACCACCTGAAACCACTCGAAACTAGGGAGGTAGGCGGTGAGGGAGGAAGATTGGCGTGGGGCTGGTGGTCAGCAGTGGGGACGCGCGGCGTGGTAACGGAAACCAGGGAGATCCGTGGCTAAGGACGTCGATGGTGGTGGGCCTGGCGGTAGGCAGGGGGGCTGAGTGCCTGAGTTTGGTGGTTGGGTGGATTTTCTTTTTTTAAAAAAATATTAAATGATTTTAAAAAATCTGAATTTTTTGTTTAAAAAATTCTGACCAATTAAAAGGCGTCACATGGCGTGATTAACCTGTTATCAAGTTATCATTTCCCCTAGGACTAATATAGGAAGATACCCTAAATACTTGAGATTATTTTGGGAATTACTAAAGGTGGGATTAATTATGGAAGACGTGCAATAGTTGGGATTATTTCTGTTAATTTTCCCTTAATATTTCCCGTTCATCACTAAGATGTTGATGACAATTGACAAGGAGCATTAGTGTTATGGCATGTTCTCCTCAACTTATTTTCAGTTCAGTTCAGTTGTTTTGGACAATATTTTTACTCTCACATATCACTATTCATGTTAGTTCAGTTCAGTTCAGGTGTATTATGCAGAAAAAACAGGCCCTGATACTTGGTTGCAAGCCTGCAACCCCGTCCACATCCACCCGGACCGGATAAACGGGTCTTACACTTTGAAATTTGAAAGTACGGAAACATATGAGGAATTCCTACCCTCAAAGTATTCCTAGTGGAATTGAACCCCAAACTTAAGGTTAGAAGGTTCTCTCCTTTACACTGGACCGAGCTTGTTCGACCATTTAACAATTAGGGTTGGCAATTTAGGTGTCGGAATCTGCCTGGGATGGCAAAACGGGCGGGTGGGTGTGGGGACTCCCTCCCCCACAGTTATATCTACCTAAAATTCTTATATCCACCACCTACCCACTACTCATGGTGAGTACAAGTCTCATAGCCACATCTGCCCACGTGGGTGTATCCATAAAATCATCCCCATTCCCACTACCCAACTGGGTATAATCACCTGCCTATACCTACCTCATACCTGCCTCAAATTTTCAAACAATAAATTCTATAAAACAAACCATGAAAAATCTCTTCCTACTACTTGATTGAAGTGGCGATTTATTTCCATTAATGTCGTATAATTAATCCCTTGGCCTAATAGAGCAATAAAAGTCATAGACTTGAGTTAATATATTTTGTGATTAATAATATAATAAGATTATGAAAAGTTTTCGGGTGGCTATTAGGCGGACGAATGGGGGACGAGTGAATATGGGGCGGGACTGGTGGATACGGGGCCGGGATACCCTCATACCCACCACCTATCCACCATGAAAGGTATGACTTTTTACACCCACCACCCACCACCCACCACCAAACATATATCCATCTCCACCCCGAATGGGGTGGATAACAGTGCGAGACACACCAAAAATTACCTGTCTGCCATCCCTAATCTAACATGACACGACAATACGACAAAAATGGACACGACACGAAAACAAAGTTAGTGAGAGAAAACAAGAAGTCGACTCAAAATGACACAAAATAACCCGAACACGACTCATTTAGACCGATTTGCTATATTTTGTAATTATTTTACACGTTACATACTACATAGTCGCTTATAGATTTTGTAAGTAACATGAGATCAAACATGAACCCAACCCGACCTGACACATTTGACATCTCTCGTTGGCAATGTGGCAAAGGAGTGGAGTTGGATCAACCCACCTCCACCCAACCCACCCACCCACCTATACGAAAAATCCAAAACCTACCCATCCATCAACCATGGGTGAGTTTGATTTTGAATATTGGAAGATTTTTGAAACTTTAATTCTACTTTATTGAGATATAATTCTTCGATATTTTGGCCAATATGACCAATTCACCTCTTAGGTGTTGTTCTTTTAGACTAAATTTTCATCTTTTTACTTCTACTAATTCAATTAAATCACATATTCAGTTTATTTTCATTTAAATTAAGCCAATCCGAAACAAAAGAACCTCAATTTATGTAATAATATTAGCTAACAGCAATTGCATATGAACAATTGAAAACGAAATAACCTAAAGTGCATGTTTTTTTTGTACATTTCCCAAAAGAGAAGCAAGGTCGATTTTAAATCCGACCTTTTGTGATGCCATGAATTATGTACAAGAAAGAATTTTGATTTTCTAATCCCCTTGCACCAAACGAAAAGGAGACCATCCCACCCTAATATATGTACCAAAAGGAACCAAACAACCAACATTTCCCATGTAAGGGAACAAGAATCAATTAACATGATATTGATCAGGCTAAGCTTCTAGGTCTAATTTCGTTGTGGGAGGTTCCGGAGGTTTAAAAACATCATCGAAATGAAGCTTAAATTCCCCGCCACTTGCACTAAATTCATCTGGATAAGTCGTGCGCATTAACTTGTGGTAGTTCCCCCAATCCAACTGTTGTTCTTGCTCGTCTGTGCTCCTTTCTGAATGGCTTCCATAGTCAGGATCTGCATTTTGGTGGTTAAATTCAGGAGGCTCGAGAAAGCTCGCTTGTTGGAACCCGCCATGGTGCGTGAAATCGGGAGGCTCAAGAAAGCTTGCTTGTTGTGGGTCCCTACTGCTAGGTCCACCACGGTCCCACCAAAGGTTACTTGTCGGAGTCTGCATGATGCTCGAGTCATGATGCCGAAGGACACTTTGTTCCTCTACAAATACAGGACATGATGTAGAAGCTTCTAGATGGGTCCTCGACCGATTGTCAAAGAAAGTAGGCGACCTATCTCCATGATTACCTTCATCATGGAAAGATGGCAGCCAAGAATCTTTGCCTTGCTCGTAGTCAATGTGTGGAGAAATTGCAGGGACATCGGTCATATTACCAAGAAGTCGTCGGGCCCGCGACATGTAAAACCAATCAAGAAGATAAGGGTGCGTCTTAGGATCAGTTTCGATGAGCCAAAGAGAGCCTAAATGACAGCCTGGTCTAGGACTAATGTAAGGTGATTCCCTTCTGAAGTAGCTGTTTCTCGTGCTTTGATCTCTAAAATACGGACTCTGCTGCCACCTTCTGGGTGGAGAATATGCGTACCCAGAAAAAGGTCCTCTGTAACTTTTATCTCGGAATGTTCTGAGTGTTGTTAGAAGTTGCATCCCTTGAGCATCTGGTTGCCAATAAGGATAGCTGGTCTGAAAGCTGCCGAAGACAAAAGAATACATGAAAAAGGTCAACAACAATAATAGATAATTCACTAGATTTGAAAAAAAAAACAATTTGTCTCCTGTTAGACTGCTGACTGTGTATTTTACTCAATTTTTAGTGCTTCTGTACAGCTCTTTTAAACTAAAAGATCCACTAGTTTGATATCTAATTTTTGAGATTCTTACTGTATTTAGTTTAATTAAGTTTTTGGATGGGTCAAACCGTCCAACACAATAATTCGTGAAAGCCGAAAAGCAAGGAAAAGATCTGAGGAAGGGAAATTTCATGCCTCAGAAAAGATTTTTCCATTTTGCCCTGGGAGCTCCTCTGGGTGGTAAGTGAATTGTAAGGAGAAGCATAATTGCTGTTGCCATGCTTTTGAAAATCAAAAACACTAAAGCTGGAAAGAAAAAAGAAATGTACTCAGTAACACAAAAGTGGTACTATATCTCTAGAGGTCAATAAGAATATAAACCTGCAAACATCACCAACTCCATCAACGTATACTGTAAATTCAGCAATGAACTGCAGAATGTCATCCACTTGCTGCAATGAAGACATACAACCGTATAAGCTAAAATTCATCCACTTCAACTAAAATACTAGTGAAGTGATTGAAATGAAAAGGATATAACCTCTGGAACAACAAACATGAGCAAATAAGGAGTAAGGAAAATAGAGGCCATCTCCTCCAGCCACATCATTGTTGTATACTGCGAGAATGTGTGATTTATCAAGCATCGGAATTCCCGATCAAAGATATAGCCAAAGAAAGAAAAGATATACAGCATTAAATTTCCAGCATGAGCAATCACCTGAAACAAAGTTTCAAACTCCATTCGAACTATCTCTGTGTTTTCTTTACCACGCCATCTCTTTGGCATGTAGTGACTGTGCTGAACCACCAGGGACATTGTGCCCTCGGGATCAAGAACAAGAGCCTCATCTCTCACAGCAAGCCGGCTGATAGCCGATATAGTTCCAAACACAGCACCATACCAGAGCAAATTACGACCAAATACCTACAAAATAGAAAATATGCACGTAGAATTAGTTGGTTGCCACTTGTATGGTTCGTATTCAGAGGTGAATAGTAAAAGTAAAAACGAGATATTACATGGGCCTCCAGCAGAGATTCATCCAACAATGCCAAAATCATCAACACTGCAGCAATGCCACCAAATACGAAGGAGATGAATTTAGCAACAATTGAAATTATGGGAGCTGGAAATTGCTTCAAGTAATCTGACGCATGTATTACACTGCTGGTTAAACGATGCCTAAAAAAATGCTCCACCTGAACGCACAAAACATAGTGTTAATTACTACATTAAGGTTCTCTATGCTGGTTTAGGATAAGAATGAAGCAACCATTGTTCTTCTAACAAATTGCAATAATCTTGGTAAATAATCTATCAGGTACCGGATCAGGAGAACGCTGTTTGACATTTTGACTCTTCTAAGCATTAGCCTCTTCATCGTCTCAGCTTAAACACCTTTCGCCCGAAGACGAGGTTTCACACTTCAAGCATTGGAGTCATCTACCTTTTTAAAATGTCCTCTTCGTTTTCTAAATGGTTCAAGTTCCATCTATATAAATATGTATAACAGTTCTTTTGCCACCTCAGTTACTACATCAACACCGTAAAGTGACCGCCCCCAACTCAGTTACTACTTCCTTTCCCTTGGACCTTATCCCCTGCTTTTCTATTTGTTTAGTGTTTATTACCTCATTACAACTCTTTTGCCACCTCAGTTACTACATCACCACCGTAAAGTGACCGCCCCCACCTCAGTTACTACTTCTTTTCCCTTGGACCTTCTCCCCTGCTTTTCTATTTGTTTAGTGTTTATTACCTCATTACAACCTATAACAAGTTCTGATTTTTTCCATCAAAGTTGGAAGTCTTACAATGGGCAATTTCAACTTGTTATAACAAAGGACAAATGTCTCATGTACTGTGTTTCACCTTCTTTTATTGTGAAGCAAAAAGTTTATGTCCCATTGGATCAAGGACCTAACCAAGACCAACTCTCAATTTTGGGATGAAGTTGAAATAGACTCTAGGGGAAGGTGCAAACATTTGACAACTCTTGCCTATTAACCTACCCAGGCAGTAGCCTCATTTGAAGTGCTCCAATAATAGTATGACAAGATATCGGGCATCGATGAATCCACGGCAGAAGTTGAGCCAACTTCCATGGAAGAATCCAATTGCTGCCCTGGATTCATCATTTCCCCAAGATATCCTATGGTCCATTCTTGCTACACAATCTCAATGATCCCTGAGCTACCAATCTGTCAGCTATAACAAACAAAGCTTAAATGATGCCAAAGCTCATGTGTCACTGGCACTTTCTATATGCGGTCGAAAATGTGCATCATGCATGCTACATTTTCAAGCGGTACCAAGTTACTTTAACTCTTGAGGAGTAGCGTACTTGCTAGTTGCTACAAGTATTTGACAATTGTATGTGAAGCTTATGTGAAGCTTTTCTATGCTTTCCCAGCTTACACAGCTACGCCAAGGTAAAGTTTGGAGTACAGTACTCTTACTGTCAAATTTTAATGCAATTAACTTAAGGCAACTGTGATATATGTAAGTCAGCCTATAGCAGTAGAAGCAAACCTTCCTGCATGGTCAATAACGTGTGCTGGCAAGATCTAAAATGATGGGGATCAAAGGCTGAAATTGACATCCCAGACAGTCATTGCTAAGCTTAAAATTTAAATGTTAGTTCATTAGGTTTGAGAGGTGAACATGAGAGGTTAGAATGTTAGATTTCCTTCCCCTTATTTTCATAGGTAATACCCAAACCTCTGTACACCATGTTGATATGCACAGCTTACCAGAACAATCTCAGTCTAACTATAGGGGCAATCTACCACATTACATACCAGAATACATTTACTGCAGTCTGCATGTTCTGCAACGTTGTTAATTTTTTAGTTTATAGAATTCTGGTAAACATAGATGCGTGATTTTTCATAAAGTTCCCAAGTGCATAATACGTTGGGAATACATATATAACTTACCTATACCCTTAGAGATATGGTTGGCCAAATCCTAATTTATATAGAAGGATCGGTAGGTAACCCATTTTGTAACTGTATTCGGCAATTCTATGACAATACTTTTTGTTTCACCATAGAACTGCATCCCGTACAACAATTCATGTACTGAATGATCTGGAATTTCGTAACTGCATTGCACTTTATAATCAATTACAAAAGGATCACTAGGTGATTCAATTACCCCAACTATACTTGTCCGTTAGCCTTTTACTATATTTCCTTAAAACAGTGTAGACCCAAGAAAACTTGACAGAAATATTACTGTCCCATGAAGTAGGTATGTTGAAGACGATATTTGTTGGTTCCTAGAGAGCTTCAAGATATTGTCAAAACTGGAAGAAATTAAAACGATTACTAGTATAAAACGATTAAATATCAGTTTTTGGGCATATAATTGTGAACACTGTGGATACCTTATTACTGGATCACTTCAACTCGCTTCTTAGTTAATACTATAGGTGACAATCGGGTCATTCGAGTCAGGTCTGGGTCGGGTCAATTTCGGGTTGGATTAGCTTTCGAGGCGGGCTGTTTCGAGTACTTCATTTCAGGTTAAGTCGAGTTTCGGGGCGAGTCGGGTTCGGGTATCTCAAGTTTGGGTCGGGTCGTTGTCCCAGGCCCCCCCCCCAACAACGATCAAGAACCTCGTTGATCGAGGAATTGGCCGTATTAGGCTTAAGGGGAGAATTGGTATAAGAGCACCTCCTTTATATTGGTTTTACTTGAAATTATGTCGAGGATTTACTTGAATAAAAAAAATATGGACAAATATTATTCGGGTGAGTATCGGGTCGGGTCAATTTTCGGGTCGAGACAGTTTTCAAGTAGGTCAATCTCGGGTCAGCATGTTTCGGGTCGGGTCAATTTTGGTCTCGGGTTGATTTCGGGTCGGGTCAGCTTTGCCACGTCTAGTTAATACTCCTCCATCCTATATTAGTTGTCAATTTTACTTTCCGGAATGATCCAAGAATAAATGCCAATTTCCATTATCATACATTTAAGTATCTGAAACTTCCATAAACCTAAATGCTAAATCGAAAAAAAAAAGTAATAATAAATAATTGTGATGGGTGCCAATAGATTAAATGTCGCTCCCTGAGCAATGCCTAGTCAATATCGGATATATGCATATATCCATTGCCTCATATTTTTGGTGGTATATTTAATGAAAATGGTAGTACATATCATATGTATAGTAGTATATTCTAATATGTATGGTAGTACATTTTTTAATGAAAAATTATATGCCAAATACAAACTATATAGTTATATAGCTGTGAAAATATCGATTGTTATATACTACTTTTCTCAATAAATGTACTACCATGTATAAGGAATGTACTACCAAAAAAGCGAGGCCATGGATTAATGGATATATGCATATATCCGATATTGACTAGGCATTTCTCGTCGCTCCTTTATTATCTTTCTTTTAGTAAATTTGTAACTATTATAGGACTGAGCAAGTATGTTCTAAGCTAGTAACATAATCAAACTCGGGTGCATAAAAGGAACAAGAAAACCCTGCCACAAGCAAAAGCCACAAATTGTAGAAGAACTTGCCTCGTTAAATTCCCTAAACATCCACCTTGATAAATTTGACCATCTTCGAGATGCTACTGTTGTTGGGTGGTTATAGAACTGTTCAGCGTGTCTCAAGAAGAGATAAGCCACCATGAATATTACAAAAAAGGGAGAAAGGAGAAGCATTGCCAGTCCAGCTACTACGAGTCTTTTCTTCAATATATCGGGATTTGAGATAAAGTCTGCCCTGATACAAAATTTTCTGCACGCACAGAAGAGATTATCAACCACTGAGCAACTAGGAGCCGCCTGGTCAAAAACTTAACTTTTCAAGGAATATTGATAAAATCATACCCATACTAAAGCATACATTTGCACATTATCCAACTTACTAAAAAAACTTTTAGAATTCTCCACTTAGCAATGCTATAATTTTCACATAAACAAACTACTGTCATGACCAATAGAAACAGTACGGGCAATGTTCAGGCCCTAAGTTAGTGCTGAATTCCTAGAAACAACCTATCATTTTTTTTAGAAAAACAACCTCCCATGGGGACAAACAAACACAGTCAATCATCACAACTGTAACAAACATCAAGTCTTGCTGCCGCACTAGAGTAAAGAAGATGATGAAGCCGACAAAAGCAAAAATGAACCACGACATAGCACAAGACCAGGATGTAAGCAGCCTTCCCCTAAAGATTGAGCCAATCAAGATAATTAGAAGCCTGTTTTCACTAAGGGGCCTATAATTCAAGACAAAGGCAAGGAATGGCGTCAATAAAAGAAAAGGAAGAGAGAGAAATGGAAAAACCCCAATTTCTGCTTTGTTTCATTGCAGAGGAAAAAGGGTTTATACCTTGAAGGTCTTTGATAACAATTTTTGACTACCCTTCAAACCTTTATTTTCTCTTCTCCGCACACCGCATCCCACTTCCAGTCAACCAACCAGCTACCCCACCCCCAGCGGCCCAACCCGCAAAGGAAGCCAACCCAGACAAACTTGTCTCACCTTGACCTTCTAAGGCAACCCAATGTTCGCAAACAGCACACGTTTCGTTGTTTCCTACGTCTAGACCTTATTGGTGGTCAGATTGAGTCATAAGCAACCCCAGAACTTAAGATCAAAACTAACTTTGTTGGAACCATCTCTCAGGCAATTACCTTTGTCCATCTCTTCTAGTAATTCTTCACTCCCTCTTGGTGGTAGTTGCTTTTGGCAATAGTCGGTTTCTCGTGATTGTAACAGTGTTCGTGCGTTTGCTGAGAAATTTTGGCACTAAAAGCGTGGTGAGCGAAAGATCGAGCCATAGTTAAGGTAAAGAGATTCGGGTACGGGGTAGTGGTGTTGGGTAAGGTGGGTTAGATGGTAAAGATGAAATATTGGCAAATTATGGGCTTAAAGGTGAGTGTGGGTGATTGGGCTGAGCCATGGTATGGCGAGGTTAAAAGCTGAGTTGGGTGGTAGCCAGGCTTGAGTATAATGGGGACCTGTGGGTCATGAGGTGGAAATGGAGATATTAAAAAACCTTGTGGTATTGGGAGCAATCAATCGCTCACTTTGAGGTGATTTCTTAAAAGTGGGTCAAATAGCCCCTCAATGATACTTCCTCTGTTCTAAAATAGATACAACCAAGGGGGTGCACAAATTTTGAAAGGAGGATGAATGTGCTTCAGAGAGAGATAAAGAGAGGAATCCTTTAACCCAAAATAGAAATGTTGCATTTACTTTGCAACTTCCAAAAGGCAAGTGTTGAATTTGTTCTGGAACGGAGTAAGTATTAGGACTTGGTCCATAAGATTTAAAATCAAAACACCACTTAGTAGGCTCAACCTAAAAAAGATGAACTGTGACCAATAAATGTACCTTCAAAATCAAAACACCACTTAGTAGGCTCAACCTTAAATAAGAATGATCTCTAACCAATAATTGAACTTCTATACCAGGTTACCAAGAAGAAACTCCCATGAAACGAAAGAGAACAGTTCAAAAGTAACGGACATAACAGCCAAGCTTTCCACACTATAAAATTAAAATAAAGTAAAAATATAACTAGAGATAGAGACATTTATCACCTATCAAACATGCTCTGCAATATGGACCAATTTAAGGTCCACTCTAGTGTCTTCGTCAATATGAGGCGTTGAGGGGGCTTATTAGGGCCAGACTTTACAGTTGGACCAGCACCAGGGATCCACTTAGAGATAGGGAAAGCAAGAATCCCTTTGTTGATCATGCCAATCAAGTAATTTTCCTTCCGCATCAATCGCATTACAATTTCATGAGCTGACAAATCCTTAACCACACATAGCTTCTGTGAATTCTGAACACGAACCACTTTCTCAAGTATACATGGCCATGGCATTGTCTTCAGTTCATTATCTGTGATATGGAGACTGAAAAGAGCATCATGCGAAATTAGTGCATTTTCTAAACAAAAAAGCCATTCTTTAAGGCACCAGCGCATCACCATCAAACCCCACCACAAAGGAGAAGGGTGAAGAAGATCAAACAAAGAATATAGAATAAATAGATACAAAGTGATGCTTATATAGGCTTACCAGTTGTAATAGAAGTGACGAATCCTGAGAGTCTCTTTCAGCTGCACGAAGAATCTCAAAAAACAGAAAACCCAATACATGGAAAATATAACCAAATACCCAAGAACAGTTACTGTAAGAAGTGTAAGCGGGGTTAATGGGTGCTCATAGAGAGCTTCTTCTGCAAGGTCACAGGGTTTAGTTCCAGATTCCACGGCATCCATTCCACATTTAGCATTGAGGAGACCCTTCCAGTCAACAAACAGTAAGAAAAATCCTGAAAAGCATAGTGTGAAAGCAAGACTAAGAAGTTCAACTATCCACTTCACTATTATAGACCAAAGCCCTTTTTCACAATAGTAGCTGTAAAGCCTTTCAAAAAACAGGTCCAAATCAGCAATAGGTTCAACTTTCAAGCTTTCCCCATTAAGTAGCCCAGAGGGGCTTTCACTACCAGGACTTGGTACCCTTCCATAGGCAGATAATTCGATCTCAGGAGGAACATCATCAAGTAGGCCTATGGATAGAGATTGATCACCAGGTCTCTTCCACTTAAATATGCTCAGAGCATTTCTACCCCCTTGCCAACTGAACATTATTTGCAAGCGACTGCAGTAGGCGGCATGTATGGAATGTCCATTCCCCGCAAATGCTTGGCTGATCAAACAGTGATCCTGGGAACAAATACAGCAACATTTTACTAACTAACCAACCTAAACCTTCTCAACATGACAAATTAAAACTGACTTTGCCAAAAAACTCAATATGAAAATTCACCACCAAATCAGGCTAAACAAGTTCGACTAGTGCAGTTTAGCGTTGTGAAACTCTTTAACCTGACAAGAGGACTTTCAAGAGACAGCACAAAGTAAGAAAGTTAAAAGGATCAAAGGAAAAAAGTAAGAGTTTGACTCGTAGAAAGTAAGGTCATCAGAACCTACAAGGAAACACAAGAGAAAGAAAATTAAGATGACAAGAGTAAGAAAAGAAAGAGAGTCCCATGAAACCCCAACGGGGGAGGCTGGGCAGTGTACTCAGACAGAATCTCAGGACGTATAAAGGCAAAAACAATGATGCAAGTAAGGTCACAGCAGCCAGGAAGAAAGAACTGTATTTAGTTTCTCATGGTACTTTCAGACCTACTGACCTTTTTTGCAACACTAAAAGGTAAAGCCGCAAGATTCCTTTTGAAATTCTACGTCTTCAACATAAACCTCACATTACCACTAACTTTCTAGAGCAAAAAAAGCTATTAGTGTATAACAAACTAGGAATGAAGCTGATCAACATTTATAATACATGAAGTTGATAATTCTTGACAAACAGCCCTAGCAGTTCGATATCAGCATAGACATAAAAGCAATGTTGTGACATGTGCTCGTCGTCAGAAGGAATGTTAATAAGTGCTCACTGACCAAGAAACCATAAAAAGTTCCCATCGAGGTTTATAGAACTAGAACCAACACTCTTAAAGTTTTCATGAAACCATTATCCTGCTATTTTCCGACGAGCGTGCTATCCAAGTTGTTCAAAGTTATCAAAATTCTAAGCTTTTCACCGTCGTCACCACTTACAACATGACCAGACAAACCATTCCTTTATCTCCATAAGTCAAAGTAAAGCGATACCATCATTGGAAACATTCCACAGAAGAACAACCATTAACAACTATCAAAATCAAACTAAAGCTTGATGCACTGCTTACCAAATAGATACAGGGAAATAACTACAGCTTTTGATCAATGATCCGTTTCAGCAAAAACCAATTAGAGCTAGTTGAGTCCCTACTACCTGAATCAAAACATAGACCCACAATGCAAAACCCAACATAAACATATCATCAAAATGCACTATAAAATGACATAAAATTGATAACATACATGCAATTATAAAAACACAAACCCAACAAAAAAAAAAGGGTTTTTCTATGATACGCTCTCGAATTTCTTCAGTTTCTACGTTGTACCCCACAACACACACACCCTTCATATATCAAAAGGGCTGTCAAAATGCAACATAGAGTCATCTATCAAACACAATAACATAAAAAAGTTTCAATCTTTACAATCAACTTATCAAAAACAACTAAATTCATGATCAATTCAACAACCCCAAATAAAAAATTCCCAAACAAAACAAAATTAAACAATACTTCAATTCATTGACTACAATAATCTAACAAACCCACATCCAAAATTCAAAATTGAACAAGAATTACCTTACACCCAACAATTATTAGGATCAATAGATGACAGAAATGAACAAAAGGGCAGTAAAAGTTCACCGATTTTGCAACGAAAAAAGGGGGATTTTGAACAGAAGGGTTGAATACAAAAGTGAAGAGGGTAAGAAGGAGAAGAAATTGGGATTGCGTGGAATAGGTGAAGATGATGAGAATACTGGGTTTATTCTTCTTTGAACTCTTGATAATGGGGTTTTTTTAATGGAGAAAGATTGTTGTTATCTTTTTTCCTTTTTATTAGTACAATAGTATATAACTTGAACAGAAATTTCCTAGAGTTCTTTAACCAGAAGTAAGTGACAAAGAAGAAAGTAAAACGTTGTCAATTTTTGTAGCCGATTTGGAGGATTGAGTGAGGTTTTACAGTGCTTTTTGCCATTTTCGTATTTACAGTGTTTGATGGATTTTTGATTTTTACCCATCGATCTGGGCACCTGGCGATCATCGACCCACAAGGCCACAACCACAAGGGAGTTTCTTTAGGTCAAGTGAGGTCTGGCCGTCTGGTCGGTACTGACAAAATTGATTCGACATGAACGATTCAACTCGATATTTAAAAATGGTGATTCGAAATTAACCCGAACTCAAATATCCCAACTTGGTTTAAATCAGACATATCAAATCTTAACCGATGCCGAAAACGAGTTGACCCAAACCTGACCCGAATCAAACTGACTCGAACCAAACCAAAGGAAATATTGTTAGAAAATACTAAGGTTTTAGCATTTTTTCAAAATAAATACCAAGGAGTTGCGAAATGTGAAATAAATACCAACAAGTTATTTTTTCTTAGAAATCCATACCAACTAACAAATATCTATCTATTTTTCCGTCACTTTCTCACTCAAATTTAACTCATCTTAGATTTTCTGTTGTTCAGCGATGAAGTTGAATGGATTTCTGTTCGTTGGTATGGATTTGTAAGACGGAAAAATAGACGGATATTTGTTATTTGGTACGGATTTCTAAGAAAAACATAACTTGTTTGTATTTATTCTACATTTCGCAACTCCTTGGTATTTATTTTGAAAAATAGCTAAAACCTTGGTATTTTCTGACAATTTTTCCCAAACCAAATTATACAATCAACTATGATTAACTAATACAAACCAAAATTCGTTGTTAGAGATCTAATACTTTGTTATTTACTTTCATCAAAATTCTTTTTTTCAACAAGAGAGGATTGTTTTTGAAAAAAAAAAACTCAATGAGAACCCACAAGAACAAAGAAGACCTAGAATGGGTTCTTCTTCTATTGTTTACTTTTCCATTCACCTCCTTCACGGGGATTCCTCTACCTTTCTTCTTCAACAATGCGCGTGACGATATTAGTCGTATTTGTTATTATTTGTAATTATTAACTTACGATATTTTATTTTAATTGCTACTATAATTTTAAATTAAATAGATCATTCAAATACGATTGCTGAAATAGTCCCCGAATTGAAGTGACCTCGCGCCGACCCAAACCCTAACATAGTCATCAATTTGGCGAGTTGTTCAAATGTTTCCTTTTTGACAACTTGTTGGCGAGTTTTTTCAATGTCCAAAGCACCGAGTTGGCGAAACAACACAAAAGAGGCATATAACAACAAAATTAAATTACTAAATATATTATATCAGTAAGAAACTTAAATACATCACAACTTTCTACTGCTTCAACAATTTAGATCACATATTCTAAGATATTTGGCTTCTAAACAAAAAAAAAATCAAGATTCGCATTATCGACACGCCGATCATTAGAGTTTTGAATAATCCATGTCGATATCGGGTTTTATGGTCTCCTAAATCCCTTATCTCCGCAATCTGAATTCAATGTACGACAAAAGGGTCATTATTTTTATGTCAAGTTCAATCCAAGTTTTTTTTGTTGGTCTAGTTCATACTCGATTTAATACGAGGTCAACTGTAGTTAGTTGCTTTACCTTTTTACAGTCAATGAGAAAGTCAACCTAGTTTACTTTTTCATTTCATCGATTTAGTAAAATATCCGGTTGATTTTTTTTAAAAATGAAACTCATGAGTGGTCTATATGGTATCCCTATGGGCCTAGGTATTGATTTTTTCTAGATTATGAAAATTAAATATTTTGACGTCCTAAAGAGCCTTGTGATAGTCATTAACATGCTTGTTAGCCTACACATTTAGTGCATATTGAAAGGTGCTATCAAATTAGCAGCTTGTCTTGTAAGAAACTGCCTACTTTTAAATCAAAATTAGGCAAGGTCCAAACCCAATATTTTAAAGAGAAATGACTAGTATTGAGGTAGAGTTAGGGATGACAATGAGTCGGGTCCGTGTAGGGTCCTTCAGGACCCGGATCCATATCCTTTTTCAAATAAGGACCCGGACCCTACTCGAATCCACCGGGTAATAAAATGAGGACCCGGATTCAGATCCGT
This sequence comes from Patellifolia procumbens, assembly GCA_947645195.1. Lineage (NCBI taxonomy): Eukaryota > Viridiplantae > Streptophyta > Magnoliopsida > Caryophyllales > Amaranthaceae > Patellifolia > Patellifolia procumbens. The sequence goes on from CANSGD010001175.1 coordinate 992,981, forward strand.
ACGGGTTCGGCTCCAAAACGGGTACAAAATGGATCTTTATCTATTTGCTTCAGATAAGCCTAATTTTATAATAAATAAAGATTTCAATAACGAAAACAACATCATTTCGCATCTCCAAATGTTGACGTCCAAAAATTCAAGTGTAATACAACAAAAATCCAACCATAACATTAAAAATTAAAGATAAATAATCAACAAAGTCTAATAACATTACAAATAAAGTTAAATTTGTTTATGTTAAACATAATTTTTTTAAAAACGGGTAAACGGATCCGGATATGGGTAATATTTTAGGACCTTATCCAAATACATTTTTTGAAGTTAGGACCCGGATCCTACTCGGATTTGATGGGTCCTAATTTTAAGGACCCAGATCCGTTCAAAACGGATACTGATCCTCGGATCCAAGTCGGGTCCATTACACATTGCCATCTCTAAGTAGAGTTAGATAGTATGAGTGTTAATATGATGTGGGCTGGTCTAATTTAAAATAATGAGCCTTGTGGTTTTGCATGTGATTTGTCCTTTGGACATTGTGACATTAGCAATCACCAAGATGAGCCCACAACTAGTTTATATATGACAGGAGATACTTGATAGCCCCTTCATCGTGGGTAAGGGCACTCATCAATAAAAACACTCTTGTTTGGGCGCACAACAGCAACATCCCAAAGAAGAGCCCATTAATAATAACCCGCGAAAACACAATTAGGCGGGAAAACAACCCTTCCCGCCACAAAACCCTACGCGCCTCTTCTCCTTCATATAACCCCCCCGCCAAATTTTCATTTTCTCTCATCTCTTCCCATTCTCCCTCCCTCCCTCCCTCCCTCCCTCCCTCCCTCTATCTCATTTCAATCATTCCTTTCAGTAATAATAATCAATGGAATCCTCACATTCAGCTTCAACAATCCCCTTCAAATCAAACAAACCTCTTCTCACCACCCCCATCAAAACCACCACCACCACCACCACCAACAACACTCCTCCTCCTTCCGGCCCCGCCATCGCTACTCCCCGAACGGGCTAATCCAAACCCGTCTACTCGAATCCGTAATCAGAACTTTGCCCTCTCCCTTTCTGATGTTCGCCGTATTGCCCTCCAGCTCAACAAACCCAACCTTGCTCACTCGGGTTCCGATAAGGCGGTCCCCGAGAAGTTCTGTCCAACTGGATTCGCTCGAAACCCGAATGGATCCAAGAAAAGAAACTCCCCATGCTTGCCTCTTAAGTATGTCATTCTCATCTCACTTTCATCTATTTTCTTGACTTCATTTTGTTTTGTTTTTGTTACCACCTACATTGAGACAAGGGGTTGTCGATATTAGATTTAAATTTAATTTTATCCTAAGTTAAAGTCATGGGCTATTTTTTTATTTTACAACCCTTAATTACTACTCTAGAATCTTTAATTTATATTAAAATCATGGATCCGCCACTGTCGTTTGGGACTAGGAATGGAATTTGTAGAAGTGTGATAGTTTGTGATTTTTTTATAGCGATTGTTGAGTTGATTCTGGGACTGTATTATATGTTTGGTGTGGTAATTGAGAGTTTGAGGAAATTAGGGTTTTTGAAATGTACGATTGGAAGTTAATTTGCAATTATTTTGAATCATTTGGGAACTGTTAAGCTGATTTGATGATTTTGGGAGTGATTCTTTAGATCTGATGTTGATAAAACTAGGGTTTTGTGTTGTAGAGCAAATGTAGGTACAATGCCTTTGCAAAATGATGGGGATCAATTGAATTTAGTGTACTGTATGCTCAATCTGTTTGATTTAGAGAGTAATTGAGGATACCGATACCTTAATTTATCGACGAATGTTCATTATGGGATTCACTAAAATTTTGGAAATTTGGTTAAGATTAATGTTTTACAGAACTTTGGAATCGATAGATATGTGGATCTGCATTATTAGTAAAATGAGTTCATTGTATTCTTAAATCAGATATGATTTATTGCTTTTTGGTGAAATTAAAGAAATATTATGCAAGGTTATGAAGCAATGTGTATGTTTGATTGTTTTGTGTTGAACTAATCCTGTAATGGTTTGACAACAGGTATGAGATGTTATGTAAGTTCTTTGATTCAATGATAAGCTCGATTCGGCTGCTCCAATTGAAAAAACAGCCATCAACTCTTAGTAAGCTTGCTCGTAGCATCGAGTCTTTGACAGACAGGTATAGCCTCAGCAAATCAACATTTTAGTGCATAACTTGATTTTTATAACTCAACTTGCTAATGATAAATCATCAATTCGTTTATCTAATTATTCAATTTGATTGTGTTTCGTGTTTTTATAGGAGGTTCACATTGCATCACTTGGCTCAATTGAAATACATACTACCCGAGGTGATTGTGGTAAAGAAATTTCCCATTCTAGATGAAGTGACGAAATGTATGAAGGAGGATCTTCTTGTGTCACTAAAAGTGGATGCTGTGGAAACTGTCGAGAATGCAAAACGCGGTAATGGATATGCCCAATTGAAAGAGATCTTTCAATCACGAATCATTGATTTTTCAAAATCTCACGATGAGGTATAGAACTTGGCTTTTTTACTTGATATTTTCAGGTTTTAATCGATGCCTGCTAGACACTGATTATTATGTGTACTGACTTTCTGTTTGCAATCAGGATGTCGACGTTCCTGAGGGAGAATTACCTCATCTATTCTATCAGCCAAAGCAGGAATCGGAGCCAAACGTGAACAAAACCCCCACCCTATTGGCAGCATCGCCTATTGCTCCCTCGTTCAAGAGGCGATTCTCATCTAGACCTTTAGGTGCTCCAGTTATCGAGTCAATGGCACCTAAGCCAACGGTTTGCCTGTCAGAAACTCCAGTCAAGGATGCTGCTTGTGACGAAGCTGATGATGTAATTGAGGCTGATGTAGCACATATTGATCTTGATGCAACCCCTGCCAAACCTGCTTCGATACCTTCAAAACATGTTTCAACACCTGCAGAACTTGTTTCAACACCTGCAAGGCTGATGGCAGCCACACCTGCATTGCACCCACCAAAACGCTCTCTGATGTCGCCAGACCATGATACTAGAGATGTACCAACCAATAGATCAGCGAAGCGTAGGTCATTAAACTTCGACGCGAGCAGTGTTGATATTGAAGATCAACAAGGCTTCAGTGTTTCCAAGGATGATATCTTGGAAGTACTTCCAGAAGACCTTTTACAGTCGGTAAGTGGTGGTTTAGCTTCCTGTTATTTTCTTGCACAGTGTGGCTCTATTGGGTAATGGCTATACGATTTTCAAGGTTCTAACTGAAAAATCTTATATGCAGTTAATAGAGAAAGAAAAGAAGAGCTTAGAAGAGAAGGACCCAATTGCTTTACAAGCAAGGAGGCGGCAACAGTTGATGGCGGGCGTGCCCAAGCTCTTTGACATGATTAGTCTCTTGTTCCAGTCCATCAGACGCTCTGTTATCACAAAAGAAGAACTTATTTATAAATTACTTACAGGCCATATGGACATTGTTGATAGAAGTAAGTGAATTCTTCATTTACTGTCATTTTAACAATATTTATTTCTGCTGTTCTCACTGTAATATTGTTCTGTTTTGTTCTCACTGTAATATTTATTTCTGCTGTGTTCTCACTGTAATATTGTTCTGTTTTGTTCTACTCAGGTGAGGTTGAGGAACAGCTCAAGTTGCTACAAGAAGTTGCACCAGAATACATATCTGAGCAGCAATCGCTGAGTGGAGACACTCTTTTTCGGTAGGTTTCTTTGATGACCTTTTCTATAGAAAAAGGCTAAATGGCGAACTTGTTTTCCATCGCAAAAAGGAAGAATTGATGGGGGTCTACATTAAGTTGATTTACCAAAATCGCCTTCCCACATGTTCGGTGGAGAACAATTCTCCTTATGGCCCAACTCTTATTTATACTGTTTGATACTCACAATTACATTTACATCTTATTTGGTGATTGTGCTGATGTTTATGTTCTTTTTCTGTCTTTGCAGCCTCAATAAATCTTCATGTTCTGAATCAATACGTGCCAAGCTACTCGCAGCCAAATGAGACTGACTACAAGTATTCTAGAGTTAGACAGCATCAAAGAGTAAATGGGTTTTTTGGGTTTTGTAAGTTAAATTGCTAGAACAGCAAGTGAGTGAATCATGAGAGCATTCATTCGTGTTGCATATTTTGTACATCCTTAGAATATAACCTAATAGTCTGATTTGTATAGAGAAGTTATTTAGTCTTCATCAATGAAATCCAGTGATTCTTCCTGGTTGATGCATAGAGCAAACAAAATGTTACTAATGTGCTACAAATTTGTTCAATGATATTTGCTACCTGAACTATGATTGGATGGTTATTTTTCTTTGGGTTTATAATGAATCTGATGTATTAATGACACTACCCACAACATAATCTTTTGAATGATATAAGATATAACTCACTCCAAAAGAAATTGTAAGGAGATCAACAGCAAAATTAAACAAGAACCCAAGGAAAACTTCTTAGCTACTCAAACTAACATTGGCTGATGCTTCATTGCTTCTAAAGATAACTAGTCATGCCTAGGAAAATTTTAGGACACTGGTGGAAAATCTTTAACAACGTTTCCCAACTTTTTACTAAACTGTATCACCAGTTATATAATGGTGAATAAACCTTAATTGATTTTACGGGGAAAAAATCCGCTTTAAGGGATATAACTTGTTTTCTTTGAATGCCCTCCTATGGATCATAGAAAAAATTGAACTAAAGAAATCCAGTGGGAATCACTAGTGGCCTAATATAAAACACAAAACAATCATCATAGTCAACCAGTACCAAATATACATTGAGATAAGTATTTTAAAAATCAACGTGTCTTATCATATACTCGAGTGTACTTATTATCTACATCCAAATTTTTTGACCATTTAGAGCTCTTGCTAAATGAGCAATAAGTTAAAAAATTGGTCCACATGATATGTAATAGAAATTGTATTCAGAAACTTCCTTACAACGCCCAACAATTCATAAGTAAAAAAAACCGATGACACTCTTTAACTTAGAGTAACACTTGTCTTATATAAAATTATTCAAAACTTATCTACGAGACAGTCACATCTTACTTTAAACTATTTGAACTTCTCTTATAATGACTGAAAATAAGTTGAACGCATGCGGTGCGACCGTAAAAGGTCCCCGGTGTCTCCTAATAGGATTATAGGAGGCTAAGACACTCCCTCCTCTGATGCAAAAAAGAGTATGTTCACCCTCTATAACACCTTAAACCTTACTGAAACCATAGAATCCATACTCAACAAATGCAAAACACTCAACCATGTCAAACAACTTCAAGCTTCATTAATCACTCATGGTCATCTCCAATCTCAATTCTTCTCTTTCAGACTACTTCGTTTCTGCACTCTTCATCTTTCAAATCTTCATTATGCTCGTTTAATCTTTAATCATGTTAATTCCCCTAATGTATATCTTTACAGTGCAATAATCAATGCTTTATCTTCTAATTCTAATCATATTGAAGCTCTTACATTATATAAAACCATGGTTAACAATGGCCGACCTCGGCCGAACCATTTCATTTACCCCCATGTATTAAAATCAAGTTCTGAATTATTGAATTCTTTTGGTATGAAAATGGTGCATACCCAGATTGTAAAAACAGGTTTTGGAACAAACCCAATTGTTCAAACTTCTCTTGTGGATTGTTATATGAGGTTTTGTTCTGATGTTGGGATTGCACGCCGAGTGTTCGATGAAATGCTTGAGAGAAATGTTGTGTCTTGGACTGTTATGGTATCTGGGTATGTTAGATTAGGGGAAATGGGGAATGCTGTTTTGTTGTTTGATCAAATGCCTGATAGGGATGTACCTTCTTGGAATGCTATCATTGCAGGGTGTGCACAAAACGGGCTGTTTCACGAGGCGATTTTGTACCTTAGGAGAATGTTGGCATCATTTGGGGTGTTGGTTAGACCTAATGAAGTTACTTTAGCTTGTGCTCTTTCTGCTTGTGGACAATTGGGTATGCTTCAGCTTGGGAGGGAAACTCATGGGTATGTTTATAGAAAGCATATTGGTTGTGATTCGTATATTGCGAATGCGTTGATTGATATGTATGGGAAATGTGGTTGTTTGAAGGAAGCTAGACGTGTTTTCGACATTACTCCGGATAAAAGTTTGACATCTTGGAATTCTATGATTAATTGTTATGCACTTCATGGGCATAGTAGAAGTGCACTTGATGTTTTTGAGGAGATGGTGCAAATTGGGAATGATGTGAGACCTGATGAAATTACTTTTATTGGTTTACTGAATGCTTGTACTCATGGAGGCTTAGTTGAGAGAGGGTATAGCTATTTTGGCTTAATGACTGAAGTCTACGGAATTGAGCCTGAAATTGAGCATTATGGGTGCATAGTAGACCTACTTGGTAGGGCAGGTCGATTTGATGAAGTTATGGATATTATTAGTGGTATGAAGGTCAAAGCTGATGAGGTGATATGGGGTTCTCTGCTTAATGGATGTAAAATTCATGGCAATGCAGATTTGGCGGAGTTTGCCATTAGAAAGTTGATTGAGATGGATCCCAATAATGGTGGCTACATTTCAATGTTAGCTAATTTATGCGTGGAATTGGCGAAGTGGGATGAGGCCCGTAGTGTGAGGAGTATGTTGAAGGAGCAGAATGCACAAAAGATCCCTGGGTGCAGCTGGATTGAGGTTGACTGTAGAGTTCACCAGTTCCATTCTGCTGATGATTCACATCCCAGAGCAGAAGAAATGTACAACATGCTGGGAAGTCTTTTTTATTTTATTAGTCAAGGATTTTTAGGGCATGCTTGTGATGGAAATATTATTTTGACATACTAATTCCGCTGAATACTTACAAAAAGCAACTCAGAATATGGGGTTCTCTTGTGATATTATGCCGTGATTGGAATAAGTTACTAGTAAGTATTAGTCCATTATACCATAGTCTAAGGTCTAACTTCTGGAAGATTTGTAGAATCTGTCGAAGAATATGTTTGCTTTTTATAAAACCTATAAATTTTCAGAAATGTTGTCATAATTTTCTTTGAGATATATTCCTTCATTTCAATTTTTGTGCTCCTTTATTTTGTGAAACTCATCTCTCTTAAGATAAATCATGAAAGAATTATTAGTCAAGATAAGATAAGCATTTGCATGGATCAAACTGATGTGGGGTTTGCACATTAAGCACCTGAAGTATAAACATTCTTATGTCCATTGATGGATTTGGGATGGTCAGAGATCTAGATATCTTATGTGTAATTACTTGCTTTTGTTGTAATAATTCAAAAAGATCAATTGCTATAAAGGTTACTTTAGCACTCTGAACTGGCAATATATCTGCATATCTCGTATATTGTTGTTTGCATGAGCCGTGGAGAATAGCATTTTCTTTGTGTTTCTTTTTGTCTGCTGTTTATAGCTTCTGGAATAAACCACGCAAAGCCTTGGTCCATATTCTGCTGTCTTTTTCAGTCAGTAGGCGAGAATATAAGGACTCTTTCCACCTTGCAGGTTTCAGCTAGTGATTGGGTGACTCCTTTTCTAGCACTGTTACTATTTGCATCTTCGGTTCATTCTGCTTAGTAGACAGAGATGGTTGCTTTTCAGATGTGATGCTGACTGCTTGATCATTAACATCATTTGCCTTGCCCCACAGCAACAGGTACAGACCTATGATAATAGTAACTCCTCCTATGATGCTGAATTACATGTGAAGATTTCAGGACATCTAATGTATTCATCATCGAAGTAGCACAAAGATTATGATATGAATTGTGATTACCTTCCCATGTATAGCCTTTCACCAACGAAGAAATATGCAAAGATCACCACTAGTAGCGTTTGTAGGGGACAAAACATAGTTACAAAGACGGGCCCTTTTTCTTTTGAAGACCATACGATCATCATGAAGTTCAAAGCGGAGGAAACCACTCCCTGTAATTAATCACAAACAACCAAAGTTTACTTTCATTATTTATGCTGGGGGCGGTGTTGGAGGTTGTCGAAAACTGTAGATCACTCTTATTTTCCTGAATTCAACTTACCCCAAATAAAATGGTTGCTATGTCGATGAAAGATTTCCTAACCCATGCAACTGGCTGATGTCGGATAGCCAATGAAGTGAATGCCGCAGATTGTGCAGCTCCCATAAAGTTTGCCCATGCAGCTAGTGACAATGGTGCAGGATATCTTTCCAATGTAAATCCCTACAAGGGCAATACCTTTTGACTTGGAAACTATTCCATTGATTTCTTCCTTTTCTTAATGCTAAAACTTTTTTCCCAATCAAAAACAATACAGAAACAAAATTGAAATAGTTTTATTGTATTGTTGATATAGTGTATATTATTGTTGCCTTTTGACTGCATGCACAAGTCCTGCTAGATTCTGAATGATTGGTTTTCATGAGATCAAACACACATGAATCAATTGTTACTTGAAATTAGGGGATGTATATCTTAGTTCATGCTAGCAAAAATGGAGACATCAATAGGATATGAGTTTGTTAACAGAAAATAGCCCTAACAGTATTCTCACATGCATTATTGTTGTTTCTTCAGTTGCGATAGTAGGATAGTTTTTTGATGCTAATGAAACACTAGTATTCTTGAGATTTATCCGATTATAATTCATTCTTGTTCCAACTTGGGTTTTCACAGCTACAATACTATATTGCATCAAAAAACCGCTGCAACTCTATGGATGCTAGGAACCTTTACTAACAAGTAGTGAAAATTTTGGCTAGGGATTGAGATACCTGCATTGTGAACCATATTGACCATGATACGCAACTTGCTATTGAAAGTATTGGACCTTTTATCCAATTTTTGTGAAAGTCACTTTTCGTTAGGTGTATTGGAGCATCCCACAAGCCTTTGATCGCTGGTCCTCTGTAGAATGCTATGGTCATCACCCCTGCTAAGGAAATAAAAGTTCCAGTTGCTTTTGCTAATCCACGAGGTTTTCTCAAGTTAAGAGTCTCCAGCCTGCATATGATTGGGGCACATCACAAAGGTGAGATTTTTATCCGCACTTGCAAGCTTAAAACATATTCTTTTAGAATGTAATTTCTGCATTCATAAATCTGTTGACATATAAAAGAAATTCCATTTCACCTGAATACCACTGCTAGTAGGAAGGTCAAAGTAGGAACTGTATTTACTGTAGCTGACAGGAATGTTGCTGAAGTGTATTGCAAGCTTGCAAAGTACATGTTTATTGTTAATCCCACTCTGGTATCAATGGAAAAAAACCCTTCAGATATCCTTTTTATCTGACTATATGATTCGTTAGATTTTGCAATATTAGGATAGAACATGTTAGTAATGACGTACCCTAGTAGAGAATAAAGAAAGATTTCAATGAACATGCTGAGTGTCATCCTTGGCCTTATCTTCCTGCACCAAGAAAACTAGTGTCAAGGCTCAGAAAAAATGATCAGTGAACTTCCAGCGGAGGAAGAAGATTGCTTCAAGTTTTACTTTTAGGGTCTCTTCTTTATTCTTTATGTTTTGGTTGGTTGGTTGGGGTTGGTTGGCTGTTGCTCGAGGAGCATATTAGGACAGCAATTTGAGGAAACAAATCACTGTCAGGTGAAGTCGTACTCAACTTGCGGGTTGTCTTTCTTTTTTGTGTGTGTATGTGTGGATGGGGGCCAGAGTAGAGTTTGCAGACTGAAATACACCTTTCAAAGAAGTAGGCAAACGGAAATACTGCAATACCACCCACTATGTGACGGTAGGTGACGTAAACATGAGGATTCATCCCACGGTTGAAAGCAGCTTCTGTAATGAAATATAGAAAAGCTGAGGCTGTCTGAACTAAGACCATGAATATGTGTGGCCTGAGCCTTCTACAGGTGACCCTCATGCTTAAAGCATCAACAACCATGGCTCCGTCTGTTGAATGCTCTTATCTTTTCTTAATGAGCACAGCTTGAAGCCAATGGTGTCTCTACCTTTTTATAATGGATGTTTATAAAAACATTTGATTCTCTTGACATGTTGCACGTATCATGTTCTTGATCAACTGATGGCCTTGCTTTCTGTTTTGCACAAAAATGAGTTTGTATAAAAATATGGTTATCCCAAAAGGAGAAATATTCTTAGTGTTTTTGCCCCTGCCCCCTTCTGTTGAATAACTGTTAGTATGTTATTTTATATTTATTTATTCCCAGTTATCATGTACCGAAAGCCCGAAACCCTGTATATATATTTGGTTGAAACTAGAAATGAACTTTATTGTGTCTGGTTGAATTTCTTAAGCAATAGTTACACCCGTAGGGAAATAAATGGAATTCTCAGTGGGTAGAGAGGAGTAATTGGTGAAAATGACGCAGCAAATGTGAGAAAGGATGCACTGAAGCTACAACTTACCGATTGGTCTCTGATGGTGCTGTCCAAGTGTCAATAGGGCTCTTTTGTTTTTCTTTTTTTTGGTCATCCGCTTTTTCCTCCTTGAACGATTTCTGACAGAACGGTGACAAACAGACAATCAGACAATGGTCCAGAAGAGCTCCTGGTTTAACATTTCTTAGAATGCTTAAAAGTGTTGGATACATCAGTCAAGTTTGTTCGATTAAAGTACAGTCTATAGCAGTAACTAGTTTCTGATTTCCTAGAAATGATTGATGGTTATAGTTTTAGAACTGATTAATCAAGAATCAAGAGTCATCTCAGAAAGTAGGAATGACATGATGCAACTATGTACATGCAGGAAACAGCCGGATTGTGATTCCAAACCAGAGATGTTAAACGTGTCCTGATGTCTACGGAATTACATGAGATCGACCTATGTGATTCTGCCTATAGCCATCTCAAGACTATGATGGTAATATCTCATCTGCATTTTCTTTTGAGATTTCTTTTCAAATATTATCTTTTCTAAACTTAGAACTTTGGGTCTTGTTAAAGAATAAATTTCGTACGCTTTATTCTTACTATTTTTAGCACATTGATATGCTTATTCTCTAAATTTCATAGTGGACCATATTGATTGTTCTTAGTGGCCAACTCTCTTTTTTCACTTTTAGTGTTCCTGTTTGGACTTCTGGGGACTGTATGAAACCTGTGTACTCATGACCTTGACATAGGCGCAAATCTGATGCGAGCACATGTAGCAGCTTAAAACAGCTGATGTGCTGTTTTTCTCTTTTAGTGTTCTCCGGAGCTTACAGTTACCAAATTTCTGGTCTTTTATAGAGGTTTTAAAGAATAATGGCCAATGTTGAGTTCCCTTTTACGGTTTATATGATTCTTGCACATGCTTTCTCTTACCAGACTCAGGCACTCAACATTCTGGATCATGGGAAGTGGAGGCTATGTGTTCAATCTACTTTGAGTGTCCTTTTGGTTCTGAAAGCTATAGCTTTCTGCACAAAAGAAGTTGAATATGACACTTTGGGGTCCCAGAACAAATATGGTGCATCCGTTGCCATTTTCGACTTTAATAGGTATCAAAGTTTTTCAGGTAACCGTTATTTCCCAATGGACGGATGATATAGTTTTGATTGTGAGGATCTTTCTTGTGAAGTTGGTACCTTTTAGGTTATATGTATAACGACCGCATCTTAAATTTGAGTTTTGTATAAATATCTATTCTCCTCAACTTACTTTCAATTCAATTCAGTTCAGCTCTGGACAATACTTTTACTTTCACATATTACTATTCATTTCAGTTTAGTTCAATTCAATTCAGTTCTGTTGAGTTTTGTTATGTATAGTTCAGCTATTTTATGCTGAAGATGACAACGAAGGTGACGGTGTAGCACAACATGACACAAGCCTCCTTAATGATCTGTTGTATTGTATATCTCAAAGGTTAACACGGCACAACATGGTGAACTGCTAGGGTCAAAGTCGAGCTATGAGTATAGAAAAGAAAAACCCTTAGGTGACCTTTTTGCCGACATGTAACATGTGTCATGCCATCGATTTGAGCCTCCGAAATGGCATGCACGAAACAGGTACAACTGAGGATGCAACCCAATGCGTTGCTAGGTTACTAAGTGCGTTCTTTGAATCATCTATTCTTGATCATATAATAGGCTTCTATAATGATCATGCAAAGGAAAAATAAGTTTTGTTACTAATTGATCCTCAAGAATTCAAGAAAGCTTCCTCCTAGTTTTTGATTGGGTATTTTGCTGTTGAACCTCAAAAGGATCCATTAAAGGTACATTATAGCTTTATGGGGCTATTTGAGCCTAGTATCCAATATCGACCAAATTGGACTAGGCAGATGAAATCATACATTTTTGTAAGAGTTTATGTATCCTTTACCTTGGACTAATAAAACCTAGAAATATCAATTGAAATAGAATTGTGGCTAACGGACTTTTAAAGTTTTAAACATTCATTACCGGATGGGCTAGCTAACCATGTTACTAGTGATTGGAACTTGGAAAAATATTACTATATCTCGATTCAATAAGGGTTGAAGATGGGGACATCAAAATCAATACTAAATTTTTTTGTTCCTAATTAAATGGAAGTATGGAACGACTCTCTCCATTGTTATTGGAAAAAAACACCTTAAATAAATTATTGGTTTTTCCTACTCTCCTTCTCATAATCAAACTTTATATGTTTCGCAGACATCGCGTGTATTTAAGGTTAGTATTATCTAATGCCAAGTCCTCAGATACTACTATTCGTAACTCGTGGTATTAACACCCCTCTTATGGCCATATTTATAAAGCTTCTCTTTCTCCTATATCAAAGCCATTTATTTTGAGTGGTTGTCATCTAACTTAATTGGTGAAATCTTGTGTGGGGTAATACTTAGCTCGCGTGCAAGGGACTAAGGGAAAAGAGTCGGCACGTGACAGGCGGCTGTCATAAAAAAAGTCTTTCCTTTGAGGATGTAAGACTTGAAACTCTTAGTACTATGAAATCTGACTTGCTAGCCTATATGAAGCGGGATATTCTTCTTCTTGGTGGTTAGGACTCAATCTCGTCTACATAATTGTCATCTATCGTTCCTTACAACAACAAAAATTCACTTATTTTGATGTTGTGGTCATCCGGGGTAATATTTTGAACCTTTTATTTTCGATTCCGACTTATTGGGGTACTAATCTAAGCTATTTTTTAATTCTAGTTGCAAGATGCTCGACGGATTTAGTGAAAAATGTTGTTCTAAATGTATAGAGAACAAAGGTAGGAATTGAGAATCGACCTCATGACCTTCTTGAATAAGGGAAGATACCCTAACCATCCGAGCTATCTCTCACTCTCAAATTTGGTGAAAATTGTTAATATTTGAAATGTTAAGGTGTAGCTTGTTATATGGATCGTGAGTGGGAACTTAGTTTCCGTCTGGGTATGCGCCCTTGGATTGTTGTTGCATATTCAGCTCCGGTTGCAACGGCTACCGCTGTTTTCTTGATCTACCCAATTGGTCAAGGAATGAGTGTTCTGTTGCTTTATTATATAGTGGATAATACCTTTTCAATGCTTGGTTTTTCTAATATATTGATGAAAAAATATCACTTCTAACTTTTCTTTTTAAATGGCCACTAAATAAACATAATTATATTTTTGTACGCAAACTTTTTTAATCAATATTTATAAGTAATAAAATCCCTACTTATATTTGGTATCACTTATTCCGATCCCTATGTCCATCAAAGTATTTCTCTTCTTTTTTTTCATTTTTGTTTGTCACAAGTACATTTCTCATCTCTTGTTTGGATATGGTCCATCAATTATAATATTATTTTCCTTACGAAAAGCACTTGACCACACACTTTCTCTCTTAATAAGCAATTCTAAAAAATACTCACTACATTACTTAAAATTCAGGGCCACACCAACCTTCTTTTTTAGACTTTATACCCAAAGAAATGAATAATCGTTTGAAAGACAGATAGGGTATTAAAGTTTAATGCATTTATGTGGGACTTTAGGAGGAAAACGAATAAGATGGAATTTTGGACGGTGAAAACTTAAATGGCCTGGCTATTGTTTTACTCATCACATCTCTTTTCATTTCCTACATTTTTCATAAATGGATGTCATAAATTTATTTGCTATAAATTCTTTTAGGGTTGTGGCCTTCTATGATATTCTATTACTTTACCCCTCGTTTTACATTTACATGTACTGTCTCTACTTATATCCCCCTTTTTTGTCTTTTATCAATTAAATGATTGTCCCACTAGACGTTAATGTATATCCTAAAACTTTATGTCATTCCACAATGTGTCAATAAAGATAGACGAAGGAAGTAGTATCTAATATCGCTTGAAAGCCACGAGTTTATTATCTCACATGATCAAAGGTGTTGATTAAATAGGCTTAGAGCATGTTCGATAAAATAGTTGCTAAGTTATGTACTAGCTAATTGATTATATATGTTATTTTTTAGTTGTCAAAAGACCCAAAAGAGCTTGTAAAACAATTAATATTCGATGAAATTAGTTGTTTGATTAGTAAAAAAGAAAGAATAAGTTATGTTGTACGTTTAAAATCTAACTATTTTTAATCGATGATGATGCATGGGGTTTTTAGTTAGCGACAACTAATGTAATCTAAGATATAAGATAAATGAAAATTGAATGGAAAACATCTAAAATCTAATTCGCCTCTCCTTTTTATTTAGTCCTATGAGAAATTGAAGGTTTTATCATTACTTTCATAAAAAAGCTAATATTTTGTTTTTAACTTTTGTTGGGTTGTACATGAAAAATAGTAAACATAATCACTTGTATGTTTGGTGATCCAACAAAATCGTGAGCAATAGTGTTCTTGTTACCTCGCAGCCATCCCTCATTGACATTTGGAAAATCATTTGATTTGTCAAGAATCTAGAGAAACACAAAATTGCTTTCCTAAAGCATGCATTCATGAGGTTATTACTCTTTCAAATAAAAGAACAAACAAGCCAAGAATTGCTTTCTCCATAGATCCTAAAGTAGGCCCTTTTGTCTAACATTTTTTTTATAATCCCAAAACAATTTAACAAAAATCTTTCAAAAATATAAAACATAGTTTTTTTAAGTGTATAAAAACTAAGAAGTCATAAAAACAGTATGAAAATCGATTTCACTGATTTTAGAACCGGAAGTTTACTCTAACCAATTGCACTATCACTCACCTTACAAAATTAATCATGGTTTTTAAAAAGAAAACAAAGGTTTGTTTGTTCATTGTATAGAGATCATACTAATCATCCATTTTGTCAAAATTACAAATTATAATATGCAAAAAGCAAAAAATGGTGTTTTCAATGTACATTTAGGTGATCATTGGGCCTCATTGGATTCCCTATAAATAACTTAGATTTGTTGTGGTCCCTTTGGAAGTCAGATTTGTGAGGGTCATCACTTAAAAGTGTTTAGTACAGATGTCCATAAAGTCTCATGGCTCACTCATGGAGCTAGGATTGCTAGATGCATGCTTATGTTTGGTTTTTGCTAATTAATTAATTAAACAATTCAATTATATAATTCAGTTATAATTTATCTCATTAGCTAGTGTACAAGCCCAACAAGTCCAACATAGAAGTTGGCCTGAAAATGCACGACTGCTTTCAAATTTATCTTGGTAAAACATAATAGGCAAAACAAGAAGAATGAGAAGATGATCTAATTTGGCGGATTTATTGTTTTGCAATAAAGCTTTTGTATCCCGAATGGTTTAGCATTCTTGTGATTAATTTACTATTCATTATAACAAATGACAATTTGAGGACATCATCCGGACCAAAAAAACTAGTTAGTTTCGTAATTGTATTGTCCATTTGTCCTAAATCTATTTTGATGCTATAATTGGTTTCTAGTTTCACTATTTTAAGATTCTACCCTTTATATAAAGTGGGTCTTGAGGTTACAGTTTATGAGACATAATAATAGTTGAGACACTACAAACATTCTTCAAGACTTGCTTATGTTTGAAGGACATAGTTGCGATTCACAGGGCGTTTTGGGTGGAGGAGGTTGCTAATATTTGCTAACAAATTAGTGGCAAATATGGCTTTTATTCCTACTAGTCAGGGAAGAGTGTTTTGCACGTAGAATAATTCTCGTTTGCTAAACCTTAACTTTTAATTGTAAAATCTTAATTTTTGAAACAAACCTTAACTTTCATTTATAACACGTAACTTTTGATTATAAAATCTTAACATTTGATTGTTAAACCTTAACTTTTAATTACAAAATCTTAACTTTTGGGATTTGTATTGGGTTTACAATGAATTTAGTGTAGACTCGTTCTATATTAGACTTGGCTAATGATGTATTTTGCATCTGTTGTACTTGGGGACATGAATGGATTCGAGTTTCGCATTTGCCATGGATGTCATTGTGATGAGGTAGAGATAGTTATATATGAAAATTTTTAAGTAGGAATGGATGTGAAGGGATCAATCTCCACGCCCTTCTTGTCCCTTTGAATAATAAATTAAAGTACAAATTAACTTTGCTAAAAGCCTCAAACACTATGCAAGAAAGTGCAGAACTTTGCGATTACTAACTATATAAGTAGTTAGGAGAGCTATATAAATGTAGGGGAGGTGGATAAGTTGACTGCAAAAGTCTAGGCTGGCTGATCAAAGACTAAAAGTTTAACTCTAAATATAGTTTTAATATATTTAAGTTTTTGTATGTTGTTTCTGTCCAAGACAGCAACAGTGAATGTGGTGGTGGGTACTCGGTGGAATCGTGGCTCCCAAACGTCCTTCGTGGTGGTGGTTACCTGCAAAACAAGGAGAAACCTCGGGGGTGGTTCCGAGGATCGCCTCTCCGATGCCTAAGTCAGTCCAAATTGAGCACAAGATCTCTAGTAGAGAGAAAACGAGTATCACGTGCAAGTATTTTGTGAGTGTTTTATTGAACGTACCTTACCCATGCATGGGCATGGGTATTTATATGAGACATGGACTTGTAACTGACCTAGTAAAGTGAGTGGGCCTCTTGTGAAGTGGGCCAAGGTGGAACGAGGCCTTCATTAAACTCCAGCCTAGAGGCTATGTCCGGAGCGGTCTGCCTGAGGAGGTCTGCTCTGCTCCAGGCGCTCTGACGTGGAGTGGCAGGCTGCTGCCAGCTGGAGGTCTGCTAGGTAGACCCCATACAATTTGCCCCCCGGACCCAGTATTTGCAGATTGCAATATGCTGGGTGCATTTGTTTTTGGTCTGGCGTTCTGCTCTTCGCAGAATGATACGTGGCTGTCTGTGAGTTGCTCTTCACAAACTCCAGAATGCTTCCATTTTTCCCGCCCATTTGGTTGGGGTGTTGAGCAAGGGTCATTAATTCATTTTGAATTGAATTGAATTGATGTGACTCTTTGGGTTCCCAAGGAATGTAATGATGATAAGTTGGTGCTGAGTGGACGAATTATGCCTATTTAAAGGCTGAATCGACCTTTTGTGAAACTTTTCAGTTTCCTTTCCTTCGAACTCTTTGCTTTCAAACTTTCTTGTTGTTCTTCAAGAATTTCTTTTCGCCCTAGCCATTTTCGAGTGATTTCTCTTGATTATCCTGGGATTTGTCTGCGTTTGGAGCTTAATTTGATATTTGATACTGTTGCGTTTGTGGCTTTCGTCTTCTCTTCCTTGGCGTCTTCCGTTCTCCATCTAGGTAAACTCTTTTTCCCAGATCTACTTTTGGTTTTTTCCTTCTTGGATGGTTTTGATGTGATCTTTTCTGTGTTTATGGATTTCTCCCCCTTTTTCCTTCTGTACGCACTTATTTGCCTGTGTTTTTGAGGTTAGGGTTTCTTTCCTTTGGTCTTCAGATGCGATTGTTTTACTTCTTTGTTTCATAGATCTGTTTGGTGTTGTTTCGTTTCCGTTCTGCCGCTCTGAATGATAGGCTCTGCCCTGCTTCTTCAGCAGGACTCTGCTCTGGTTGGTAGGCTCTGCTCTGCTTCTTCAGCTGAGTTCTGCTCTACTGTTGACATTTAAGATTTTTAGGGTTTGCTTTGTTTACCCTGTTATCCTCTTTACTTGCTGGGTTGTAAGCCTGCGATGTGTCTTCATTGTTTTGTCTGCGTTATTTGCAAGAAAATATCATATTTCTTGGCTATTTATGATCTTCACATACCATACACATCCTTGCCCCCTAGTCTGGTAGCTCAGTCTGTAGGTCTGAGGTGCCAGACTATTTTTGCATGTATCTTTTTGTAAGAAAAGCAAGAAAATATCCTATTTCTTGGCTATTTCTGATCTTCACATACCATACACATCCTTGCCCCCCAGTCTGGTAGCTCAGTCTGTAGGTCTGAGGTGCCAGACTGTCTTGTGTTGTGACTGCAAGTCTGATGTGCTGTCGTCTGTTTCTTGTGTTGTGTAGAATGTCTACTTCTCAATCTGCTGCTTCCTGTGGGAAGGGTGTGGTATCTACCTCTTCGTCCGAGCCGGATGAGCCTTACCCGATGGACACTCAGTCCCCGTTTTTAAAGTTGGATCTGCCTCGGTGTAAGGACGAGGTGGTTCCGGAGGAATGGAAGATCTTTAACCCCTGGAACGGTCTTCGTAAGGAGTTGTTGGGTCCTGAAACCAACAGATTCCCTCCCAACTACAAGTTTAAGCCCACTCTGCCCGCAGTCAAATGGAAGTACAGCGACAATGAGATGCGGAGTCTTGCCCTTTACGACAGCAAGGGTAAGCCTTATTTGGCGAAGAAATCTGCAGAAGCGTTCAAACGGACGCATGCTGCATACTACCTTGAGATTGCTGCGGAGATCAAGCCGATTCGCGGGTCTTGGGTAGTGCTTCCCCGAGAGGGTCAGAGCCTGGCAGATGTACCAGAGGGGTACACTGCTGTTTATATGAAGCAGCTGGAGTTCGGGCTTAGATTACCCATCCACTGGTTTTTGGAGTGGGTTCTCTGCCGGTATCACATGGCTCTCTGCCAAGTCAATCCCCAGTCTCTGAAGAAGATTCTGGGGTTTATTTGGGTTTGTGAAGCTCTGGGCTTCCCCCTCACCATGAAACTCTTTCAATGCCTGTTTTACTTTAAGAGGCAGGGGGGAGTACAGCTTTTTCACCGGCTCGGTGCGGGCCAATCATCTGACGGTCTATCCCGTTGATCTCAGTCTGAAAGATTGGCGGGATAGTTTTGTCTTTGTTAGGGTACCGACGGAGGAGGGGCACCCTTATCAATTTAAGGCCCCTCTGCGCACTGTGGAGCCTAACTTCCAGAAGCAGTTGGACCCAAATGTGATGAACTGGAACGAGAGGGTAGCTTACTACTACTTCAAGTCCAGATCCAAGGTTACTGCCGGGAAGCAGTTTCTTCCCAAGTACTGGTTACCGCATCACTATGTGATGTGTCAGAATGCCTTCCTGAGGATAGGCCATCTGTCCCCTGACTATACTACTGGTAAGCACTCTGCCAGCCCTTAACCCTGCTTCTCATTTTCCACTCTGCTGTGATTCATTGTTTGTACTGTGCTGCAGCTCCGTGCAGACAGTTTGTTCGCCAAGTGATTAAGGGTGGGTTTTGAGCTGGCGGGCATGTTCTGCCCCTTTCCATTATTTTCCTTCTGCATTCTGACTTGCTGTAGCTAACGAATATTCTAATATTGCAGAGACTCTGGGGTCTGCCATTCCTTGGGAGCTGGGTCTGAGTCAGTCTTCAGTGTGTCGCAGGTATCGTCCGGTACCTGACCCAGGGACCTACACCGTTGATAGGATTTAGTCGTATCGCCTATTCAAAAAAATCCTACGGTCCTCTAACTAAGGTAGTCAGTGGAAGCAGGGTCGAATCCACAGGGAGACAGAGTTTCTAAATCAATATTCAACCAATTCAGCTACTCCAGAGTAAATCAGAGAAGAATTAATTAAACTAATGATTAAGCTAAGAAAGACGGGAAAAATCGAGGATTTAACTATGGACTAAAACCTAGGGTATTAGGTCGGTCCACCATGCTTATACCAATCAAACAAGGGCAACTACTATCAAAATCTAAATCAAGAGTCGGGAGATTAGAGCCTATGTTGAGCTATGGTTAAGACTCAACGCTCATAGTTCAACATACGCCGCATGTTCACTAACGTAATCAGAACTACTGACATGTCCTAGGCCTCTAGTCGTAAGACGGATCTGTGCAAACAACTATTAACCACAAGCAACCAAAGAAACTGCGCAATAACGTTAATTACTCAATAAAGAACAAACCACATCATAATCACCCTAATCAAGCCCTGCAAATCAATAGGAGTCTAAATCATAATCATGGTATAAACATGGCTTTCCTATCTAACACCCTAGAAAGAGACTACTCAGACATGATCGAATTAGCAACGACAAAACTAATATGAAACCCTAACAATTGCATCATGAACGATTAAATAGATAAATAAAGCAATCAAGAATAACAAAAGAGATTAGGATAGGAAAGAGTACCAATTGACGGAAAGCAGGAACTTTTATTGAAATCGAAATAGGTTTGATCACCTCTAAATTAATCTAAAGTGTTTGAATTGAACTAAGAACGATGAAGAATAAAACTAGTCTAAAGCTAATGATAGATGAATAAAAGATCCCTCTAAAATAATGAGAAAAAGGTATTTATAATACCCCCTCAAGTTCACTAAAAACGGAAACAAAAAGTGAAAAAGCACGATTAAAGCACCAGACCCGATCGGGCCCGAGCACAGTACCCGATCGGGTCCACATACAAGTTCCCCCAATCTTCACTCCTGGGCTCTGGCAGCAGCAGTGCAGCAATAAGGCGAGAAAAGCGGCCCACCCGATCTGGCCCGAGGCTGCCACCCGATCGGGCCTGGCTACAACTTGGGCCAGCGTGTTCCCCTCGCCTGTAGCACCGCAACGAGACCAAGCAGCACTCCACCCGATCGGGTCGGGCGGTAGTCATCCGATCGGGTCTGGGGACATGCTTCCTCGCCAGATCGGATCGGGCAAACCTCGCCCGATCGGGCCCGCAACTTTCATACCCGATCAATATTTATTCGCCCGATCGGGCCATTTCTGCCCGATCAGTGCACGGAAACCTCCTTCTTCAGTCTTTGGCTCTCTAATCTTCATGTTTAGGGGTCTTGGGACCTCCTAAACTATCCGTAAAGCTAGCGAGCCATCCTACGTGCCTCGTAACATCTCGTAAAGCCGTGGTTGCTTCCAAAAGGCTCGGGAATAAGGAGAAAACTCCATAAAACCTGCAATTCAATACTAAAACACGAAACCACAACTACATACGATAGTTAGCACAAAATAGCTCCTAAGAGCTCCAATGACGCACAAATTAGCTTGTAAATAAGGGAGAAAACTCTATATAAATACATGATATCAAACTCCCCCAAGCTAAACCTTTGCTTGTCCTCAAGCAAACAGCACATGAACATGGAATAGATTACCTCACCCCAAAGATAAAAACAAATCAAAGCTCAAAACATTTTCAAGACTAAGAATCGTTCAAGCAGGCATAATTCAAGTTTGGCTCATCAAATCCATCCAACCACCAATCATCCAAGCAATTTATCAAGTTCAAGCATCCACAAAGCATACAAGTCCTGAAAAGGCTCTCACAAGGGTGTGACTCCTCTCTATTTTGTGGCAGGCAAAGAGTATGCCCGAACACTCACCAACCCGACCATAAGTACCCTTCCCACTCACACTCTCATGTGTTTAAGAAGGTTCAATGACGCTCATCCTAGTCAAGTCGACTCAATTAGCAGAAATACTCTTTAACTTTGACAAACTAACTCGAAATCAATCAAATGAACATTGCAGACACGAGCTCAAGAGGACTTTATAGGGTTGTAATGGGGCTTAGGCGAGAGGTAGGGGATACTTTTGGGTAATGTGGTGGAAAAACCAAGAAAGGGGGAGCATAAACCATTCAAACAAGGCCTAAGATGGCCTTCACAACCCAACAATCACCATAAAACCATGTAAAATGACCCAACTCTCATAAATCAATGAAAAGCGCATAACAAACCCAATTTTCTAGCAATGGAGCGAATATTCTTTTATGAACGTACGTGAATGAAAGAACTAGAATTCTTTTGAATTTTCATTTCATTTTTCTTTTTTTTCTGAACTTTATTCACGCAACTCTAAACTTGCTTTTTCTTTTCTCTTTCTCACTCTCAAACCACAACAAATACACTTTCAAATTCCTCAAAAACCAAACTAATCAACAAACCAATCTCGAACTCAACCCATACAAAAAGCTCCCCCAAGCTTGGCTTGGAATAATATCAAGTGAAGGTTTTTGGCTCATAATAGGGGTTTAAGTAACACGAAACAAGTCATTAGGCTCAGCGGGGCTAAGGAGGATAAAAGTATATCAAAAACTCACTCTGAAGCTCAAGAATAAGACAAAAGAACGCCTCTATCACAGCAAATGCTACAAGTCATCGAAAATCAGACAAGTACGAAGTCAAAGTCAAGATCAATCCACTAAAGAGGAACTAACACACAAGAATAGACTGGATAATAATATGAATCCAATAGGCTACAAAGAGGCCTCACAGTCTAACCAATTCAGGTATGCAGCACAAAGTGGTCTAATATAATCCAGAAATGCTCGAAATCAAAGCAATCAAACATCAAATCATAGCCTTAAGATCACAAATGCCCAGCTATCCAGAAAACAAAGTCAAATCAATTTCAAATAGAGCACAACAAGGGGCACAGGGAGGCAACTAAACCAGTCATGGGAACCATATTTTTTTTTTGATTTTTTCAGTATTTTTTGAAAGCAGTAAATCTATCTTAGAAAGCAGTAAAAGAGATAGGGAATACAAACAGAACTCCTCCCCCAAGCTGAACTTGGCAGTGTCCTCAATGCCAAAAGGTGATAAGGACTATGCTAAGAGGAAAAACAATGTTAGTGCCCTCACTCTCGCTCACAAAAAAGAAGAAAAAATAAAAAGAAAAGGAAAAGGGAAAGAAAAGAAATACGAGTTGCCTCTCGCACAGCGCTGGTTAATAAAGGTCCCGCACGACCATAATCCTCCCTCTCTCAAATAGGAGGGGCTTGGCAATGAGTGCCACCCTCATCAAACATCTTTCTCCTCCAAATGTTCTTGACTATGCTTCCAGACTGTGAGGCAACCTTAGGTGGAATTGGAACCTTCTCCACCCCTACTTCATCTAAAACCTTATCCCTGCAAAAAGATTGTTCAAGCATAGGTGCCTTAACAGTATTGGTTAGTTTAAACATCACTTTGTCATCACCAACACTAAGAGTTAAAGACCCAGACTTGACATCAATGACAGCACCAGCAGTACACAAAAACGGCCTACCCAAGATAATAGGAATCTAGGCATCCTCATCCATATCTAACACCACAAAATCAACAGGGATATAGAATTTCCCGACCCTAACAGGAACGTCCTCTAAAACACCTAGAGGGTATTTTATAGAACGATCCGCCATCTGTAAAGTGATTTGTGTGCATTTAAGGGCTCCCATGTTCAGTTTCTTATAAACAGACAATGGCATAACAGAAACAGAAGCACCTAAATCACACAAAGCCTTATCAATAAAAATAGGTCCAAGATGGCAGGGTATAGAAAAACTACCAGGATCTTTTAACTTTGGTGGGGTTTTATTTTGAATAAAAGCACTACACTCTTCAGTAAGAGCGACACGTTCTACCCCACCAAAGTCTCTTTTCTTAGTGATCATGTCTTTCAGAAATTTGGCATAAACAGGCACTTGGGTAATTAAATCTGTAAATGGAATCGTTACCTCAAGGTTCTTGACCATAGCCAAGAACTTACCAAATTGTTGATCGACCTTAGATTGTTGCATCCTGTGAGGAAAAGGTAGCCTTGGTGTAAAAGGCGTTTCAGAAACCTTCTCCTTTTTCTTCCCTGTCTGTTCAGCTTCTGCAGACGAATCGACTTCAGATGTCGAATTCTTTCTTTTTCCTTCCTCTACCACCCTCTTCTTCCCTGCAGTCGGGGTAACCTCATCAATGGGCACTGGAGGGGCATCATATGCAATGCCACTACGAAGAGTGATGGCATTCACATGTTCTCTCTGAACTGGTTGCCCTGACAATTGTCCAGGCTGCCTCTGTGCATTAGTTTCTGCCAACTGTGCAACTTGAGCCTCGAGAAGTTTGATATGCTTCTCTTGGTTCCTCCGTGCTTCCTCATTTGCCTTTTGCATAGACAATATCAGTTTCATCAGTTCAGAATTGCTATGCTCTTGTGGGTTGTTGTTTTGTGGAGGTGGGGTGGAAAAATTTTGTGGGGTTTGGAAATTATTGTGGTTGTGGAAGTTTTGTGAAGAGGGTCTTTGAAAGTTTTGTGGGGCTTGATGGTATGAGGGTTTAGGATAGTTTTGTGGAGGTGGTGGTTGATAGTTTTGTGGATTTTGGTAGTTATGTGGAGGGGGAAAGGTTTGTGGCTTTTGTTGAAAGGCGTTTGCCTGCTCCATCTGAAATTGACTGAACTGACAGTCATGCCCAAAGTGACCCTGAACACCACATACCTCGCAGTAAGATGAGGTAATGGGTGCTACTGCAGACATAGCATTGATACTCATGGGTGGAGGTGTCGGACTAGAAGAGTTCATTAGCTGCTGAGTTAGTTGCGCCATCTGAGATGTAAGCAATGAAATAGCGTCAACTTCAAGTACCTTCTTAGTCAAACTCCTAGATGATGAATGGTCATTGGCTGCAAGATTTGATATGAATTCATAACCCTCATCAACTGCCTTGTCTAAAAACACTCCTCCTGCAGACGAATCAACAATACACTTCGTCTGAGGCTGCAGACCATTGTAGAATGTCTGCGTCAAGAACCATTTGTCCATATTATGGTGTGGACACTCTCTCTGTAGATCTCTAAACCTGGCCCACGCTTCCCTTAATGTTTCATCAGGCTCTTGGGAAAACGTGGCTAGTTTATTTCTGATTTCTGCTGTTTTAGTAGGTGGGTAATACTCTCTCAGAAATGCAGCAGAAATCTCACTCCATTCAGTTTCCTGCACATCAATCAACCACTTCTGGGCTCTATCTCTCAAAGAAAATTCGAACAACATGACCTTTAACTGATCTGGAGTGACGCCGGCATGTTTAACGGTTCGACAAAGTTGTTGAAACCGTTGCAGATGATTTGCCGGATCTTCAGTAGGATGCCCGCCAAACTGATTTTGCTGGACCATGCTGATGAGTCCAGGCTTAATCTCAAAATTTGCTGCGGCAATGGTGGGAATAGTAGGTCCAGTGGAGAGACCATCTGGGTTGGGCACCCCATATGACTTCAGTGACTTTGACATGACTGAACTCAAGGTGTCTGTTCCAGAGGTGTTCAGCTGAACAGACTGCTTGTCTTTCTGCTTTATCTTTCGGATCCGCCTAATTGTCCTATCAAGATCAGGGTCCGCTGGAATAGGGGAACCGTTTTTTTGGGACCTGGGCATACAAAAGAAACAAAAAGCAGCAGTAAAGGGTACCTCGATTGAAACAATGAAGTTCCAATGAGGTACAGAGAAGTAGACCAAATAATTAAATAAAAACTTAGAGAACTAGCCGTCTCCCCGGCAACGGCGCCAAATTTTGATAGGATTTAGTTGTATCGCCTATTCAAAAATAAACCTACGGTCCTCTAACTAAGGTAGTCAGTGGAAGCAGGGTCGAATCCACAGGGAGACAGAGTTTCTAAATCAATATTCAACCAATTCAGCTACTCTAGAGTAAATCAGAGAAGAATTAATTAAACTAATGATTAAGCTAAGAAAGACGGGAAAAATCGAGGATTTAACTATGGACTAAAACCTAGGGTATTAGGTCGGTCCACCATGCTTATACCAATCAAACAAGGGCAACTACTATCAAAACCTAAATCAAGAGTCGGGAGATTAGAGCCTATGTTGAGCTATGGTTAAGACTCAACGCTCATAGTTCAACATACGCCGCATGTTCACTAACGTAATCAGAACTACTGACATGTCCTAGGCCTCTAGTCGTAAGACGGATCTGTGCAAACAACTATTAACCACAAGCAACCAAAGAAACTGCGCAATAACGTTAATTACTCAATAAAGAACAAACCACATCATAATCACCCTAATCAAGCCCTACAAATCAATAGGAGTCTAAATCATAATCATGGTATAAACATGGCCTTCCTATATAACACCCTAGAAAGAGACTACTCAGACATGATCGAATTAACAACGACAAAACTAATATGAAACCCTAACAATTGCATCATGAACGATTAAATAGATAAATAAAGCAATCAAGAATATCAAAAGAGATTAGGATAGGAAAGAGTACCAATTGACGGAAAGCAGGAACTTTTATTGAAATCGAAATAGGTTTGATCACCTCTAAATTAATCTAAAGTGTTTGAATTGAACTAAGAACAATGAAGAATAAAACTAGTCTAAAGCTAATGAAAGATGAATAAAAGATCCCTCTAAAATAATGAGGAAAAGGTATTTATAATACCCCTTCAAGTTCACTAAAAACGGAAACAAAAAGTGAAAAAGCGCGATTAAAGCACCAGACCCGATCGGGCCCGAGCACAGTACCCGATCGGGTCCACATACAAGTTCCCCCAATCTTCACTCCTGGGCTCTGGCAGCAGCAGTGCAGCAATAAGGCGAGAAAAGCGGCCCCCCCGATCGGGCCCGAGGCTGCCACCCGATCGGGCCTGGCTACAACTTGGGCCAGCGTGTTCCCCTCGCCTGTAGCACCGCAACGAGACCAAGCAGCACTCCACCCGATCGGGTCGGGCGGTAGTCACCCGATCGGGTCTGGGGCCATGCTTCCTCGCCCGATCGGATCGGGCAAACCTCGCCCGATCGGGCCCGCAACTTTCATACCCGATCAATATTTATTCGCCCGATCGGGCCATTTCTGCCCGATCAGTGCACGAAAACCTCCTTCTTCAGTCTTTGGCTCTCTAATCTTCATGTTTAGGGGTCTTGGGACCTCCTAAACTATCCGTAAAGCTCGCGAGCCATCCTACGTGCCTCGTAACATCTCGTAAAGCCGTGGTTGCTTCCAAAAGGCTCGGAAATAAGGAGAAAACTCCATAAAACCTGCAATTCAATACTAAAACACGAAACCACAACTACGATAATTAGCACAAAATAGCTCCCAAGAGTTCCAATGACGCACAAATTAGCTTGTAAATAAGGGAGAAAACTCTATATAAATACGTGATATCAACCGTCCCTGATTTCATCAGGGAGATTAAAACTACCTCCTTGGACCATCCTTCCCTCCTGACCAAGCGCCCGGAACTTATAAATAGGTTTACTGGGACGTCCCGGCCGCAAGGGGGCCCCTCTGCCACTGTCACAGAGATTCAATCTGATGACGAGGAGGAGGCGGCGGCTGTTCCTCTGCAGATCAACCGTTCCCGGCGTGCTGCACATCTGCCGGAAGACGATGATGATGATGGATCTACAGAGGGGGCCAGCACTCTGCAAGGGACTGTTCTGATTGTTGAGCCCCTGCAACAGCTTCCTCCTGCGCAACCAGATATTACTTATGATGAACCACAAGGTATTCTTTCTGCTTGTGTGCACTCTGCTAATCGCTTCTCATTTTCTCTTTTTACTTTCAGAACCGCCTGTGGTGGAGGATGTGCCCATGGGAGGGCTTGACCAAGCGGCAACAGAGTTTGACAGGACGGAGAAAGAACCTACTCCAGTGGGTGGTTCTGCTCAGCCTGATGAGGTTGGTCAGGAGTCTCACCAAGCCATGACAGAGTTTGACAGGACGGGAGAGGAGGCTGCTAAGACTGTCACGACTCAGTCTGCAGAGGATCAGAGTGAGGGCCAGTCAGGTAGGTGTCTTCTTCAGACCCAGACTGCTCTTTCTTATACGTTTCTTTTTACCTGCACCTTCTTGATTTCCCTGTTTTTATTTTAATGTGATAGGTTCCGCTGGGCAGGCCGTCCCTACGCCTGTTCAGACTAACCAGGAGGTGGTGGAGCCTCTCCAGCATGAGAGGGTGGAGCAGCAGAGCTTGGCTTCCGCCCTAGTGGTGGAGACTGTCGTGTCTCCCCCTGTTCAGAAGTCTACTCCTCCTGTCCAGAGGCCTACTCCTCCTGGTAAGAAGGCTGCTCCTCCTCCTCCCAGAGGCTTTAAGCAGGTCCTTGCCCCTACTCCCGAGGATCTGGCGCGTGTGGTTAGTATTTCCTTTTCCTCTCTTCCCTCTTGTAGAGTCAATTCGTTATGTGCCTTACTTTGCTGACGACATTTTTTTACCTTTTGTTTTCTTCAGCAGCAATTGAGGGCTAGGAAGGTGCAGTCTGCTGCGGCTCTTCAGACCTCCGCTCCCACTGCGGGCCAGCTTAAACCCCCTGCAGAGGGTGCTCAGCAGACTGTGGCTGAGCCTGAGGTCTCTTCTCATTCCCAGAAGAGGCCAGCAGAGAGGCAGAGTGAGGAAAAGCTCCTCCTCAGAAGAAGACTCGTCTCCCTGCTGGCTCCCCTCGGATCGTTGTTGTTGAGGACGACGTTGCCCCCAAAGGTGTGTACCCCTTACCTGGTCTTAGCTCCGGCCTTTTCCCTTCTGTGGAACTGACTGGACTTTCTTTTGGCTCAGGTTCTCTGCAGAGGGAATCGGCAGACGACCAGCACGAGGCTCAGGGGCGGGAGCAGATGTCCGTGACCTTCCCTGATCCCAGTGAGTGGTTGAAGCTTCTGGCAAGTCGCTTCTCACCGGACTATGCTGTTCAAGATGTCCCTCTGGTGAGTTGTCTGTCCTTTTTACAGTCATCTGTTTATGACATTAAGTTTTCTTTTTGATCTGCTTTTTCCTTGATTACAGGCTGCGCGGGCCGGCGCCTTCATTGGGGAGTTCTGCCATGCTGTAGGGTTGGGTAGACATGAGGCAGATCTCCCTGAACTGCAGCAGCTTAAGGCTCAGGTAGCACAGCAGAGAGCAGAGTATGCCAAGCTGAAGGCTCAGAACTCTCTGATTGTGTCTACCTGCCGCGAAACTGAAGAGGAGAGGGATGCTCTGATTGTGGAGCGCGACACCTTGCGGACCGTCAACCAACGCATGGAGGGTCAGGCGGCGCAAGCAGAGGCTATCGCGGCTGAGCATTCCCGGCTCTCTTCCCAGCTTAGTGAGGCGTTGTCTCGAGCTTCGACAGTGGAGACTAAGCTGAAGACCTCCGAGGCCCGGCTGCAGGCAGCGTTGAAGGAGCAGGAGCAGCTAAGGGGTCAACTCTCTGCTATACGGGCTGATCATGAAGGCTGCTCTGCTAAATTGGCTCTGCAAGCCAAGGAGGCTGAGGCAGCTCTGAGACAGAAGGAGGAGGAGTTAGGGGCAGAGTTCTCCAAGTTCCTTTCTGAGAGGGTGGCTCAGCAGGCTAGGGAGGCTGAGGTGGCCCTAAAGCAGAAAGAGACTCAGCTGCTGGCGGAGGAGGCTGCCCGGGCTGCGCAGATGGAGGAGGCTTTCGGGAACAAGTACTGGGAGGACTGCAAAGTTGCGGTCCGCAGGGTTCTCTGGCATTTGCAGCCCTCTTTCAACTGGGATGCCTTTAAGGATGCCTACGCCAGTCAGGTACATATGCGACCTCCGGTGACTCAGGAGCTCTGAGATCTGGAGTTGCTCTATTCTCTGCCTTTAGAGGGAGAGTCTTCAGAGCAACAAGCTGATGGGAGCTCTGCAAAGGATGGCAGCTCCGTTCCTAAGCTAGGAACTCGGGCGGCTATCTCATGCTTCGCCTCAGTCTTCTTGTGACTCCTGTGTGAGCTGCTGAGGTAGGTGAGCTGGGAGCCTGTGCTGAACTGATTGCAGTCCTCCGTTTTTGCCCTCCGATGATATCCTAATTGACTTATCTTGTAATATTTGTAACTAAATAGTCAAACATTTCCTTCTCATCTGTATTTGCTTCCTTCTTTTGATTAGGTAGCCGCCGTTGTTGTAGTACTATGTAGCACTCTGATTTGGCTTATAGTCAGATCTTCTTATGTAAGATTCAATTATTTTTCCTGCAATGCGAGTTGCGTTCCTCTTTTGACTTCTGTGCTTTCTATTTGATGCATACCAAGTTTTGTTATTTCTGCTAAGTACTTGCGTTCTGCTCTGATAATGAGTTTGCCGTGCCATCAAGCAATATATCTGGGTGTTGTCATTTACTTGGCTTGGTGGCCGGTGAGATTTGCTCAGAGGTGGGATTTTAGGGGCCCTTTACTCTTCTGTTCTGCCTTATGCATGACAAGGATTCAACAATAGCAGAGCAAAGGAGGTATTTTGACGCCCTAAGTCACGATGATTCTGGGAGTTTTGGGGTTCACCCTTTAGCTCCTTCTGCCATCTTTTTCGTGTCGGGGTACGTTTTGGTTCTTAGGAACTCTGGCGTCCCCATTAACCTTAGGTGTCTATGACTTATCCTTGCTGCTTTTTGGGCCTTCGGCCCTGCAGGTTTAGAGGTAGAGGTCTATGACATCGGTAAGTCGAGCCGACATCCGATCACTCTGCGGGCCTCGGGGGCTCTGGACAGAGTTAACCTTTTGGCCGGCTCCCTTTCTTCATTATATAGTTTACTTGTGTCTGAAGAGCCTCTTCAGCCTTCAGTCTGACTCAGACCCTGTTTTCTTTTGCCAGACTGTGGTATTTTTTCTCAGTCTGCTAAGGGTCTATCTGATTTTGGCATTTTGTTTTTCATAAAGAATTGATAAGGGGACGGGGGTTTAATGCGAAATGGAGAGTGGTGGACAAGGCCTTTCATTCATGGGCGTTTTGATACAATCTGGGTTACACGAAGTATTTTTTCAATATTCGGGCGTTCCAGTTGCTTTTCAGTTCACTTCCATCCATTCTTTTCAGTCTGTAGGTTCCGGGGTGTAGCTCTTCACTAACCTGGTAGGGTCCCTCCCACTTGGCTGACAGCTTTCCGTGTATTTTGTCTTTTTGCACAGCTGCTGCATTTCTGAGTACTAGATCCCCTACCTCCAGAGGCCTAGCCTTCACTTTCCGGTTATAGTATCTGCTGACTCTGGCTTTGTAGGCTTCCATTCTGAACCTAACTTCGTTTCTGTATTCATCCAGCAGATCTAGATTTGTCCTCAGGGCTTCGTCGTTCAGACCTGGCTCAAATAGGCTGATCCTCAGACTCTCGGACCCGATCTCAACAGGCATGACAGCTTCAGAACCATATACCAGGTGGAAGGGGGTCTGCCCAGTTGATTCTTTGACTGTGGTTCTGATCGACCACAGAGTGTTAGGCAGCTCTTCTAGTCACTTGCTTTTTTGCTCCTCTAGCTTCTTCTGTAGGCCTATCAGGATCTGCTTGTTAGCGGCTTCGGCCTGACCATTGCACTGAGGGTTGCAGACTGAAGATAGGGCATATTTGATCCCAAACTGCTCCAACCACCCTAATAGGGGCATGTTGTCAAACTGTCTCCCGTGGTCGAAGACGAAAGCCTTCGGAATCCCGTATCTAGTGATGATGTTCTGCCACAAAAATTTTCTGACGGCTGCTTCTGTGATGGTGGATAGGGCTTCTGCCTCTATCCACTTAGTGAAGTAATCTACCCCCACAATTAACCATCTCTTTTGATATTGGGCCGTTGTGAAGGGTCCCAGGATGTCTAGCCCCCATTGGGCGAATGGGATAGGGTTGTAGATTGGCATGAGGTCGTTTCCGGGCAGCTTGATGTTCGGCGCAAACCTTTGGCAGCTGTCGCATTTTTTCACCAGAGCTTCAGAGTCAGCTTTCATTGTAGGCCAATAATAACCGGCTCTGAGAGCTTTATGGGCCAGAGCTCTTGGTCCGATATGGTGTCCGCAGAGTCCCTCATGAATCTCCCTCAATATGTAGTCTGCATCTCTCTGCCCTACGCATTTGAGTAGGGGCAGAGAAAAAGACTTCCTGTATAGCTCGTCCCCGATCAGGCAGTATCTGCATGCTGTCAGCTTGAGTTTTCTTGCTTTCATTTTCCCTTCTGGTAATTTGCCAGTCTGTTTATACTCAGCGATCTCCTTGATCCACTTTGGCATATCTTCCAGTTCCAAAACTCGCTCTGCATCCTCGCAGATTGCACTGGTGGGTCTGACTTCCACCAGAACAGACCTGTTCAGCTCTTGCAGACTGCTGCTTCCCAATTTGGACAGGGCATCTGCTTGTGCGTTCCGTGCTCTAGGCACTTGTTCAATTCTAAAAGTTTCAAAATTTGAAATCAGAGACCTCATCCTGGCTAGGTAGCTCTGCATCGTCGGCTCCTTGGCCTCAACTGAGAGTCAATTTTGAGGTGGACGTGCTTGGCTTCCAGGGTCTGGCAGAGCTGTAATCCAGTGATGGCCGCTTCGTACTCTGATTCATTATTGGTTGCCGAAAACATGAACTTCAAGGCATATTCAATGATTTTTCCCTCTGGGGTTCTGATGACCACGCCTGCCCCAGAGCCGTTGATGGTTGCAGACCCATCTGTAAAGACTTCCCAGGCTCTGTGCTCTCCTCCTGATTCCTGATAGGCACACTCTGCTAGGAAGTCAGCTAGAGCTTGTGCTTTTATGGCGGGTCGTGGGGCGAATTTGATACTGAACCCTGTCAGCTCCAGGGCCCAGTTCATGATTCTCCCTGATTTGTCTACCTTCTCCATTGCCTTTTCCAGAGGCATATTTGTCAGCACAGTGACGGGATGTGCGTCAAAATATGGCCTCAGCTTTCTGGTGGCCAGCACTACTGCGTAGGCTGCCCTCTCTATCAATGGTAGCGTGTTTCTGCACCCGTGAGGGTGTGGCTTACAAAATATACCGGCTGCTGCTTCTTGTTCTCTTCCTTCAGCAGGACTGCACTCACAGTTGCAGCTGTAACGACAATGTATAGGAAGAGAGCTTCCCCTGTCTTGGGTCTGGCTAGTGTTGACAGGCCAGAGAGGTGTGACTTCAACTTCTGGAATGCCTCATTCTGCTCTGCTTCCCACCTGAACTCTTTTTTCCCCTTCAATATTTTGAAGAATGGGAGAGCTTTCTCTGCAGACTGAGCTATGAATCTGGACAGGGCTGTCATTCTGCCTGTCAGCCTCTGGATGTCTCTGATGCTTTTAGGCTCTGGCAGATCCATAGCTGCTTTCACTTTGTCGGGCTTCGTGTCGATCCCCCTTTCGCTGACCAGATAGCCCAGGAATTTCCCTGACCGTACTCCAAACACGCATTTCTTAGGATTCAGTTTCATGCTGTGTTTGCGGAGGTTGGCGAAGGTCTCCTTTAGGTCTGCTATATGGTCAATCTCAGTTTTGCTCTTGGTGATGATGTCATCAACGTACACCTCCAAATTCCTTCCCCTTTGACCGGCAAAGACCTGATCCATCAGCCTTTGATAGGTGGCGCCTGCGTTCTTCAGCCCGAAGGGCATCATGACATAGCAGAATACCCCGACAGGGGTGATGAATGCCGTCTTCTCCTTGTCTGCAGGGTCCATGAAGATCTGATGGTATCCGCTGAACGCGTCCATGAAGCTGAGTAGAGCGTGCCCACTGGTAGAGTCTACCAGCTGGTCGATTCTTGGCAAGGGATAGCAGTCCTTGGGGCAGGCTTTATTGAGGTCTGTGAAGTCAACGCACATCCTCCAGCTCCCGTTCGTCTTCTTAACCATTACCACATTGGCCAACCATTCTGGATATTTGCAGGGCTCTATGAACCCTGCCTCAAGCAGCTTCTGAACTTCTTCCTTGATGGCTTTATTTTTCTCCGCAGAGTAGTTCCTCCTATTCTGCTTCACAGGTCTGTATCCTGCAGCGGTGTTTAACTTGTGGTTGATGGTGGCTGGGTCCACCCCAGGCATCTCAGCTGCCGAGAAAGCGAACACATCTGCATTCTCCTTCAGCAGACTGATTAGGTTGACTCTGGTTTCAGGATCCAGGTCTTTGCCTATCCTGACTGCCCTGCCTTCTTCCGGTCCCAAGAGTACCTCTTCGGTCTCTTCCCCCGGTTCAGGCTTATTTGCCTCCTGCTCTGCTTCTGGCCGAGCATCGGCCTCACTGATAGCAGCACACTCTTCCTCTCTTTGCTTGGCCTCTTTGGTATTTCCTTCCTTTCTTTCTTTCTCGGCTTCTTCAGCCTGGTCCTTCTTGGCTTCTTCGGCCTCTTTCTTCTTTCCTTCTTTCTTTTCCTTTCTCCTCTTTCTCCTAGACCCAGAGTGGTCAGGAGGAGGAGGTCTTTTATCCTTCTTTAGGGCGGTCAGATTGCATGACCTAGCTGCTCTCTGGTCTCCCTTCAGTCTGCCCACTTCTCCAGTACTGCTTAAGAAAAGCATGGTCTGATGATGGGTTGACGGGATTCCCTGTACTGCCTCGATTAACTTCCTTCCCATCAGAGCGTTGTATGGTGACGGGAGGTCTACCACCAGAAACTCTTGTACTACTGCTCTCTTCACTCCGTTCTGCCCCTCTGTGGTCACTGTCAGATGTATTTTCCCCTCTGGGATGATGGAATTCCCCGTGAATCCGACGATTGGAGTTCCTCCTTGCTTCAGCATTGAACGATCTAGCTCCATTTTATCGAAGGTATCCTTATAAAGGATATTCACGGCGCTCCCGCCATCTACCAGTATTCTTCGCACATCTATCCTGCTAATCTCCAGAGTGACCACAAGAGGGTCAGAGTGCGGGAAACTGATGCCTTTGCAGTCTTCTGCTGTGAAGGTCATGTTTGGTAGATCTGGGCTCAGCTCTGCCTGGTTGATGGAGTAGAGGTTGGGGTGGGTGAGTTGCCTTAGATGAGCCCTCTCTCCCCCTATCGAGCTAGAACTGCCAAATATGACGTATACAGTCTTCTTTTTCCCTTCCTTGATCTCTGCTCGCTTGTCCTGCAATGTCTGCCCTTCGCTCTGTTGCTCCTTCTCCTTGATCCCCTGATTCCAGGCGAGGTACTCTTTGAAGTAGCCTCGTCTGATCAGGCTTTCCAGATCGTTTTTCAGGCTTATGCAGTCTTCTGTATTGTGGCCCGGCGCCTCATGGAAAGCGCAGAACTCTGCCATGTTTGAGCCTAGGCTTCTCTTCTTGGTGGGTGGTGGTCTGTGCCACCTGCTGTCATCTATGTGGGTCAGAAAGATCTCAGCCCTTGGCGCGCTGAGGTTGCTATAGTTGTTATATTTCTCTTGGGCCTTCAGCCGGTCTGCTTCTCTCTCTGCTTCTTTTTGTTTTTCTCTCCCTCTGCTCTGATGGGGCCTGGGGCCTCCAAAATTCAGTCTGCCTCCCATGAACTGGTGCTCATTCTGCCTGGTATCCTGTCTAGCAGGTCTGCCTGTTTCTGCTCCGTGTGTCGATGCTTTGTTGAAATCTTCGACGGCTATGTATTTTTCTGCCAGGGCCAGGGCCTCGCTGAGTTCTTTCATGGTGACCCATTTAAGATCATCTCTGAATTTACTGGTGTGGGGTAGGGCGTTCCTCAGAGCGTGCAGAGCGAGCTTCTGCTCCAGCTCTGGGATGTGCACCAGCTCTTTGTTGAACCTCCCTATGAAATCCCGCAAGCTTTCATTCTGAGTCTGCTTCAGCAATAGCAGCTCATGTGTGGATTTGTTCCTCCTACTTCCGCTAACGAAATGCTCTTTGAATCTCTTCTTCAGTTCATCAAAGTTAGCAATCGTTCCCTGGGGAATAGTTCTGAACCAGGTTTGTGATATCCCTGTCAGAGTGGCAGGGAAGTGTCTGCACCATGTGGCCTCATGGTAATTTCCTAGTTCCATGTGGGTCTCGAAGGCTGCCACATGCTCCTTTGGGTCTCCCTCCCCTTCGAACTTGAGATTGGACGGGAGCTTCGCTTTCGACACTCTGGCCGCAATGATTTCAGGTGTGAAGGGAGACTTGGAAGGAGATCTAATCTCCTCTGCTGGTGAGACCACAATGGGTCTGGAGTTGACTCTATGGGTTATGAGTCCTCTGAGGTCTGTGGGGGCTCCATTATCGCCAGAGCCCTTTTCTGGTATTGTTCCTAATCTCAGGCTGACATGCCTTCTGACCGTTCCGCCACCAGGCGCAGACAGGGCCTCTTCAGCTCCTGAGTTGTGCCTGGTTCTGGGTCGCGGCTGGACATTCTGGGCCACGCCCCTTGGATTTCCTCTGTGGACAGATCTCCGGCTTAAGCCTGCCGTATACCCTGTGGGTGTCGGTTCCTTGAACATACTGGGATGATCTTGCTGCATTATTTCAGTATCCCACTCTGCTTCCTGCCAGCCCCTCTTGATGTACCCGGGTCCAGAGCGGCTAGATAGGCCATACTCCAACGTCGGGGTGGGTGTGATGTTCGTCATATTGTACCCGCATAAGGGGTCTGCTGTGGCTGTCTCCTCTTCAGATGACAGCCGCAGGTGCCTTCGAACTGAATCGTGTGTTCCAGTTCTTTTTCTCTTTCGAGCAGGTTGGCTTCCAACAGTTTGCATAAACTGTTGAGCAGACTGCAGCACTTTAAAGGCTGCTTGAAGTTGCTCCGGTGTGGGCATGACCACTAAGCTGCTTGGCTGTGGGGACTGCCTGGTTTCACGGTGGGGGGTGATGGTGTTTTCACTCCTGCCTGATCTGGTGGTAGCAGCACTACCCCTTCTTGTTGATCTCGTGTTTGTTTCTCTCAGTGGAGAGTTGCTTTCTCCTCCTGAACTGTCGGAACCGAGCGTTTCTGAGGTTGGAACCACCATTGCGAAGTTGTAGATTGGGCTTTTCTACTCTTCCCCTCCTTCTAGCGCCAAATTGTTTCTGTCTAAGACAGCAACAGTGAATGTGGTGGTGGGTACTCGGTGGAATCGTGGCTCCCAAACGTCCTTCGTGGTGGTGGTTACCTGCAAAACAAGGAGAAACCTCGGGGGTGGTTTCGAGGATCGCCTCTCCGATGCCTAAGTCAGTCCAAATTGAGCACAAGATCTCTAGTAGAGAGAAAACGAGTATCAAGTGCAAGTATTTTGTGAGTGCCTTATTGAACGTACCTTACCCATGCATGGGCATGGGTATTTATATGAGACATGGACTTGTAACTGACCTAGTAAAGTGAGTGGGCCTCTTTGGAAGTGGGCCAAGGTGGAACGAGGCCTTCATTAAACTCCAGCCTAGAGGCTATGTCCGGAGCGGTCTGCCTGAGGAGGTCTGCTCTGCTCCAGGCGCTCTGACGTGGAGTGGCAGGCTGCTGCCAGCTGGAGGTCTGCTAGGTAAACCCCATACATATGTGATTTTCTTTTACAAATATTCTAACAACAAAAGCAAATTAAAAGATGTCCTGCCAAGTTCGAGTAGCAAACTCGCAGGCTACTAAGACTTGAGATCTAAGAGCTTTTTGACAATAAAACGAGCGGAATAAAGAAAGACGATAATGGATATTATTCTGCACTAAAGTAACGTTATCTCAAGTCGCCGAACATCCCTTACTAAGATCTTGGATCACACCTGCTGGCAGTGGCGAAGCCAGAATTTTAATTTGAGGGGGGCCGAAAATAAATAAGCTAGTTTTTACGTTTCGTAAGAAATGAAGAAGTGGATAGTTAATAATAAAGGAGGGAAAATGTAGTCATGGGGATTAAACTTGCTATATAGTTGTCACTTGTTATCGACTCCCCAATAAAACCAAGTTATAAATTTTGTAAGTATATTTTGGGCAAAAACATTTTTTAACTTAGACCAAGGGGGAGGCCATGGCCCCCGCCAGCCCCCCTTGTCTCCGCCCTGCCTGCTGGATTAGACCCCCGCCAACATGTCAGATCTATACTCCCAAGCTAAACTCAAGCCTTCCCATAATTCCCGAAGTTCAACTTGCATTGGGGAAGCCGCATAGACCACCTTGTGGGTTACTTGACCCGCAACTATCAGGTGTCAACCAACCTCTAAGCTATTCTTCCCTTTAAGACCATTCTCACTCATCAACAAAAAATACTTGTCATCCCTCTCTCTCTACCACTTTCTTTCTCATCTTCATAAAAAATATCATGATTCATGACATAAACATAAAATGTCTCCCACTCATGACACACAAAAATTATACATCCCTCTCTCTCTTACTTTTTTACCATATCTCACCAAACTTTCTCTTATTTTTCATACATTTATATAATATAATATTAAATTTATATATAAGTAAGTAATGAAAACATTATTTTTAATTAAATTTCGTTTATTAATTTTTATTTAATTTCATTTTATTAATTTTTTAATTAAATTTGTATAAAATGCACCCAATTACTCTATTTTTTAGATTTAATGAAAGAAAATGAAAATTTTCAAGTGTCACAAAATATATCAAAATGGATGTTATTTTATAGAGCACAAAAAAATTAGACCATTGATGATTTTTTTATTTTTTTTACTTTTTTTATTTTACAGAAATTAGGTTACAAAATATGAATGCAAAAGGAAAAAGCTGTTCTGATTTGTTGCGTCAGTGCCGCGTGTCAGCGCTTCATTCGCTGGGCAACTGACGCGTCAGAGGAGGAAGCCAAATTTTTTTGGCTGAGATCAAAACGGCAGCGTTGTGGCTTGATTTCAGCAAAAAAAAATTATTTTATACACCCAGCAGTGGGGCCCACGCTTATGTATTGTTTGATGATTTAAATCATCCCATGTATTTTTTCTTGGTTGATGATCAATAATACATGGGATGTAATTTTTTAGAGCATGAGTGGGAGCCATGTTTTTTTTTTTTTAAGTCATCACTCATGTTTCATGACCAAAAAATACATGGGTGGGAATGCTCTAAATGAGTTCCACAAACCATTAACCAATAGTATCTCCATCCCATCTGATGGAGTTGGCAGCCCAAAAGCAACGAACATAAGGGCATGCAGAACGTCTAGGTTTTTGTATCGTGTCATCCATATCCGAATCTTCTACCGCACAATTTCTGTAACATTTGTTTATCACTCTTTTTTTAACACAACATTAATGGGTTATTTGGTTAGGAAGGGCACAAGAAAGGGAAAAGGGAGTAGCTAGGTTGATTCCATTTATTTAATGTTATTAGGTTGGAACATTTTGCCTTTTCCTTCCCCCTCTATTACCTCAAATCCCTTGATTTGATTCTCCAACCCCCTTTTACTTACAAACTACAACCCACCACCTTCACCCAATCCACTACCACAACCCCATCCCCACTACCACCATCCCAATCCACCCATTGCCTTAGCTACCATGCGACCACCCCTACCTAGTGTAAACCACCCTAACCCCCTAAAACCTACACACCCCCTAAATCAGCTAGACCAACCCTAAAAACCACATCAACTCAAGAACAATATCCACCCCCTCAAAACCATCCATACGCCCGACCGCCTAAAACCATACCCCACCCCTGAAAACCAACTAATAGCCACTTGAAAACCATCTTTTACCCGCCTAAAACCACCCTTATCCCGTATCGGAGGAGGAGAGAGAGATGCCAGTAGGGGAGGGGAAAACAAGGAGGATGCGACAGCAGCAACAAGGTTAGAAGAGGAAGAATGGTGGAAGAGAGGTAGAAGAAGAGGAAGAGAGGTAGAATAACAAAACCCTATATGTCCCTATCCAAACAACAATTTTGTCTAACACATTGTTTGGATAAAAGAAATATGAGGGGAAAATTTCTCTTCCTTGAGAAAAAAATTTGGGGAAAGGGAGGGGAAGGAGAGGGAGGGATTCATTTCCCTTTTCGTTTATTAAGCATAATCCCTTCAAATTGAAAAGATTAGGAGGGAAAACGAACCACACATTTTCCCCCCCTTTCTCTCTCCCTCTTCCTTCCTTCTTTGCTATACAAATAAAGCTTAAGAGTTTTTCTTCCCTTTTTCCCTCTATTTCTTTCTCTGTTTCATTTTCTTTATCCAGTGAAAATCATGAGCCCCCTAATATCTTTAATGTTTCATTAGTAAATATTACAAATAGTTAATATCGTGAAACATGTATAGAGACTAATCCAAAAACATATTGCATTATGACATTTAATATGTTTATTAAAAACCTCGATGATTATTAAAAGGTAAATAACATAAAAGTCAAATAGGAATTATACTAATACATACATATATTGAAATTAATCAATTGGGCCATACCCATGAGACAGGCCTAACACATTTGAGTACCACACAACTGGGTCCAAGACCCAATTGTTGGGCCATCCCTTAAATCCAATAATATCCTCACAACTGACAAGTCAACACAACTTGATTTTTATGAGGCCAAAGGCGAAACCCCTTTGGCAGATGATACAAAATGCCAATACTTTTTCTTATAAAAAAATTTCCTCTGGCTCATAAAAGCAATAATGATTACATTTAGTAAAATTTAATAGCATTTTTATTACAAGCTTTCCAACTTTAGAAGACCTTTTGACCTTTAACAAGCTACCTAGGTATGAATTATGAAGGTAATGCACATAGTAGTTGATTTGCAATACCTTTAGATGGTAGTGTACTAACAAGGATATATAGATGCATATAGTATATGTAGATTACAAAATCTTTACAATAAATTCGGCGTTAATTAAGTTCTTTTTTTGTATAAGTTATCTTTTACATTATTAAGGAAGTTTTTTTAATACTTAGAACTAGACCTGAGGTATGGAATATCACAGGCTTTATAAATGTTATAATTACTAGTTTAAAACAACTAATACTATTTGTTGCAAATATAATATTAGTATAAAAAGTAAAATAGCTAAAAAAAATTACAACTCATCTTATTAGTCTTGCTCTATTGTTTAAACTATCTAGTATTTTACAGGCACCTTATTATTAACAGAGAGCCGTGTAACACTCTAAACACTTTATAGACTATCTTGTTAGACGTCAATTTAGGACATTAAATGAGAACTTAAAATTGGATTTACAATAAATTTATTGTTCTACACAAGTTAATTTTTGTATATAAATGACTTTTACCCTTTTCCCCTCATTTTTTAATATCTTTCGCACTACCCATTAACAATTCAAAGTATACCTTCCAAAATGCGATCTTCCAAATTAATTTTGTATAGGTGATCCATTTTCTGGCTTGATAATGTTGACTATCAAATTGTGGAACAACTACTTATTGATACAGAGACTAAGAAGTCATCTCTTTAGATTGCACTGTTAGTAAAAAGCTAAGCTGCAAAATCTATTTTGCTTGATTCTGGTTCCCTCCCTTTATTAAGAGACTAAGAATTTTCCATGAATGGTGGCCTCTTTGAATTTAATCTAAGCTTGAAGATGGCGTTACATATAGATATAGTATTATATATGAATACTTTGGTTGAAAGTATTCTCAATGCTTAATTAAAGTTCTAAATCTATTGTTGTTTGATAATTAAACCTGGTTTTATGTAGGGGTATCGGGTATCTTATGCAAAAATACTTTTCACATACAAAAATGATTTAAAAGTTTAAGTTATGATGTGTCAACTTTTAGATTTTGTTTTTTCCGACTTATTTTCAGTTCAACACAATAGTTTTACTCCTATAGTTCACTATTCGTTCAGTTTAGTTTGGTTATTTTAAGTTCAACCCAGTTATTCAGTTCAGTTTTGAACTAAACAGATGTGAAAACAACTTAACTGAATTCAACTGAAAGGAATAGTAATATGTGAAAGTAAAAATATTTTCTAGAGCTGAATTGAACTAAACTGATCTGTATGGAGCTGAACTGAATTGAAACGAAAATAAGTTGGAGAGAACATACCGTTATATTCAATTCAATTGTTTTCAGTCAAAGAAAAGCATATCTTCAGTTGGTTGAGCAGAGTATGGGAGGGGAGTTTGAAGGAAGGAAAAAACATTTTTAAAGGAAAATAGTTAGTGCGAGATCATTCATAATGGGACAAAGAGTCCATGAATAGATATTGTGAAACCTCTAAAGGAGAATGACGTTCCTAACATTGCTTTACACTTAATGGAACTAACCTAGCAAAATGATGAGTTGCAAAAGTCCCTCCCCTACGAACATGAGACCAAATTAAAGAATGAAAGACTTTGCTTAGAGCTAAAACATGCATCCTCTACAATATCATCAAGATTGAATAAGAAACACATTCCTCGCTCAAGATGCTTCACAAGAGTTTGAATCCGTCTCCACAATCACATTCTTGAACTCATGAGCCGCCTTTTCCATCCGTAGGGCCATACGAAGAGCCTTCCCTTTTGCAATATTTGGTGACCACCTAGATAGCACGAATGCGTCTTGTTGATTATTAGAGATATATTAGGATACTAAAGATATGATAAATATCTTTAGGATATATTAGTAGTTAGGATATAATATTATCTTATAGGAAATATTATTATCTTATGATTTATTTCCAATAAGTATCAGATAAGTATTAGGAATATATCTCTAATATTGTTGCACATAATATAATTCCATCATTCTCATCAAGCTAACCGCCCCATCTCCTTAAACCAAAGCGTTAGAGTTAACTTTGATACGACCACTAGGGGGTGGTGTTCAGTGGCGACTTGTAGTCTTAATCTACTAATTAATACAATCCATTATCGGCTGGGAAAGCACAAGCCTTCTCAAGCAATGACTTGGTTGTGGTTTGCATCCCATTCCCACCATCT
This sequence comes from Patellifolia procumbens, assembly GCA_947645195.1. Taxonomy (NCBI): domain Eukaryota; kingdom Viridiplantae; phylum Streptophyta; class Magnoliopsida; order Caryophyllales; family Amaranthaceae; genus Patellifolia; species Patellifolia procumbens. The sequence continues at coordinate 1,035,385 of CANSGD010001175.1, forward strand.
TTCGACGGTGCCACAACCTCCACACAATGAAACCTGCTACCACAACCTGATCTTTTTGCATTTACTACCAGCCTTCGAAAAGCTCGAGCCTTGGGGTGTTTCTATCCGTAGGCACAAGCTCTTTACATCCGCTGTTCAGCTAAACCTCCTTTGCAACAATTCTCAAGCAAGCAAGTTAGAGAGAATTCATGAAAATTTGATTTCTTGTATATACCTTTCTGATGTGCAAGAGTTTTTTCTTACATTGATATAATCTCATATTTATTTAAAAAATGTACAAAATTCTTCTCTATATTCCTACATACAATATGGCTAATTTAAGTGCTAGTCCAGCAACTGTGGTTAGTAAATTCAATTGCCAGTCCTATACCACTGGATAGAAGACCCAGATCTCCTCAACGCGGACATCACGTGAAAGTTCGTCACTATCAATAGCTCCTTACTTTACCTGGACCCTTCCTTTCCCATAGCCGCTGGCTCACGACCTTTCGACCTTCGCTAAAGAAGAGAAATTTCACATTCACCCATACTTCTTTCGTTTTTCTCTGTTGCATTATTTCTCATTTATATAAGTTGCATATTAATTGCATCATGTATTCACGTGCATGTTCAGAAAGGTCCCTTTTTATCTTTTGTATTAACTACTCCATCTGTTCCAAAATATAAATTCTGTTTTCTTTTGCGCAGTCTTCAAAATGCACTTTTGACCTTCTATATTTCCAATCGTATTAGTAAAACATATAAAAAGTTGATATCATAAAAGTACGTATTAAGGTGGTTCTAACAAGATTCCACATGAGTATGTTTTCTCGTACTTCCTTCATTTCTAAATAAGTAACACACTTCATATTTTCACGCTTGACAATGCATTATTTTAAACATTAATATCTACAATTATCAATAAGTGAAAAATTATAAAAAAGTTGATATTAAAAAATCACATTGAGACGAATCTAATCTCATATGACCATGTTTTTCCTAAAATATAAATCACTAAATCTAATTAAAGTATAAACTGTAGATAGTAAACACTATATAAATGTGTCACTTATTTTAAAACAGATGAAGTATATATTAATAAGTATATTTGGTCAAACATTTTGAAAATGTTTAACTCTCAAAAGAAAAGGAGCTTATAATATAGGACGGAGAGTATTAAGTAGTAGTCACTATCTTTTTTGATTTTTTAAAGTATACTATATCTATATCTAATACTCCCTCCGTTCCTAAATGTTGTTCCCATTTGCTTTTTCACGTTTGCCAATGCACATTTTATCTCGTGCATATCTCTAACAACATGTTAATAAAAATTATAAAAGTTTGATATTCTTGATGTACTCGTCGAGACGAATAAAACAAGATCCCACATGACTATGTTTTTTCTTATATATTGGAGACCATTTAGAAGATTCTCTCTACTTTCAAATAGTGTAAGATTCTAAATGGGAACAACAAAAGGGAACTGAGGGAGTACTAACTACCTAAGATGCATTCGAAAAAACCAAGCAAAAATATATTTCAAGAATTCTGCTCGAACTGAAGGGTTCTCTAAAGATTGTTTTCTTCCTAGCATTAATATTTAAAAGAACTAATTATTTGTGTACATGACTATATAAATGCATGTTAGAGCGTTACATAATACTTACTTCATATAGAAATATAAAATGTAATAGTGGACCTATCCAATTAGAATCTGAACACCTTAGCTTGAATTGAAGGATTACTTTCATGGGATGGTTGACGAAGAGAGAGGGGAAATGGTGTATCATTATCATTTGTCACTTTGTACTCATCAATCCTACTCACTTTCATAGTGTATTTTTTTTTTCTTGAGTGTGAAAAAGACATACAATGATTATTCTTATCACTAAATCCGCTGCATATTCATGTGTAAGCAACTACTTACTTCTAAGTAGCCACTAAAAGTACCTAATATAAGTACGTATTTGTTTCTCTATGTTCCAAATTAAAGTTTTATTCACGACTCATTAATGGACTTTTATTTATTCATATAGTTATCTTATTGTCATTTTATTTCCACTTATTTACTCGGCTAAGTCCGTATGTATAGAAGTATATTTGACAATCTAATAATACATGTCTAGTAATTTTTTTCCAAACATTTTAAAAATAGAATACATGATTATTTCTTTGTAGGGCCGGGGGTGATACATGTATATTTTTTGATTTGATCATTTGCCATATGCAAAATAAATGGCCTTGATTAATGACTAACTAGTTTTTAGGCTCCGGCGATGCTGGGGTGTTTAGAGAATATTTATCATATCTGCATCCAAAACTTTTTTTGCTCATTGCTTATGTGAACGTCTCCAAATGAGCAAAAAAAATATTGTGTGTATCAGGCTCATGATATAGAAAAATTGTAGGGTTTTTGCATGTTATTACAATCTAGTGATTTTAATCAACTAATCTCACTTTGTATGTCACATACAAGTTAAAAAACAAAATGAATTATTTTATTCATAATATACATTTAAGTCATATACTTTAACTTGCGGTTAAGAAATTTAAAAAAAGACTAAAAAATAAAATAAAATATCATCTTATTCATATCAATTATCATTTAGACCCCATAATAATATTTTTATTTGTGATAAGTGAATCACCAAGAGTGTGGTGGAGTAGTGGTTAAAACACTTTTTTTCATGTGTTGAGGTCATGAGTTTGAAATTTCATGTTGACAATAATTGCGGCTTTTATTTTATGCCCATGATATGGGCAATATGCAATTGAAGAGAGAAGAGTGTCATGTGGCAGCCAGTAATTGTTGTCAACGTCTTTTAGACCCGATGCTCCTGAATTATTATGCATTACAATTTACTAATAGTTGAAAATAATTAATGCCATTTAGTATAAACAAAACTTATAATTAAAAAATAAGATAAAAAATTGTCTATTTAAAATATGGATTTTGAAAGTTACTACTTATAACTCTTAGTTTTCACTTATATATCATCATTGATTTTGAAAGAAGAAGCAACAATAGCACATTAGTCTAGTGGTTGGAGCTATTTTCTTATATATTCAAGGTCATGAGTTCAAATCTTCATGTAGTTATGAGAAAGAAGTGGATAGAATGTCATCAAAGAGGGATAGCGACACGTAGCGGATTGCAATGCTTGGCTACGCTTTTTAATATATATATATATAGATATGAAGTATATAATAAATTAATAACTACAAACTAATAGTAGGCTATAGTAAAACCATGCATCCTGCTTCTATTTAGACATTTCAGAAAATATACATGAGTCTCTCTACAAATACATTTCTGAAAAGTATTCGACTATTATGTTCAAACAGAAAATGTGTTTATTTTATTGGTTATGTTATAGGGTTGAATATAAGTATTAGATATATTTCTAAAAACGTATTTGAAATTTTAAGCCAATTCACACGTCAAAATCAATTTTATAAATGTTTATTATAACACTCAAAACTTTCTTTCTTAATTACTTATACATAACGTTGCAAACTATATACTCCCTCCGTTTTTTTTAATATGCACATTTTTCCATTTGGAGTGTTTTTTTAATTGGTACATTTCTACCTTTTCTCATAAATGGAAAATAGGCTCACCTAATTATTACACTTCTTTCCTACTTTTTTTTTCCTTCTCTCTACCTTTTTCACTTTTTCCTTACTTTTACTAACCTTTTCTCTTAGTTTTGTACTTTTTCCTTGGTCTGCGCGCAAAAGCAAACATGCATATTAAAAAAAACGGAGGTACTACAATATTTTCCGTCAATTGATTAAGTTTTCTATGTATACAAAATCTTGCTTTTGTCTTTTAGATTACTAGTCAAAAGACCTAACTAACCAATCAACACTAGCTACCTACTTGGTAAAAGTTTATTTTTAAACAATTGAAGAGTGCTTAAGAAAGTTATAGTTGACCTAACCATGTAAGAGGAACAAGTTCAAGATCAAAAAATGATGTATATCGTGCTATTTGAGGAGCTATTATTATGTTCGATTAATCCATCATCGAAATGTATATTTCATGCTTAAGAAAATAGAAACAGTTTTGAATAAAGGAAATGATTTAAGTGATGATTTATGGTTACAAATAAGGTAGTCAATAGGTGTATGCCATTTCTCTAACTTCCGACAAAGTGAATCTTTTTGATTAAAGCTACATTTTTATGTGATAATTTACCATCATTGATATTTTTTGCTATGATTTCACTTTTTTATCACTATTTTTGTTTCTACTTCTACATGTCCATTGAATTTCGTTAGTTTATACTCCCTCCGTTTCCTAAAAATCGTTACACTTGCAAAAACACAAGAACCAATAAAGTGGGTATAAAAGCATGACAATGATAGGAAAAAGTAACTTTAGGAGAGAGAATAAAGAATAAAATTTTTTAGGAGAGTATAAAGAATAAAAAGTTGGTGGGGCCATATATCCCAAAATGGTAAAAGTAAAGTGTAACAATTTTTGTGAAACGTATTAAAAAGGAAAGCGTAACAATTATTGAGAAACGGAGGGAGTATATTTCTACAAAATTGCAATAATTTATGCCTCACTTTGGTCATAATTTTTGACTGATACTCCTACATAAAATAGAATGTTAGCATGTAATATGTTATTTAATTTGTCTCAATATTTATGCTCAAAATATAAGGTTTTTTTTATCACTTTTATCAATATATATAATTAACGATATTAATAGGCAAACTTGTGGATCAACAAACATAAAAATCAAACTGTAGGGATTTTCATAAAATCTAAAGGTAGGAAAAATGAAGAAAAAAAAGTTGAAGGTATGAAAAATGATTAGATTTCAATGGTAATAATCACTATAGACCACTGTCGAAGAAATCATTATACTTGGAAGGATAATGTTGAGTTGGTGTGGTGCAAGAACAAAAACTCTCATTAAACCATGTCATGAATATATAGAGGAACTTTATTCAAATTACAAATGAAGTTTATCTTTATAAATGAAATATGTTTACGACAAAAATATTTTTGCATGCCCTACAATCTATCCACTTGCTGGATCTCTGGAATTGATGAAATGAAGAAATGGTTATATTATACTCCACATGCAAATGGATTATTTGCGTTAGTTATAACATATATAAGATATAATATTGAATATTGTTTTGCATGCATGCAAATGCAATCAACTTCGAGATCATCATTCTTAGAAATTTACAAGTTAACGGAGATAATGTTGATTTGCAAAAAACAATAATCGGCTCCTCTAAGTTTCTATTATTTGGGAGCGTTAACAATGTATGTATATTTAAAATCTTTTGACATAGTTTCTTATAACCCCAGATTCATTTCACATAATTAACAAATCGTAATCAAATTTATATAAAGTTGCATTTTCGGCTCAACCACACTAGTGTGCACTCATGGTACGTGCATGGTGCATCACAAATGCACATGTCTAGTCGTTTTAAAATGTTTAAGGATAATTCACTAATGTAGTTTTTAGAGGTTAGAGATTTTAATATAGTCATGAAAGTCTAAAAGTTTTAATAGTTCAGTTTTTGAGATCCACACTCATGGTGAGTGTGATGGTAATAGCCTAGATTAGGATTTTCGCTGTGTTTGATTCTTAATTAAGTTGGTTACACATCCGTGTTGTTATGACATGTGTGTTTAATGAGTGCATTATATCTCGAACGTCCAAATGTAAAACAATGGTGGTACAAGCTCGTAATTTCTTGAATAAATTTTAAAGGAAGTTTTTTCACATTAAAAAATGCATGTAAATAGGAAGTGTTATCAATCAGTCAATATAATACGAGGTAGAGTACTAACCTTTCTTTACCTTTAAGACAAAGCTCCTAAAACATCATGTTTATAGGTTTATCTCTAACCTCACTATAATCCAAATTAAGTGAGGAACAATAAACATCACAAAGCATATAATTAAGATAAGGACAAAGGCAAAAAATAAAAGTACAATTAGTTAGGTGGGTGTTAAAAACTTTTAAGCAAGTAAAATCATGGTAGAAAAAAGCCCTTTGGTGAAATACAAGAGAGGATGTTTCAAAAGTGAAAATTAGATACATGTAAGAAAGAGTGATGGGAGGATAAGAAGCAATTCCTCACCATGGCATCATGTTGTTTGCCATTCAATCACTTCTCTTATGACCTACTACTCAATTACTTGTTGGATTTCATTTTTATTAAAAACCCAACAATTTTCCCCACTTACACTTCCAAAACACAAAATCCCATCAAAAAATTTCTTCTTTTTTCATTCTCATTCTAAATTTCTCTCTCTTCATTTGTGTGAAATCACTATTTGAGCATAGTAAAGAAACTTAGTGGTAAACTAGTAATGTTTTGACAAAAGGGCAATTCTCTAAAATGTATATGGTGCGTAGGATAATGAAGGGGGTGCGTAGTGGTGCCGGCGGCGTAGATTAGTGCTTGGCACTTCACATTGTTCACTCAAAAGCAAAAAGATTAAAGAAAGAAAGAAAGAAAGAAACAGAGTAAAATTCAAAAAGGTACTCTAGTTTTCTCTAAAAAGGTTAAAGATCAAAACTTGGGATGGATACCGCAATATTGTTTGACACCAAAAGACACTAACTTTTCGGCTTGGTGAGATCTCACCATTTTGATTTAATATATTGCACTAACTTTCTCCTAAACCCAAAAAAAGAAAAATCAAAACTTGGCTCCAATTGGCTGTTTATTTACCAAAATAAAGGGAAATTAAAAAAGGGGTCACTTTCTCATTCTACTTTTTGGGAATTTTTCTCACTCTTAAAAGAGGGGTAGAGGTGATGGAATTGATTGATGTTCAGAGGATTGAGTTCATTGCTGAAGAACTTGGTGTTAGTGAAAGAGTTCAGTTCTAATGTCAGTTAAAGTTCATAACTTTCTTCCAATTCCTACAGCTTCAGAGTTCAAGCTTCTTTGGGTTTGCAACTGAATTCAATCCCTTTTTAAAGATTCAATCTTTTTTGCAATTGTGTTTTCATCAATTCAGTATCAATTGTTTAATGTTTCTGGGTATCTTAGCTAACAATGTCGTCTGATATCAGTTAAACTAGAAGCAAAATCCCTGAAACTTAGAGTAAAGTTGAGATCTTTTTGGTGATTTGAGTAATACCCATATTGTGAATTTGTGTTTGTTATGGAAAATTGTGTGAGGAAAGGTATTTATAGGGTGAATTGTGTTGTGGGTATGATTAGTTTTGTGTAATTTTTTGTGATTTTTGAGCTGTTTGAGGTGTAGTTTGATTGAAACGGCTACTAGGGTTTGTGCTAGTAGGGTGTTTGTTTACTCAATGGGGAGGGATTGCTTGCTGCTACCAACTGTTGGACCGCCAATAAAACGGCGAGCAGGATTGAGGAGGAAACAGGCAGGTAGAGGATCATATAGAGGAAGTTAGATTAGAGGATTAAGGATAATTAGGTTGGTGATTTTGTGTAGCAAATTGACATTTTTACTACTAACAAACCCGAGTTCGTCGGGGGGTGCAAGTGTTCTTAGTTGGGGAAAAAAAGGGGGGTTTTAGAGTTTGGATTTGCTGGTGAGTGCAAAAATGGCTACTCACTTGCAACAGTTGCTTCAAAGCCTATGTTGGAATACCCAGTGGAGTTACGCCGTATTTTGGAAGCTCAAACATCGGTCTCGAATGTAAGTCTTCGATTTCTGCTTGATGTTGATATTGTGCTTTACTAAATTACTCTTTTTTCTTTATTAATGTTTAATTATTACTTCTGATAAAATTCTGTCTGAAACTTAACTATGTTCGAGTGTTAAAATTATAGAAAGCAGTACTGCAGTAGTGAACCTTTTAGGTAGCACCGGAGATCTGATCACAAAGTATTTCCTTGTAAGGAATAATTTGTGTGCTTCAACTTCAAATTTCATAATATATAGGTAAAGGCTTACAGAGAAAGTGTAGTACTCTAGTCTTGTGTAAGAGTTGTCGCTATGTTTGGAGTTTGGATCCCTCTTGCCAATTTCTTGGTATATTTAAGTCCGTATTGAACATCTGACAAACTAGTTAAATATCTCGAATGAGTTATTTTGTGACAGAATTTTGAATCTCATATGTAAGACGATTATGATAACATATTTTCATTATCTTGAAGCTTGCAATTTCTCGGTTGAAGAAAATCATTGATTTTAAACCTAATTTGACAAAAAAAGTCAATTGTCTTTCTAGTTTAAACCCTAAAATCATTGTTGAAGTCACAAAAAGTCTAGTTTAGAAATGATCAGTTTGTTTGCACGTCTGGTGCTAGGTTGATTCTATACCTTCATGTGTATATTGAACTTGACAGACTCGTCGGTGTCTCCAATGAATTATTTTGTGACACTAATTGTCGAATGTTATGCGTCATATAATCATTTTGACGCATCTTCATTATTTGTTTGGAACATCACAATTCACAGTTAAAAATGCCATTCATTTAACTGTGAAATCGTCAATCTCATTTTGCTTGAACTTCAGAGCAGATGAGGCCTCCTGTTCACATCATTCCTCTCATCCTCTTCCTTGAATATATTTTTTACACCCATTTTTACTCTGTAGTCGAACTTATATCTAGGCAGATGACATGTTCGTGAAGTGAATTCCTTCTGTGAAATTTATTCCAGGGTACTGACTTGGGAAGATGCTTTCTACAATAATCACTGGAAACTTGATTCATCGGAGAATAAAAACTTTGGTGAAGCACTTGAAAGCTTGCATGATAGGCATGTTGCACATAATTCTCTTGGCCTGGCTGTGGCAAAGATGTCTTATCACGTATATTCTCTCGGGGAAGGGTAAGTTTTGCAAGATTTAACTCTTTGCAAAGTTTCTCCACAATTGTCCAAATTAATGATCCTTATAAGGGTGTGTTCTCGCAAATGTTCCTTCTTTGTGAAGGGCTGAAGGTTTCTTTAACATAACTTCTTCTACAGAATTGTTGGCCAGGTGGCTGTAACGGGGAAGCATCGTTGGGTTTTTGCTGGGGAACAGGCAATTAGTTCTTGCTCTCCATTGGAGGTGTGTTTCCATTCATCAATGATAGTTTAGCTTCATAAGCTTGTTTATTATATTTATATCACCTTATTTTTATTTTGTATGTGTTATTTCTGCCTCCCAGCTCTGCGATGGATGGCAAGCTCAATTTGCAGCTGGAATCAAGGTATGAACTTGACTACTTGAGGGTCTGCCTTTTGTTGGGATGAACTTGCTTATATGATCGATGGTTGTGGTATATTTTATGGGCATATAACTTTTACTTGCCAGACCAAAGCTTCCCCTCATTGTGAACTTCATTCTTCTGCAGACTATTGTTGTTGCAGCTATTGGTCCACATGGAGTTGTGCAACTTGGCTCCGTAAATAAAGTGAGTAATTTACTTTTTACATTTTTGGTCCTTTCACTTCAATATGAATTTTAATTTTTCTAAACCCTTCTAGTTAGCAAATCTGTTATGACTTTTTGCGACATTTGTCATGGCTTGATATCGAATTCATGCTCTTAAGTTATACTTAATTCGTGTAGTAGTTCAGGCAGTTGGAAAGAACTATAGTGTAGGATTAAAACTAATAAAATGATAAATCATGCATCTCTTGATTATGTAACCCACTACGCTGGGGAAAACAGAAAACCTTCCTTGCTGGCTGGTGTGCCCTAACAAGTGCACATGAACCTGAAAGGGGAGCACTTGTTGCTTTGATAGAGGCATTAATTTTCCTCTTGATTTCCTGAAAATACTGCTTGCAAATCTTGTGAGATATACTTAAGTAGTGTTTTGTTCAAGCTATTTGACTTCTTTCAGAAAAAAATATGTTCAGATACGTTTCAGTAAATTCTTAATATAAGTTGAGATAAGTTCAGATAAGTCAAAATCAATTTAATAGAATACACCGCTCGTTGTTACGAAAAGGAAAATGCCCTTGGTGATTTTGTTTCACTCTTCTCCCTTCATATTCTATATTCACTCCCAAATTCCCAACTGTTTAGACATCATGTTTATGTTCAAATAGCTTTCAAAGTACAGAAGGTGCTTTTAGCAATTGAAATATAATTGCAACAAGGCTTGTCTTCCTGAAAAAAAGCAAAACTTGTCAAATATATTTCGGATTATGGATCTTCCCAATAGTCAAAGTTCAAAAGTGAGGGTTTTGGTCACACATTGAGGGAAGGAGGCCATGCTAATTGGTGCAAGTTTGATTCATATCACAGTCTCATTGATGTGATCTCTGAATTCATTAAGTTAAAGGTATCTGCTAGACTACTTTGGATGATATTGTGTATATTTCTGATCTTTTGTTTGATTTTGGTGTAGGTGAATGAAAATATGCAGTTGTTGACTCACATTAGATATGTGTTTTCCTCTCTTCAAGAGTCAGCATGCCATATCCAGACTCCAATACAAAGCAGCCTGCCGAATGTGTTGCAAATGGTATGAGGCTCTCTTGCACCTTCACTATATAAAGTTCTATTTTTCTTGTTCACACATCTTGAAATTAGCTATCTTCTTTACAGTCAGATATACCTGCAAGAAATTATGGTCTAGATGTTCGTCAAGAGTGCCTACTTGATCTTGATGAAACTACAAATAAGGAGAACACTTCTAGTTCTAATATTCGATCTCCCAAGAGACCTTTTGTTGATTCAGTCGGGGCTTCTTTCTCTGTTGGACATCTAAGCGAGGCAGTGGAATTGATGAGGAAAAATGGATTTATTCAATCAGTATCTGAAAATCAGCAATCACCTGATCTGCTCTGGATCGAAAACGGAGTTACTAGTTCTGTACATCAAGTTTGTGCATCCTCAAAAAGTTGCTTAACAGAAAATAGCACTTTATATGATGTTAAACCTCATCCTTCTGGAGGAAAAGCTCAAAAGGTGGTAGCTTCAGATTCCATGGAAAAACAGGTGGAAAATAGTGTAAAAAATCAACCAGATTTCAGCTTTTTGGATGCTTTAAGCAACATAAAGTCAACTGTCATGTACTCTGCTGGGACTGAGCTACATGAAGCGTTAGGACCTGCTTATCTGAAACAGTGCTATCCCTTTTCCTGGGAGTCTGAAAATCCTGAAGAAAGGCTTGCTTCTCAGATGCCAGAAGCTATGGAAAGCAGCCTACTTACGACAGATTCTGGGACAGATCATCTTTTAGAAGCCATTGTGGCTAATTTTTGCAGCAAGGATGCCACTTATAAGAGTTCAAAGTCGCTTTCTACATCCGAATCAATGTTAACCACTGAGAAAATGCTGGAGCCGTCTATTAATACTAGCCATACAATCGGTTCATCATCATATTACTCAATTGGTTGCTCGTCGCTTCTAGAAGAAAGTACACAGAACTGCTTGAACTCTTCTGAATCTTGCAGCATTAGGTCTTCAACTAGTTCATACAGAGAGCCGTTGGCGAGGTCGATTGAACCGGGCAAGGGTAATAAGAAGAGAGCAAAACCTGGTGAAAGTTCTCGTCCTCGGCCTAGAGATAGGCAACTTATTCAAGATCGGATCAAAGAGCTGCGAGATCTTGTGCCTAATGGATCAAAGGTATGTCTCGTTCAGTGCATTTGTGAAGATTGGTACTCTTCAGAGAAGTATTAAACATATCTTGAAATGTACCCTGATAATTTTGCAGTGTAGCATTGATTCACTGCTGGAGCGGACTATCAAGCATATGGTTTTCATGCAGAGCGTCACTAAGCATGCCGACAAGCTCAATAAATGTGTTAAATCTAAGGTAAGGACAAGCTGTCATGATTCTTGAGTGTAAATTCCATTTTTTTAAACACCCATCTACTCAAGTAAGTTCTTAACATATAGCGAAGATACAAATTAATTCTTTTTGAGTTTTGTACTTAACACTGTAAATTTGAATGTGTAGGGTTGCAGTAATGAATCGGGAGCTCTAGGATCTGGTTATGAGCAAGGTTCAAGCTGGGCAGTGGAGGTTGGAGGCCATATGAAGATTTGCCCAATTTTAGTTGAAAATCTCAACATGAATGGGCAAATGCTAATAGAGGTATGTGTGTTTATCAACTTACTTATGTTTTTAAGGAAAGAGTTGTTGAATGTTGTGACATGAGCCATACATTTGAGAAGCTCACCTACTCTAAATTTACCTTGTATTTGAAGATGTTATGTGAGGATTGCGATCATTTTCTGGAGATAACAGAAGCTATCAGGAGCTTGGGCCTGACTATTCTTAAAGGCATGACCGACAATCATGAAGATAAAACATGGATGCGCTTTGTTGTTGAGGTAACAATCTGCGTTATTTCACTTATTAGGGAAGTACAATGTGAAAAATAATTTCATTGCTCAAAGGACTTTATTTCAACTATAACAACGCATCCTGAGGGGAAGTATTAGACATGCAATGCCGATTTAAAGTTTAACTTTCACATGATTGCATAACAGAGAGATTAAATCATTGTAGTTGGGATTGTATAGGACAATCTGTATCTGTTATTTTGACTATTATGTTCAACTGGCAGCAATACCATTTGCTCCCTTGTTGTACCTCTGACATCGATCTGCTCAGAATTTTGTCTCTGTGGATGCATTTACATGGATGCAGTTCAAATTTCTTTTGCCTCTGGCCTGATAAAAGCTTATTCATGCTATGTCTTGATGTTGCTCTCATGATTATATACACCCCTCATCCGGTTTATGAGGATTGTTGTGTAGAATTGTGGAGAAGTGAATGTGTAAACTTAGTAAAAGCGATTATCTAGAAGTTCTATTGGTTTTATATTGGGGTGTTTAGCGATAATTGTTGGCTGGTTTACTTGGCTTTTTTGACCGACCGTTAGTATTGGCTATTTACAGTGGCTGCATTAGCTGGCTAGTTATAATGATGTTTGGTAAAATAAGTTGTTGGCCGTTGTCATTTTATGAGATAAAACGTGGGCCAACAAGCTAAAAGCCAACCAAAAAAAGTCACTCAGTTTTTTAGCTGGTTTAAAGTTTAAATATTTACCAAACAAGTTTTTTTTTTGGCTTTTTTTACTATATTAAAAAGCCAACCAAAAAGCCACCAAAAGCCATTTAGCAAAACGTATGGGATCCTAGGTTACCTCATTTTCAAAACTTGTCAGTTGCCAAAAGCCCTACCATTTCTGTGCTAATGAACCCTGAATATGGAGAGAACTTGAGGTTTCTCTGTTTCTGAAACTTTTCGGTGCTCCATAGATTTGTGTATGGTATCTTGAAGAATGTATGTAGTTCTGTATAACATCTCTTGCATTCACCTTATATGTGGGTGTGTGTATATACATCCTTGAATAGCTTTCCCAGTAACAAGCAAAAATCTACATTTTGGTGCATCATTTTCTAATTTTTAATGAATTACATTGCAGAGTCAGAGCAACAGAAGCTTGCATAGGATGGATGTATTGTGGTCACTTGTCCAGCTCTTGCAATCAAAAACTACTGTCTGACGACTGGTTCGAGTTTGGTGTCAGAATTTTCAATGTTGGTGCTTTCTTTAATGTTCTCGAGTTGTTTTTCTGATGTTTTATGATGACCCCTTGTTAAAAATTTGTGTTTTGGGTTTGCATGCTCCCTTCCAATTATATATAGTGTGTCAGAGAAAAGAAACCCTGACACTTCTGAAGAAATGGGTCTTTTCTGCTTACTTTTTGGTGTGTGATTTGCTCGAGTTGTAATCTTTCTACTTGTTAATGAATCTAAAGTTGTGCATTTTGATGTTTTCGCTCTACCATTTCTGCACTTTTTTCTTATAGAACTGTACTGTTATTAGATGAGAACCTATAACAACAGAAACAAAGAAACTACTGCTGTAAGATTGAGTTTATCACAGCTCAAAATGGGGAAGGGCTGACTTGCCATCTTGTCCTTTGGTCCTATAATAGGCTAGATATTCGTTCACACTCGTTCCCCTATACAAGGGTGGATTATTCTCCGATAGAAACTCCTCTAACGGCCTGTACATTTCATTCTTCTTCTTGGTGCTCGGATAGAAGAAACATGCTGCTGATACCCTTGGACAGTTCTGTCCTAGACGTACTCTGTGCTCAACGCTTTTGAACTTTGCATTTGTGATCAGCTGCATTAGTCAAGAGCAGGTGAAACTTAGACTGTACTCCCGTTATGTTAAATTATATAGGAAGAGAAGCAGAAAGGAGACTAACAGCTGATTGAACTTGTATAAAACAGTTCCTAGAATAATCGATTTCCTATAACGACGTGGATTGCTTAGATGGGATACATTAGGTTTTTTTGTGGGGCGATTTTTTTTTTCTTATTGAGGTGTCACAATCTAGAGATAGTTAATGGAAAAAAGAAATGAAGAGGGTCAAAACAAATGACCTCTTTTGTCACAAAGTAGGAAAAATAGCTCGTTTCCCAGACTGTAAATCAGCCTATGTTACTCTAAATCGGGTGCAGGGTGCTGGTATGGGACATTGGTATTTGGTATGTGTCAAGTGTATGACTCGGCGAAGTTATTATGAAGCTTCTCTAATGATTTTGGCTTAAAAAAATGATTTGACAGTGTGTAATTTATGTGTCCATGTCGTAGTGTCAAGCAACTGACAGGGATACATGATGTAAAATTTAGAGTCCGTGTAACATATATAATAGAATAAAAAACGACTTCAAATTAAAAGAATATCTATATTTTCGAAGATGTGAACTTCGGGCTTAAGAGTGGCGAGTGATGGAGTATAAATGGTACCTGCATTAAATCTCCTAGATGGATTACCAAAGATCCTGGCCTAGGTTGAACATTGATCCATTGTTCGCGGTGGAAGACCTGGAGGCCACCGGTGTTGTCTTGCAGGAGAATTGTCATGAAAGATGGATCACTATGCTTCGTCGCACCTAATGTTAGGTGTGGTTCTGGGCATGCAGGATAGTAGTGACCCACCAAATTTGCAGTTTCCATGCATTCAATCTGGGCCAAGTACTCCTTTTGAAGCCCTAAAGCCACTGACAGTACTTCAGAGACCTTTTTCTTTAATCTTAGTATGTTTTCCATATACTTGGTTACTACTTCCCTGCAGAAGTGCACATAAGCAATGAGCTTCCTTCCTGGCAAACTTAGTTTTACTCTATATTATTATTATGTGGACTCAACATGTGTGTTAGATATAATATGGCAAAGAAATAGAGAAAGACAGTATGACCTGCAAATACGAGGCACTTCTTCAGGGTTGAGATCACCATCTCGGTACTCACAAGTTATTGAATCCCTCCAATTAGCTGCTTTTGCTATCAAAAGATCTCCATTGCAATAGTATCTCACCTTATTGTTGAAATCACGCGTGTAGAACCTAGTTTTCTCGGGCGTGGGTTGTTCATGAAACCTTCGAATCCCTTCCAACAATGCCTCCATGACTTTTAGCGAGATCCCATGGTTAACGAGTTGGAAAAATCCCCATTCTTGAGAAGCCTCGCGTATTTCCTTCACTATCTCCGAACTCTCCCTACCTCCATCATCACCAAAATCTATCACCGGTAACTCGACCAAATGGCTAGAACCATCATTTGATGCAAGATTTTCCGGTGGCTGAATGAAGAAACGAGGTATGCTCGATATACCAGAGTCCATGAGCCCTTTAACTCCGGCCTTCGTTTGCTCGAATTCTTTGACCTCCTTCGCTCGATCATAGAGGAACTCATGGTTGGGAATGCTTGCTTTTGCCATGGAAATGAGTTTGGTGAAGATAACCTTAGAGTTAGTGGTGTTATAAGCCTAGTAGAAGACAAAGGCTGCCTCCTGTGCAATCTATCAGAGCTCAAGAAGTAACACAATTTTGGACAAAAGAACAAAACGAAGAGATGAGGTACCAACTTTGGCCCTTTTCGCCTTTAGTAGCAACCTTCACCTAACATTACTATCCTACATAAAATTAAGATATAAATGCTCATCTCTCCACAAAGTGCTCATAATGTATTTACATAACGTTTAAGATTGGGTTACGCGATTCAAACATTTGTAGTCGAAAACTTCGACCATAAATTTTCACCAAGATATAAGATATATGTTTTGAAGAGCGTGAAAAGTAAACTGTAAACTAATATAAGACAGAGTGATTAGTACTTAATAGTAGTGATACGTTGAATAGAGGTACCGAGGTAGTTGTAGTTCACTGTCAGTCATGCAAGCCGAAATAAGCTACTACTTGCAAGAGTAAACAGAAACAAGATTGATTGTAAGTCTTTTCAACCGTTTGTGTAGAAGTGTATTTTTGTGTTTGCATATGATGTGCCTAAGATTTGGAGGGTTCATTTGATTCCATTTCTTTTGCTTTGTTTTGTTTCTTTCCAATAATTGGACAATTGCTAGGCAAGAACTATTTTGTTGGAAAAATGAATAGGAGGCTTCATTTCAACTAAGGTCGGTCACAACTCTCCAAAAGGATATATATATATAGAGAGAGAGAGATTTTTTTGTCAGAAAGGACCTTCAAAATTAATTTTTTTGTGAGAAAGGACCTTATAAAAAAAACTTGGCATTTAAAGACCAAAAACCAAAAAAAGTTTGTGAGAAGGGACCTTGAGAAGTTGACCAGCGTTGACTTGCTAAGTGCAATCCAATTTTTTTATAAGTGCAGCCAAATCTCCTCTCTAATACTTACACTTCCCATTACTAATCTAATTAACCCCCATCTCTTCTCTCTCCTCACCTCCCTCCTCCTTACTCCCTCCACCAACCATCACAAAACACCCATAATCACCACCAACCACCACAAATACCCAACACAACCCATCTACTTTAAACTAACCCTAAACAACCACCAATCACCCACCTTCAAAACCACCAATCAAACCAAACCACCCCAAAATGCCACCCCAACCACCAACTTACAAGATCCCACCATCATCCCAACCACTAAACCCTCACTATAACAACCACAACCCTAACCCCACCCTCACTATACCTCACTCGTACGCAATACAACAACCCCACCCGAACCTACAACCCCAGTAGTCGAACCTACAACCCCAAATTTGGGTGGGTGATTCGGGTTTGGTTGTGGTGAGTGGATAGGGGGTTGGGTTGTGGTGGTGGTGTTATGAAAGGTGGTTGTGGGTGGCTAATTAAGTCATTGTAGTTGTGGTAGTGGGTGGTTGTTTTGTTATGGTAGGAAGTGAAATGTTAGTGTTATGGTATGATTAGGGTTGTTTTATTAGTTTTAATTAGGTATTAGGTATAATTTTTTTGTTAATATATAATTAGTGTTAAATTAGGTTGTAAGTAGTAAAAATTCGAAGTCAAACCCTTGGTCAACGCCTCAAGGTCCCTTCTCACAATTTTTTTTTGGTTTTTGGTCTTTAAATGCCAAGTTTTTTTTAAAAGGTACTTTCTCACAAATTTTTTTTTTTTGAAGCTCCTTTCTGACAAAAAACCCATATATATATATATATATATATATGATAGGCTTATAGAAAGTTGACAATTTAGTGAATAGGAAAGTGATAAATAGACTTAGCGTTTGTTCTTTCGACTGAAAACAACTAAACTGAACTGAATTGAACTTCACTGAATGAAATTAATGGAACTTAAATGAATAGTGAAATGTGGAAGTCAAAGTATTTTATTGATATGAACTAAATTGAACTGAACTAAACCGGAAATAAGCGAAGGCAATAGATGCTTAAATTTTTTGATAATCATAAGAGCTCCTTCGAGGGGTAACTTTTTGATGTCGTGTGAACTATTGAGACATTACCACCAAAAAAATCCTATATCTATTTATTTGAATTCAACTTATTAGTCTTGCATATACTTATTTGAACTTATTGTCGTAAACTTAGGTTATATGAATTTGTGACAACTTATGATAGTAGGTGCAAATTGGGTTAACGGGTGATAAGGGTCGAAGTGCACGAGACAAAGAAAAGTCCTATCATGTTGACCTTGTGCCGTTTTACCAAAAGACGGGTCGTGTACGGCTTGACCCATGGGTTATGTTAATGTTATGCTAAGACATTCTAATTATTTTTGTACAAAATAATCGGGCTCACTTGTTAGGTTCGTGCTGATTTTCGAAAATGAAGTCTATGTGCAACCTATTTGTAACCGGGCATGCCTAACTCATGTAGGTATAGGTCATGTCCAACTCAAATGGTAGATTTAAATCGAACTTTGGTAGCCTTATTGGTTAATGAGTTTAATGACCCTCAACTTAACTTATTAGAGCTGGTACAAGGATTCTTCTACCTTCTCAAAATGTATGTGTTTCTTAGAGCAGAGGCGAGCGATCTGACGAGGCCCAGCTAATAGAAGTCGTTATGGGCAAAAAAATTTGACTCAATTTGCGAGTCTAGTTGGGTTCGTCCCTATTTTGGCCAAAAACGGCTTTAGCCAAGTAATCCATGCACGAAATGAATTTTTTTGGTTAAGATTAGTCGGCTCGAAGTGACACCGGCTCATTCGAAATCTTGCCTAATTTGTTGGCGATACTATTTTTGTTAATAAGTAGTTACGAAAGCGAGATGATAATTGATTCCAAAACTTTTAAAATCGAAAATGATGCTCTAACCAACTGAGATATCTATCACTTTCGGCCCACTACTTATCTCATGTTCCTTTAGTCCATATTCCAAATGATCGAAGTCAATGGCTCCCACGAGTCCCATCCATTTAAGCATCAAGTAAAGCTAGATTAAAGAAAATCTCTGCTCTAACAAAAGCAGCATATCGTGAACAATAATATTTTGTTGAAAAACATTCAAATTAAATACACTGAAATATTGAACTGGTAATTCTCACGAATATATGCAAAGCTTAAATTATTAATTATATCCTCTTGCTTTTAATACCCAAAAATCTAAGAAAACTTCTAGCTTTTCCTGAATCCAATTTTGATATAAGCTATGGAATGAAATTCCTTATCCAAGTGTCATTTGACTGCAAAAAAAGGATCAAATCAGTTCAAAATTTCAAAGGACACTTGTTAGCTTGGAATTCTAAGAATATTGAGTATCTAGTACTTGTAGCACCGAAAAAAGTACTCCCTCCGTCCAAAATAACTGCTACATTTGACCAAAAAGTACTTTACTTTTTGGTCAAATGTAGCAGTTATTTTGGGACGGAGGGAGTACCTCTTTTGCCTTTTCTCCGTCCCTTTTCCTTGACTGAAACATAAATTCATTGTCTTTAAAAATATATAAAAAGTAATTTTCTATGAATTATGTTTAATTAATGGAAGACGGGATTATCATTACGGTTCCTTTTTTTCAACTTATATTTAGTTGGACGAAAAGTTATTTTTCATAGAAAACGATTTTTTATGACAATTATTTCCAAGAGAAACTTTATTATAGATTAATTTTCTTCTCTTTGGTTTTTTATATACATGAAAGTGAGAGGAAAAATGAATAATAGAAAAGAAATAAGAAGATAGATGAGAAAAAAGGTAAAAGAAAGGTACAGAAAAGGAGAAATGCTTTCCATATTTTAAGGGAGGAAATTGTTTTTTCACTCCAAGGAAAACTATTTTCAATCAATTAGTACAACTATTTTCTACCCTTAGCACCAAACAGAGGAAATGAGGAAATTGGTTTTCTTAGAAAATGTTTTCCTGTCAACCAAAAGGAGTGTAAGTTCTTTTATTGTACTACTAGGCCTTTATGCACGCTATGTGTACAACTGTTAAAAACTTAATTAGTAAAGTGATTAATTAATTATCTAAAATCATTTAAGTTATTCTTTTTTCCCTTTGTTTTATTTTTTGGTGTCCACCCCCACCTCTTCCCTTATATAATAGAGATTATATTTTTTTTTGTTATATTCTCCTTGTTTGTAAATAGTTATTTTAGTTTGACTTTTGATGTATATATTCACACATTGAACTTTGAGCATGCTTTTAGATTAATATACAAACACAACTACACAAGTGATATCAACTAAAATGTTTTCGAGTTGTCTTAATCAATATTTTTAAATACAAAGACTTGTGTTATGCAGTCTATCTATTAACATATGTCGTATGAAACTTTAAGTTAAAATTGTAAGATTCCAACTTAAAAGTTGAAGGTTAAAATTTTATAAGTACCTTACCCATCTAAATAAAATAAAATTTTTAGTTGAAACTTCTGTTTTAAGTAAAAACCTTTTGATTTTTACTATGACATTGACATAGCTAGAAACATATGGTCATAGGGGTAGACATAGACCGTCTATCTCAAGACTTAATGTAATTTCTCAATAAATTTCTCAAAAGGAACTTGGGAAGTCAAAGTTATGTATTGACAAACATGAAAGTTAAAATGAAACAACTAATAAAAAAGGGGAGAAGTATGTTCTAATATTATGAATGAAGATGACATATTCTTTGAACAACATTTTTTTTACCCTCAACTATGTGCTCTTTGGAAAGCATGATGATTGATGCATACACATCATATACCCTTATGCAGACTCTAATTTGTAGTGCGATGAAGATAGATAGAGAAATAGTTGTGTACTTGTGTATGAGAGAAGTACACAAGGTAAGAGTATGAGTACGTAAAAGCTTTACAACTGTACATTTATTAGAGCCAATCGAGTTCATAATGCAAATATTACCTCAATTTTACTGAACTTAAATGTCAGGTTTATTTAAAGCTTGAAATGAGGAAGAGATTTGGAGCCAGAATTTCCATGTACACTATAATGCTTCAGGTATTCAACATGTGAGATTTCTTTGTACAATGCAGGATTCTTATCAGATAGAAGTTTCTTTATTGGTCCATATTTACGATCTTTGTTTCCACCATTTGTGTAGAAAAAGCATGCTGCTGATAACCTGGGTCCTTTACGATTTGCCAGTACTCTATGATCAACACTTCTGAACGAACCATTGCTTATCAGCTACAAACAAAAAGACAAACCAAAAACCAAAATTTAGCTTTGTGCAAGCGAGATAAAATGAAGGTATCTACTTATATATGATACATAATGTCGGATGGGGTGGTTAGAACTTAGAAGCACAACATGATACCATGGCTAGTACATGGGCCGCAATTTTTTGAAGGTACGGAAAAGCACGACAAAAATCACAGATTTTGAACTTATACATGGAGGCACGCACAATCTGACGTTGTGGAATCTGATAGTTTTTAGAGTAGAGATGAGAGTAACTAAAACATGAAGAAATTTTGCGTTAAACTTGCTCAATTAATCTCAATGAATAAGAGTCTTTTATAGGCTTACAATAAAAAGTAACGACTTAACTAAAAATTAGGTACACAACTAAGTAACGTACATGACCCATACCATATACTCCATAGCCATTAATCACATCTTAATACAATTAATTATAAAATAAAAACCCACTAACCAATACTAACCACTAATCCTAATTGTTAGGAAAATCATTTGACTACTTTTGGAGCATACTCCAACTGTGATGCGCACTACTTGGGCCCCTGCCTCTCTACTGGATGTGAAAACACGACATGAGGCAAGGAAAAGTATGATAAAATCACGATCTTTGAACTGAGACACACATGCACAACATGGCCAAGAGCCAGCATGTCGTGCCTAAGCCATGCCCTGGCCAAGCCTCTGGGATGTCCGGAAAGACTCCTTATTGCTTCTAGCCTTTAGGGAAATCGCCTCGCCCAACAGGGATCATTATCTTCCAGACAAAACTGTATTTAGGATCGAAGATCTATTCGTAGATCGCACTTTTAAGCGCCTTATTAGTAAGACAGTTTATTACAGGTCAACGATCAATCACCTTGACTTATGCAATACGCAATACTATTTATTATAAAGTTTCCTTTCGCTAGGAGAGAGTTTGTCCTCTTCAAGGCTTTCTTTCATGCAATTGGCGACGCCTAAGATCTTAAGCTTCCTGGACGTCTATGTTATAGTTAAGCAACTATAAGAGACTCCATTCTCAAAATGATCAGAAGTGATAACCAATGACCTATTTCACACTTTAATTTCAATTTTATTTTGTTTATTCTCAATATTGTTCTCGTTCTCCTCTCTCTTGTCCTCTTTCCATCCTAACAAACCAAAAAGCCTATAGCACGTCCTAATTTGACTTTAAACGTAGTTTATTCCAAGTTATTGAGTCATTCTAGAAAAAAGGACCTTTAATAATTAGAACTGTACTGAAATGATCAAAAGAACAGATAGTTGAGATTATTTCTGCTATTGTTTCCATAAAATAACAAATACCTGCAACATATCACCTATCATAACAATAAGTGCTCCCTCCATGGGCTGCACATCTATCCACTGATTCTGATGAAAGACTTGAAGTCCATTAATGTCACCTTGTAACAAAATCGTTAAGAAATAAGGATCTGTGTGTTGCATTGTGCCTAGAGTCGATTCTGGCTCAGGACAGGCCGGATAATAGTGACCCACAACCTTTCGAGCTTCCATGCATTCCATTAGTTCAAGGTGGTCGGACTCTAGCCCTAGAGCCTCAGAGAACAACTTGCATAACTTCAGTTTTAGTTCAACAATGTGTTTGACATAATCAAACATAGGTTTCCTACATAATTGAGGATTCAATTTAATGAAAAATAACACCTAAAACAAAGAAGGGAAACAAAATTCATGAGAATAATGTCAAATTATGGTCATTCTTCTCATGAAATAAAAGGTTGCTAATATGAAATTAGTTGTATAGTAACATAATTTTTATGTAATTCTGGGGGCATTAATGGATATCTTGGGGATTTCCATGAAAAATAAGGTTACGAGCATATGTATACAAAAATATTATTGTATTCAAAGACTTGTGTTAGACGGTCTATTCACGAACATATGGATAGACCGTATAGAACTGTAGAAAAGTCTAAGGTTTTATAATCTTAACACTATATTTTTAAGTCAAAACCTCATACGGTAAGATTTTTATTTCAAACCTTATTGATTTAAGTTAAACC
Source organism: Patellifolia procumbens (assembly GCA_947645195.1). Lineage (NCBI taxonomy): Eukaryota > Viridiplantae > Streptophyta > Magnoliopsida > Caryophyllales > Amaranthaceae > Patellifolia > Patellifolia procumbens. The sequence continues at coordinate 1,058,224 of CANSGD010001175.1, forward strand.
CTTATGATTATTTGCATATCAATACAAATGAACTCAACAAAAAAGACGAAAGTTTGATTTGTTTAGCAGGGGAGATGACAATATAGAGGTAGGCCAAAGTTGTAAAAAAACAAAATATAACATAACACAACAAGTTATACTAGAAACACGTCAACATACTGGCTAGTTCACACCCTTCTAGTTTAGATTATTCTAGAATCATTCTGTTGAAATAAATATGGAAAGGCCATCATAGTTAATAATTATTCTTGTGAATATTTCAAAATAGAAAATCAATGAGATGAAAGTTGGTAAGTTTCACCTGCAAATGAGAGGCAAGGCTTCAAAATCTGCAGTCATGTTCTCAAACTGGCAAGCAATTGTATCCTTCCAGAATGCAGCTCTAAGAACTGAGTTAACTGTCGCATAATACCATACCTTCCTCGTTGAATCATGAGAATAATATTCATCTTTTAACTCTTTAGGTTGCTCGTGAAATTCAAACACACATTCAAGCATGTTCTTCATGGAAACCGAGGGAACTCCATGGTTGACAACTTGAAAAACTCCCCATTCATTCGATGCTTGTAAGATTTCGTACACAATGTTCCTACGCGTTTCACCCTCATAACCCTCGAGATTGATGATTGGAACTTGATTCCTGATACCATCAGAGTATGTTCGCTCTAAATGATGCTTCACATCAGCTGAGTGTAAAAACACTCTTGGGACCTTTTGAATCCCGGAATCTACAAGTCCTTTTACGCCTGCTTTCGTTGACATCAATTCACTTAATTCATTTTCCCTATCATCATAATTCGACACATCTAATCCTAGACATTCTTGGGTATTCATATTGTAATGCACTATGCTTGAGTTTAGGTAATGTAATGCAGGATAAGTGCAGCAAATCATCAGATGTAACCATATTATATCATCCTACTATGTTATTGGTGTAGTTGGTTAAATGTATTTAATTACATATGCTTAAAGAGCATAGAGTAAAGTAAAAAATTTGTAATTTTTAAGGGAGACAAAAGACAAGTAAAGTATATATGTAAAGATCTGCATATTTTGCTGTAAGAGATACTGTGTTTGTCTGTAGCAAGAAACTGATTGTAGGAGTGTGCTAGTTTATTCTGACCCATGGTTGCAGATACAACAGATATAATTATTAACTAATATTCGTGTCTTCTATTAAAAGTAGGCTATCAAGCAACCAAATTTATAAATTTTTTGGTACGATTTCAGTATTTATTGATTGGTCGTTTTGGTTGAATGTGAGAGGTATAACCGTATAAGCTCTTAGGAAGCTTCAATGTAAAGGGAATTACCGAATTATTTACTAATTGGGGTGTGGGAAAAAGAAATTCTCAAGAAGTAGGATTTTCTAGGAAGCGAAACTTTCTATATTTTTGTCAAATAAATAATTCTAGAGTATTTTGCTTTCCATAAATTTACATTTTCTATTATACTAGACGTCTAGACAAGGCCATATCTTATTTGAAGAAAGTATACCAAGCAAAAGTATAGTTGGAACTAGGTTGCATTGCCTTTTAATTTCAATTGACACGAAACAATTGACACCAACAATTGATTTCACTAAACATTATAGACAATCAGAAATCAAACGATGAATATAAATCAGCTGGTCAGATGAGTCAAATAAGACAGACCAAAATCAGCCATATCATGAGTAATATAAGCATATACAAGTAATACAACTATACAAGAGATGATCAAATTATAAACCGAATGGTATGGTCTGCAAATGTTTAACAGGTAGTGAGTCACTGCATACATCATTCTTGCTTAACCAAGTTCAAGCAGGTTCATCACAACTCACAAGTTAGTTGACACAACCAGGTTAGAATGTGTACTCTTTTTAGTAGAACCAGCCAATTTTATTTTATTTTTACAGCCACCAGCCAATTATATGCAGTGGTACTTTGAATGTTGCATTGGAAGTAGAGCAATAATATTTCAAGTCTCTTTTCAGCCATGGTGCTTAAACTAGTAAAATTAGCTTCAAAGGTTACTTGGGGTCTGTTCTCCCCATCTTATTTTCAGTTCAATTCAATTCAGTTCAACTCTAGATAATGCTTTTACTCTCACATATCACTATTTATTTCAGTTAATTTCAATTTAATTTAGCTGAACTGTTTTATGCCGAAGAGAACAAGCCCTTTGGCTGAAATTAGAGGAGATTGTGGTAGACATGGATTCTTGTCCAAGTGTACGACTTGACTAGTTTAATAGCACATAGATATCGTGTAATTGTTGTCGGTAAAGGGGTGTTTGGCAAATGGCTTTTGGTTGACTTTTTCATTGACTTTTGACTTTTGTTTGTAGTCGAACAGTCAAATAAACATATTTAGTGCCTGTTCATTTCAGCTTAATTTCAGTTCAGTTCAGTTCTTCTATAACCATTTTATTAAATATTATTATTTTGGTCTAATTTATTTACTAATTGCTCTTATTATTATTATTATTATTATTATCGTTATATTATTATTATTTTATTATTATTTATTTTTATATTATTATTATTGAGTATTATTATTATTATCTGTATATTATTTTGTTTGTTATAGCTTTATTCATTATTATTACTATTATCATTAGGGAGAAACATAATTTATGTTAAAAGCACAAATAAACCCGCGTTTTTAGCCCATAATCCAATCAAATCACGTCAAAACGGTTCATGATGTAATTTTGCACGGTCCGACCCAATAATTTATTACTAGATATTAATATATTATTAAATCTAATTATTAAAATAGTAATATTAATTTAATTCTTAGATATTATTGTTATTATATAATCATCATTAGGTATTAATATATTAATACAAAGACTATAAAATAATGTTTATTAATTATCATTATAATTATTAATCATTATTATTATTAATTTATGATTATTAATATTATTTATTTATAATTATCATTTAAAAATATCCAAAATACAATTATTATTATTCATTAATAATTATTCATTATTATTACTTATTATTATAGTTATTATTTAATATTCATATTATTATTGTTTAAATATTATTTATATATTTATTAAATTCAATTAAATTAAATTAAATTCAATTCATTTCATTTCAATTCAGTTCAGCTGTTTTCAGTAAATCTAAACAGGCCCTTAGTAGTTTTGGGCATATGGTTTGACTTTAACTGTGAAATCAACCAGCATATAAAACCACTAGCCACCCGCCAATTATCAAACACCTCCAAAGTGTTGCCAATTTCTATCAATTATAGGATTATTTGGGAGGGAGAGACCCGGGAAGATGTTGTCCCAACTCTATAACCTGCAAAGCCTATTTGATAGTATTTCCCAGAAGAGTTTTGGGCATAAATTTTGGCCCAAAGTCGGACCAAGTCCGACGCATACTTTAGGGAAATTCTTTTTACAGTTAAAACCTCACTTAGCACTTAACAGAGCCTTAATCTTAGACTGTTTGGTAGAAATCTTTTGTATTGTCCTCCGGCTGTGCTCACTAAGCTCATGGGAGTTAAGGCAACCAAAGATATCTCATATGTTGAATGTAATTTGGGTCAAAACTTGATTTCACTGAAAAACTGCCAGATATCAGATTACATTAAATTTTCATTCGGGTTCTCCTGTGTTAATGCCTTAATGGTCCTATAATTTGCAGTTAACTTCAATTATCATTCCAGATGAATCTGGGACATTTGCCCTCTTACATTATATTTCAGGCCCGTTCTCTCCAACATTCTAGTATTTCGTTCCATTTAGATCAATTCAACTCTTTTCGGCCCCGACTTTTGTCATCTCAAATTCACAGGCTTCATAGTACTAGGACTTTTAACAATTCTTCAAATCAAACAGTAGTATTGACGAATGCAGCCAGCATTAAGTGACCAACTTTAAATACATATTCATCATTACTTGATATATTTCCAGCTAATACAAAAATATACTGGAAAACCATCAAGATGACAAATTACAAAGAAATCAATTTTGCACAATTATTGAGCTCAACAGGAGATTAATTCCTAATTATCCTGTTAAGCCTTCGATATGTGCTTCTTCTTCAACCTCATCAAAAACAATCTAATAATCATAAATTTGAAGTTTTTTTTCAATAATTCAGAATAAAAGAGAATGATCAGACAGTACGAATACAAAAACACCATCATTCTGGTGAATCAAACCAATAGGGAAACATTTCTTCATCATTTCATCCTCAAAAATAACATGAATTATTATGTAATAGTTTATTTCGCCATTAAAATTGGAGATTTCAAGTACAAAAAAAAGCAAAAAATCTCCTTAAAAATGGCGATTTTATTAACAATTTAGCATACTTCATGAGCTCAACAAGGCATTTAATCTGTTCATCCTGTAAAGCACTTGAGTATGCATTATTATCTACGAAATAATACTTAATTTGAAGAAAATTGAGAGAAATTTGGATCAGATAGAGCTAATACAAAGTATCGCCATCATATTGGCGAATCAAACCAATAGGGAAAATTGCTCATCATTTCGTACTCTCAAATTGAATCGAATTCAAAAATCAAACGAATTTTACGGAAGAAGATGAATTAAAACAGAGAAATTTGATAAACATTAAGAAATTTGAACTTTTCATACAGCGAATTGATGATTTTCTGAACTGCAGTTTGAATCTGCGTCGGCGCGTATTTGGAGAACAAAGCGAATCGAAAACCCTAATTCCCGATAAACCCTAATTGAATTGAGACAGGTGTGGTTTATGGCTTTATATAGAGAATGGTATTGGCAAATTTTATTAGTCAGGTTTGAGCCAGGGACTCGAATAGAAGTCCAAACTTTAAATGGGCCTGGTTTTATCTGTTTTTTCAATTTTAGAATTTGAACCTACTAATTATAGGTGCCATCTTCAAATACATGCATGTTTTTTTTTTTTTTGGAGTTATAATTTGGTTGTTGATTTGAAGTCTTACGACAATTATAATAGAAATCAAAACTAAGAAATATATATATAATTGAAAAATATAACATATTTGTAAAACCCTAGACTCTTGTTGCCTAATGCAACATTCTATGGGTTCTACCGGTCTATCGATTTGTTTTAGGTTTGAAGTAAAAATGGATTTGATTCAACTCTTTGTAAGCGAAGTGTTGAATCAGTTGTAACCTGCGCAAATTCAAATCAATAGATCAACCTTTGGTTACACACAAGTCACAACAAACCAAAAACAAAGTCTCACATGAAGAGAGACAAAAACCCACTAAAAATATATGAATAGAAAACTATGTGTTAAAGAGAAATTGAAGTTCACTAAAAACAATGACACAAAAAAAATAACAAAAGCAAAGAAAAACTTAACCAAAATTTCACTGTTAATTCCCATTAAAATTGGAGTAATTTGGGAGGAAAGAGAAATTAAAAAGTTGCGATCCACGAACATTTCTCCACTTCCCTTTAATTTCCTACCTTAACTTTTTTTTGTGCGAATGAGCCACTGGAGCAGTTCACCTTTTTTGCCATAATTATGTTAATCAAACATTGGATAACTTTCAAATCTTTCTATTAAACCATACAGTACTTTTCTTTTTCTTTCTTTCCTTTCAATCCTGAGCCGGTAGTGGTGGCGGTGCGAGGCCACGGAAGCTGTGGTGCTTGGAGGTTAATGTGGGGTGGGGTTGGGAGAGTAGGACGGAGCCAAGGGGCGCTGGTGGGGGCCATGGCCCCCATTAGGTGAAGTTAAATATTAAATATGTATATCTATTGTTGGAATTGATTGTATCTTGAGTGGTAAATTGCATGTTGTAGAGTGATATGCTGGTGGTGTGGGGTTCAACTCCTTGAGCACACATATTGTTCGACTTTTTATATCTATAACTTTTGTGATATTAGACCATATAATTGAATAAGTTTACACAACATACGGATATCAGCCCCTCAATGTACGAATCTTGGCTCCACCACTGTGGGAGAGTAACATCCTGCCTAAAACTAAATCTACTCCAGCGATGTAAATATTTCCGTACAATTTGCACCATACACCCGGGTGTATGGTACACCTCTCACATTCTTAATCCACATGCTCATTTATGGAGCACATGATATAAGAAAATATGAGAGGGTGCACTATGCACTCGGGTGTATGGTGAATGCTCTCCTCCCACCGTCCCTTTTTTATGCATCATTTTTCTTTTGGGATGTCCGTAAAAGATTATTTTATAGAAGGAAATAAAATGCGAAAGGGAGTTTAGATTATTTTGAAAAGGTGCCCCAAATAGTTGGGTTATTTTAAAATAATTTAGAGCTGGGATTTTTTTGAGCGGAACGGTTATAATTGAGATAATTCTTTTTAATTTTTTCGATTATTTATATGGTATTGTTACTTTAGTTTCACTTAAATTATAACTGGTCTCACCATTTTATTTTTCATCAACTCCACTCAGCCAATAATAAATCATGTGAAGCATATATAGAAACATGAACGGATGGAGTATTAAAATTTTAAGCCACAAATCGAAGCACTCAACCCGATCTACACGATCACTATGACGATATAATAATACTGATGAAGCCCTGACACTCATATATATTATGAGAATCTGACAGATACCTTTACAGAAACATAACTTGGGGAGATAATACATTAATACATGATACGTAAGTCCATACAACAAAGGGAACGTACAACATCAAGATTGGCACACAACGACAAACTAAGCACGGATACATACGTTGCATGCTTTTATTTAGGTAATAGTAATAGTAACTGTAGGAACTCCATAAAGATCCCATGAATGGGTGTCTAGTCTTTGACGCAATTACCCCGAATGGGAGTAGCCCAACCCTCGCAATGGCCACCTGGGCAACAAGGGTCCAATGCACCACAAGGCTGCCCGATTCCTACACAATAATACTTCTTACAGATAGAACCTGTAGGAAACATTGGGCCCCCTTGAAGCTCGCATTTGAGGCCACTACAACACTTCTTGCTCTGATCGAATGTCCAAGGGTTGCAATCTTGATTCTCACCTATACAAGTAAGTATGTTTTTGTTGTATTCATGTGCGTAGTATTCCTGCAGGATGCCGCTATCGATGGCAGCAGCCTTAAGCAGGATGTCTGAAAGTAGCTGCTGTGACCGAGCTTGGCCAACTGATGCCAAGCTAATTTGCGGCATCAGCAAGCCAATTAACAGGATGATTTGCAGAATTATCACGGTTTGCTTCACTATTTTCGCCATGTATATTATATATATATTATGTTTTTGAAGTTTTGTGAGTGATGTATGTGGTACTTGTGTAGTCGTATGAGTGTATGGTATTTATAAGGAGTGGAGAGCGAGTAACCTGCATGCATTTACACAGCAGTTGGGAGGAGGGATCAATAATTGAGTGTTACTGTTTTTGGTTAGGTTCATTAATAAGCAAGGAAATAATTAAAGATCAAGCGTTATCTTCATCATATATGCATGAATCACGACGTAAGATTATTTGATGAGATTTTTATTTCATTTTCTGTGGTAGCCATATAATAATGAGCATGTGGTCCTACAATTTTTATGTATGATGCATAATTATCTCGTGGTCCACTCAGTGCCTTAGTGCACAGTGCTACATGAATCACGATGTAAGATTATTTGATCAATGTAAGGATATTTGTTGTAAGATTATATGAATCACGCTGTGCTAAATTATTTGGTTTATCTGGCTATGGAGAAACAGTTGGATCTTTAATCTTCAAAATAGTATTCTACAGGCTAGCATATCCTTTGTGGATAAAACATTTAGGGGGGTATGAATTGGAGTCTCATACCATAGTTGTAACTCAATTCATACCAAGCCAAATTATTTGGTTCAATTATTGGGGAATGGATTTTGTATCTTATCCTAGTGTTTGGTTAACTTAGAGAATTGATTGTATTCAAATTAAACACAAAATTTTTTATTAAAAAAAAACATCCAAAAACCAAAAATAGTTAATCCCATAGAACTCCACACCACCTTTGGCCAGCCAGCCATCTTTCGCAACACAAAACCAAATACAGTAGGTGTTGCTTCTTGGAGGCAATTCCATGGACAACACATGAGGATCAATCTGGACCATCTGTTTGCGGCCATCGGTCGCGAATTGAAGGCGTGTGAACTGCGAAATCTGGACCAGATGCAGGTCGGTGGTCGCTGTAAAATTTGAAGTCGTTGGAAACTTCTTCCTGTCTTTGGACTGAGGGGGTGAAGGAAGGGGGGTAGGCGGGGTGAAGAAAGTGTGTTGGTGAAAATTGGGCGGTTGGGCAGCGAAGGGGTGGCGGAGGGCTGTTAGAATATAAAATAAATATGTAAATATTCTTTTGTATATTTAGTTTCCGCAAATATCCTTGTAACCCTAGTTTGTAAAACATATATATTGTGAATTAATCTAATGAGCCTCCCTAGGGGATTATAATTATCTTTCATGGTAATCAGAGCCTAAACCCTAGCCACCAATTTTTTTCTCTCAAACTTCCTTCCCTCACACGTCCAACCTCTTCTCACGTCATCCATGGCGGACGACCCAAAACACCCAACTCCTCCCCCCTTCTTCTTCCTCCTTTCATCCCGCTCTTCATCTGAACTACAAAAATGCTCTTCCTATCACTCTCAACATGGACAAACCCCAATATAATGCTTGGGCCACTCTTTTCCGCAATACGGCTCGTGCCTATCAAGTGTTGGATCACATTGATCCCACCATTAAACGTCCTAGTGACGTAGATGATGAGCTTTGGGCTCGTCTCGACTCCATTGTGCTTCAATGGATCTATGGTACAATCCATGAGGACCTAATCTATGCTATTCTTGACGAAAAGGCTTCGGCTTTGGTGGCTTGGGGTAAACTACGCGACCTTTTCCAAGATAACAAAGGTACTCGCATTGTACATCTTGAAAATCAATTCGGCAACATCAAAATGCAAGATTTTACTTCGTCCGCTGCCTATTGTCAATCATTGAAATCCGTTGCCGATCAACTTTCAAGTCTAGGTCATTCGGTCTACGAAGAACGGGTTGTCTTACAACTTGTTGCGGGTCTCACCGATGAATTTGACACCGTAGCAACATTCATTCAACAATCCCAGCCGCTACCTTCGTTTCAAAACGCAAGGTCTATGATTGCGCTCGAAGAAACTCGTCGCATTCAATCCAAGAAAGCCGTCGGTTCGGCCTCTAATACCGTGCTTGTAGCTGCCGAAAATTCTCCTCCGCCGGCCAACTCTCACTCTCACTTTTCCGGCCAACGTGGTGGTCGGAACGGTGGCCGGCACAACCGCAACCGCGGCGGGAAGCAGCAGGGGCGAGGGCGTGGCAGTCCTTCACACGTTGCCCAGTCTTCATACAATACTGGGTATGGGGGTTTTCCTTATTCCCCATATGGGCCTTATGCTCCCTGGATGCCCTATTGGGCCTTTCCGCCCAGCCCCTTCCCCTCTCAGCAGCAGCGCCCCAACGCTGCTCACCATTAACAGTCTGGGCTCCTTGGCCCAGCACCCAGAGCCCCTGCCCAGCACACTTCCGTGCCACAGCACGCCTATGCAGCCCAGCAGGCCTTCGTAGCCCCTTCCACGGTTGAGCAGCCCGTCTCAATCGAACTTCCACAACTTTTCAATGCAATGACTCTTCAACAACCGGACGATAATTGGTATTTTGATACGGGCGCCTCAACCCACCTTATGAATGATCCAGGTATTCTCCCTACTATTTTTAATTGGCGTAATTTAAATTCTCATATTATGGTTGATGATGGTTCATTAATTCCAGTTAAAGGATCCGGCACATCCACTCTTCCCACCCCCACACCCTTCCCTTACTTTACGTAATGTCCAATATGCCCCTGCTATTGTCAAAAACCTTATCTCTGTCCGTCGCTTCACTACTGACAATCATGTATCTGTAGAATTTGACCCTTTTGGTTTTACTGTGAAGGATTTGAGGACGGGGACGACCTTGACGAGGTGCAATAGTTCGGGGGACTTATATCCACTCTCTACTTCACCAAAATCACCGCCTTCTACTTTTGCCGCCATCTCTCCTTCCACTTGGCACAATCGGCTTGGTCATCCTGGCGAAGCTATTTTAGACTTTCTTAGGATTCATAAATGCATTCAATGTAATAAAATTTCCCATTCCCCTCTTTGTGATGCTTGTCAATTAGGAAAACATTGTCGTTTACCTTTTTCTCCATCTAATAGTATTACTTTTTCCCCGTTTTCTATTATTCATACTGATTTGTGGACATCTCCTGTTATTAGTCTGTCTGGATATCGTTATTATCTCTTATGTTTGGATGACTATTCTCACTATCTTTGGGTTTTCCCGCTCAAATCTAAATCTCAAGTCTTCTCCACTTTTCTTCTCTTCATCGCTCACATTAAAAATCAATTTAATTCCACCATCAAAACGATCCAATGCGATAATGGCACTGAATATGTTAAAAACGAATTTAAATCCTATTGTGCCACTAATGGTATCGTTTTCCGTCATTCTTGTCCATACACCTCCTCTCAAAACGGGAAAGCCGAACGTATGATACGCACCACCAATGACGTGGTACGTACCCTCCTCTTTCATGCCTCTCTTCCTCCCTCCTTTTGGGTGGAGGCCCTTCACATGGCCACCTACCTTCTCAATATCCGCCCTACCAAGACCCTTGACTTCCTTACTCCTTTACATCGTCTCTATAACCGCTCTCCCTCCTATTCCCATCTCCGCACGTTCGGTTGTCTTTGCTACCCAAATCTTAGTGCGACCATGTCCCATAAGCTTAGTCCTCGTTCCACTCCTTGTCTCTTTCTTGGGTACCCTCCTAATCATCGTGGGTATCGATGCCTCGAAGTCTCGTCACATAAAATTATCATCTCTCGCCACGTTACTTTTGATGAGTCCATTTTTCCTTTCTCATCTCTTCATTCTCCCAAGCTCCTAGACTATGACTTCCTTCGTCCACGGTCGTCCGCGTCCCCGGCCCCTTCCTCACAGGCCTCTCCCTCTCCTCTAGCCATCCCTCCTTCTCATTCACCTTCGGACCAGCCCAATGGTCCCCTGCTCCCTCCCCTTCTTTCCCACCTCCCTGGCCCATCCCCCAATGGGTCCATGCTTCCGCCCCCTACTCCCCCCAATCCCCCCAACCCATTACCTATCTCCCTCCCCCACACACTGTCCAGCCCAGCCCAATACCCACCCCCTCTTCCCCACCTCCTACCCAGCCCAGCCCCATACCCGCTTCCTCTCCCTCACAAACTGCCCAGCCCATTCCCATCCGCCAGCCCACTACCTCTCCTGCAGCCCACTCGCCTACCCCAGCCAGCCCTCATACTACATACTCCCTCCAGCTTCCCTCGTGGCCCAGTCCGCCTAACCGCCCACCTGCCCAACCCTCCACCCTACCCCACAACGCTTCTAGCCCAGCCACCACACGGAGCAAAAATGGCATATATAAACCAAATCCTTACCTTGGCCATCGCTTCTTCAACGTCCAAACACCACCCACACTTTCCCCCCTACCACGCTCCCACCTTCAAGCCTTGCAGGATCCTAACTGGAAAGCCGCCATGTGTGATGAATATAATGCACTAATTAAAAATAATACTTGGACTTTGGTTGAGCGGCCCCAAGGGGTCAATATCATTCGTTGCATGTGGTTGTTTAAACATAAGTTCAAATCTGATGGGTCTCTTGAGCGCTATAAGGCGCGATTGGTTGTTAATGGTAAAACTCAGGAGGTTGGTATTGACTGTGATGAAACCTTCAGTCCAGTGGTTCGTCCTAACACTATTCGTACTGTTCTCAGTCTTGCTGTGTCTCGTAGGTGGTCTATCCACCAACTTGATGTGAAAAATGCTTTCTTACATGGTCATCTGCAGGAGACCGTTTACATGTTTCAGCCCCCAGGTTTTCAGGACTCCACTAATCCTAAACATGTCTGTTTATTGCAAAAGTCTCTCTATGGTTTGAAACAGGCACCCCGGGCGTGGTATCAACGCTTTGCTACTTATATCTTGTCCATTGGCTTTGTCAGCAGCAAATGTGATCCTTCTCTATTCATCTATCGCCGTGGACGGGAAATGGCTTATCTTCTGTTGTATGTGGATGATATTGTTCTCGCCACCTCCTCAGACTCACTACGGACCCGTATCATCTCTCTTCTTCGGTCCGAGTTTTCTATGACTGATCTGGGCCCACTTTCATATTTTCTTGGCATTTCGGTCCAACGCACCAACAAGCACATGTTCTTGTCTCAGAAAAAATATGCAGAGGAAATACTTGCCCGTGCCAACATGTCCTCTTGCAATCCCTGTGCTACTCCTGTCGATACTAAGGCCAAACTCAGCTCCACCAGCGGTCCTCCGATGAAGGACCCCACTCTCTAACGTCAGCTCGCTGGTGCCCTTCAGTACCTCACTTTCACTCGCCCTGACATCTCCTATGCCGTCCAGCAGATATGCCTATTCATGCATGACCCTCGTGAGCATCATTTTCACGCCCTCAAGCGTATCTTACGCTACCTACAGGGCACATTAGAGTATGGCATGCATTACTCATCTACTCCTGCTTCGGGCCTTGTTTCATACACTGATGCAGATTGGGGTGGGTGCCCTGACACGAGACGCTCCACGTCCGGGTACTGTGTTTTTCTTGGTGATAACTTGATATCTTGGTCGTCTAAACGACAAGCCACCCTCTCTCGGTCCAGTGCTGAGGCCGAGTATCGCGGCGTTGCAAACGTCGTTGCTGAGTCATGTTGGCTACGCAACCTTCTCCTTGAGCTTCATTGTCCGCTTACTACTGCCACTATCGTCTATTGTGACAATGTTAGCGCCGTATACATGTCCCATAATCCTGTTCAGCACCAGCGCACTAAACATGTTGAGATGGACATCCATTTTGTTCGCGAGAAGGTTGCACTTGGTCATATTCGAGTCCTTCATGTTCCTTCGGCCTACCAGTATGCCGACATTTTTACTAAAGGACTCCCTCGACAGCTATTCTATGAGTTTCGCTCCAGTTTGAGGATAATTTTGAGAAACACCTTGTGGATTTTGAGAGCTATTTTTCCTACTTCTACGTTTAGGCTTGGGATTAGTAGGATAATTAGGATTTCCAGATTCCATAATAATGGTTTTGAATATTTTAGTAGGAATTTTAAAGAGAAGAAAACTCAAAAGATAATTAATTTAGCAAATGTATGGAAAATCACAATTAATTAGGAGTTTTTGGATGGTGTTCAAAATATATGAATATGGGTGTCTATTTATAGAGATTGAAAAATCATGAATTTTGATTTATTTTTTTTATTTTTCGTTTACAAGATATAAGCTGTGGAAGTTTTACCTCCACAAAATAATAAAAATCGTCGGTCCAATCACAGGGCGCCAGCTGGACTGACGCGCATCAGACCCAGCTGGCTCCCTTTAATTTTTTTTTTGTTTTGGGTTAAACGCACCAGCTTTCCCTCTTCCTCCCTGCGTTTTGTTGTGCTGCGTTGCATTGTTGTGGGCCCCTTTCTCCAACTGAGATTTCTTTGAGAAATCTCGGTTGAGCGAGATTTTTGCCAAAATCTCAATCCTTGAGATTTTCCCCCCACCCCATTAAGAGTTCTTTTAATTTTGAAACAAATCTCAATGCAATTGAGAATTGTTTGAGATGACCATTAAGAATGCTCTAAGACTTTACATGTTTTAGCGTGTGGTCCCTCCTTTTACAAGTCCATTAATATTAAACACAATTTCCACTCTCCCCGCGCTCTCCCAACAATCATCGGTGGCTCGGTGGTGGGTGGTGGTGTGAGGCAATAAGGGACCATGGGTGGTGCTTGGTGGTTAGTGAGGGGTTGAGTTGGAATGAAGAGGATCATCCTGCCTACAACTTTTTCTACTCTGGTAATGTAATTACTCCTTGCGTACCTTTTTTATGCATTGTTATTTCCTTTATGGGATGTTCATAAACAATGCACCACTTCTTTATCAGTTATATGGTCTCGTTATTATACTCTTGCATACATTATAACTAGTCTCACCAATTTATTCTTCATTCACTCACTCAACCAAATAATAAAACTTATACAAACACATGTGATCATCATAGAAATAGGGACGGATGGAGTATAGCTTAAGTAAGCCACAAAACAAAACACTCACTCTCATCTAGACAATTACTATATATAACGATGATAATGGTGCAGCCCTGACACTCATATATATTAAGGATTTTTTGTCAGAAACCCCCACTAACTTTCAACTTATTGAAAACAACTCCCAGGATCTTTCACTTTTAAAAATAACCTCCATAACCTTTCTAAACTTGTTGGTTGCACCCCCAAAACTTAACTCCGTTAATTTTTTTCGTCTATTGGCGCCCAGTAACAGCTTTATATATCATCTCATTAACAACCTTCCTATTCCAATTGAGCACAACGGTAACATTCGTAAAGTTCTTCAACCCAATTCCAATTGAGCATCAAATTTGCATTCCCAATCAACTCGAAGTCCTAATTTAAACCTAATCCCCAAATTGTTGAAATTAAAGCTGTACAATTTCAAGTAAAAATTTTTCTTGCATAAAGAGTTTCTTTTTTAAGAATTAGGGTTTGTGATTTCATATCGAAAATCAGTAAATGGAACTTTAAATTTGGGAAAATTGTGAAATCGAAGTATAAAAAAGGGACTAGGTTTACGAATAGTATTTACCTCATTTGGGCACCAATTTCTTGTTTTACAGCCCAAATTTTCTTCCCTTTTTCACCCATGACATCACCAGATTCCATTCCAAGTACAATTAGTAAAAAAAACCCTAATTTCTACAGCAGTTATGGTGGAGTTACTGAGTTTCAGAGAAGAGAGATATGGAGAAAGTGATGAGTTTTACAGAGTTGAAATCGAATTGATGGAGGAGAGAGGGAAATGATGGAGGAGAGAGGGAAATTAGTCGAGATGGAGTTACTGAGGGTTATATCAGTAATTTCATCATGTGTTTTAAGAGGGATAAAGCTGTTACTGGGCGCCAATAGACGGAAATAATTAACGGAGTTAAGTTTTGGGGGTGCAACCAACAAGTTTAGAAAGGTTAGGGAGGTTATTTTTAAAAGTGAAAGATCCTGGGAGTTGTTTTCAATAAGTTGAAAGTTAGTGGGGGTTTCTGACAAAAAATCCATATATTAATATGAAAAGTAACCAGCAAATACATTTACAGAAACATAACTTTGGGACGGAGGTAGTACATGAGACGTATATCTATACAAGATACAACAAAGGGACCTTACAACATTAAGATTGGCACACAACAAGAAGCTAATAAGCACGGGTACATATAATACATGCTTTTATTTTGGTAATATTAATAGTAACAGTAGGATCATAACTTCATAAAGAACCCAGAAATGGATGTCTAGTCTTTGATGCAGGTACCCTGAATAGGATTAGCCCAACCCTCGCAGTGGCCGCCTGGGCAACAGGGGTCAAATGCACCACAAGGCTGCCCAATTCCTACACAATAATATTTCTTACAGATTGCACCTGTAGGGAACATGGGGGTGGGTCCTTACATCTCACATGTGAGGCCACTACAACACTTCTTGCTCTGATCGAATGTCCAAGGGTTGCATTCTTGATTCTCACCTATACAAGTAAGTATGTTTTTGTTGTATTCATGTGCGTAGTATTCCTACAGGATGCCGCTATCGATTGCGGCAGCCTTAAGCAGGATGTCTGAAAGTAGCTGTTGTGGCCGAGCTTGGCCAACTGATGCCAAGCTACTTTGCGGCATCAGCAAGCCAATTAACAGGATGACTTGCAGAATTATCACGGTTTGTTTCACTATTTTCGCCATGTATATTATACTATATATTATGTTTTTGAAGTTTTATTTGTGATGAGTTCTGAGTAGTGTAAGGCCCTGTTCAGTTCAACTTATTTTTACTGAACTGACCTTATTTTTACTGAACTGAACTTATTTTTGCTGAACTGAATTATTTTTACTGAACTGAACTTATTTTTACTGAACTGAACTTATTTTTGCTGAACTGAACTTATTTTTACTGATTCATGTTGTTTTTTCTTCTTTGCTCTACTGATTTTTAATGAACTGAACTTATTTTTACTGAACTGAACTTATTTTTACTGAACTGAACTTATTTTTGCTAAACTGAACTTATTTTTACTGAACTGAACTTATTTTTATTGAATATTATTATTTTAAGGTGAACTGAACAGGGCCTAAGTGATACTTGCATGATATTTATAAGGAGAGGAGAGGCAGGCCATTTTATAACCTGCATGCATTTACGCAGCAGTTGGGAGGAGGGATCAATAATTGAGTGTTACTGTTTTTGGTTAGGTTCATTAATAAGCAAGGAAATAGTTAATGATCAAGCAAACCCTGTTATCTGTTTCAGCATACATGAATCACGACGTAAGATTGTCTGGTGTGATTTTTATTTCATTTTCTGTGGGACCCATATACTAATAAGCGTTTGGTGCACTCAGTGCCACATGATTATGAATCAGGATGTAAGATTATTTGATCAACGTAAGGATATTTGACGTAAAATGAGATATGAATCACGATGCGCTACATTACTTGGTTTGTCTAGCTATGTATAAACAGTTGGATCTTTAATCTCCAAAATAATACTTATCATACAGGCTAGCATATCCTTTTGTGGATAAAACATTTATTAGCCTAACTATTCAACCCTGTTTATAGAGGTGCTAAATGAGTTGAGTCTTGTTAAATCTATGTCAAGTTCATTAGTAGGTTGTTTTTCCTTAAATTCTAACTCGATCCGTTTACTTAAATTGAGTTAAATGTGTTAGGATTCATTGGTCTGACCCAACTCGTTTATTTACGTGTCGAGTTCAGCTTGACCCATTTATCTTGTCATCATATATATTTGATATTCTTAATTCCTTTCCAAGAGTTTCTCACCACGAGGTTATCCTTTCCAAGAAACGCCCAAACTTACCCTCCAAGTTTAGTTCTATTTTGGTAACCTTAGGGTCAGCCGGTTGAGGGTATTATGTTTGGCATGTTATGAGGATTAGAATAGAGATAAATGTTGGAATAGGTAGGGATTAGGAATTGGTAAGTGGAATAAGAATAAGAAAATAGTTATTAAGATTGGGATAAACAATAAAGTTACTTAAACACCATTATTATTTTTCTCCTTCCACCCTTTTAAATAAGGTATGCTCGTCGTTTTACCCCTTATTTCTATCCTCGTCCCTTATACCACCACCCTAGCCCTATCCATATATTATTTTAGGGGATAACTAGCTATTATTCTATCCCAATGCCCTCCATTATCCCTATTCTTTCAACAAACAAAGACTTTTTCTATCCCTTCCCTCCTTATCCCTATTGGTCTTGTCTTGACCCCTTAAACAAACAAGCTATAATAGCCATAAAACTAGCTGCCCATCCGCAACAATCACGATAGGGCCTGACTACCCGCATCGATGACCACCTCCAACGGCAAGACCATAGTTGGCTTCACTACCCTTACGCGGTCCCACTTCACCAACGCCAACCCCCCCCCCCCCCAATTCCTTGCCGTTAGTCAAAATGTATGTCTTGAAATGTGACTGACGTATAAAATGAACCACAAGATGGCCTTGTTCTTTGCAACTTGTTTTCCGTGTTTTAATTAATTCAGTTTTATTCGAACCAGTTCAACTTGCAACTTCAACCCCTATAACTCTTAGCCAATTAAATATAATAATGAAAAAGGAAGAATCAAGAAGAAGAGGAAATGACAAAATAGAGAGATTGAGAAGGAAATGAAAGAGATGTTTAAATTAATGAATGCCAATGGGGGTAGAGGAGAGGTGGGGGTAGGGTGAAGGTGGGTGCAAATAAAGAATTGATTTTACACGTCTTTCAATCTAGTGGTGGGATCCAAAGTAAATATTGAAATTATTATTATAATGGTGGATAATAAATTTATTTAGAAGTGTTGTAAGTATTATGAAAAAACTCTTAAAAGTAAACGATGTGAGTATTATGAGATAAAAAGGGTATAATATTTGAAAATAAATACGGTTCAATTCAATTGAGTAAAATTCAAGCGAAGAAAACAGTGACAGAGTACTCAAATGATCAATCAAAAACTGAGTTGTACTTTTAGTGATGAACTACTAAAAAGGGAACCTGTCAAAAGTGGGAAATAGAAGTCACTATGCCTTTACATGTTTTAGCGTGTATGGTCCCTCCTTTTACTAGTCGTCTAGTCCATTAAAATTAAACACAATTTTCACACTCTCCCTCCTCTCTCCCAACAATCATCGTTGGCCCGATGGTGGTGGTGGTGTGAGGCCATGAGGGGCAATGGCGGTGGTGCTTGATTGGTTGTTTTTGAGGTGTTGGGTTGGAAGAGGATCATCCCGCCTCAGACTTACTCTTACTCTGTTAATGTAATTACTCCCACGTCCCTTTTTTATGCATTATTATTTCCCTTATGGAATGTCTCTACACGATGCACCATTCATTTTCAGTTATATGCATGGTGATCTTGTTATTTTACTCTCGCATAAATTAAAAATGGTCTCACCAATTTAATTTTCATTCACTCCACTCAACGAAATAATAAAACTTGTGCAAACACATGCGGATCATAGAATAAATAGGGACCGATGAAGTATAAATTAAGTAAGCCACAAAACAAAACACTCACTCTCATCTAGAAAATTACTATATATAACACTGATAATAGTGCAGCCCTGACACTCATATATATTAATATGAAAAGTCACCGGCAAATACGTTTACAGAGACGAAAATAGTACATGAGACGTAAACCCATACCAGATACAACAAAGGGACCTTACAACATTAAGATTGGCACACAACAAGAAGCTAATAAGCACGGGTACATATAAATATATGCTTTTATTTAGGTAATATTAATAGTAACGGTAGGACCATAACTTCATAAAGAACCCAGAAATGGATGTCTAGTCTTTGACGCAGGTACTCCACTACTTAGTTGTGTGCCTAATTTTTAGTTTAGTTACTTTTTATTGTAAGCTTATAAAAGGCTCTTATTGTATTGAGATTAATTGAGCAAGTTGAATGCAAAAGTTCTCCATATTTTATTTACTCTCCTTTCTACTCTACAAACTATCACTTTTCAATTTATTATATTATTTTTCGATTTAATTCAGTTCACATCAGTTCAACCTACAATTTATTCAATCTCATATAACTTCAAGCTCAGTATAATATTTAACATTAATTTTAATATAATAGTAAAGATATTGAAACAACACTATTATATGAATCAATTGTAGATAGGGTTTTAATAATGGAAGAGGAAGAATCAAGAAGGAAAAATAATGAAAGAGATAGATTGAGAAGGAAATGGGGGGAAACCAAATAGTGATGTCTAAATTAATAAACCTCGTTGAGGTGGGGCCGGGGAATGCCTCATGAATCTAGATCTGATATGTATATATATATAAAGCCATGATATACTAAAATAACAAATTTGGTGGAAATTGTGAAAATTTGAAAATGGTATATATTAGGCATTTTAAGGTACATATTATGATTGTTAAAATTATAAAGGAAAAATTGACCAGGATAATCCAAACTATGCCCATTCCGCTAAGAATAATCCCTACTAAGCTTTATTCCTGTATAATCCCAACTATTGGGGAGGTCCGCCACAAACACCCCCAGCTGACTTGCAACCGGTTGAAAAGGTATTTTTTTATTTTTCTTTTATTATTCCTTTTGTTTTCTACTCCCACCCCAACTCCTGCCCACCACCATAGCAGCCACCCCCTCTCCCTCCTCTTTCCCCCATTCCCAAAACCCCCTCACCGGAATTTTTCGAGCATACTGAAACCACCTCCCTTGCCTCCCCCTCCCCTTCATCTTCCTCCCTGATCACCAAAATCGTCACCCTAACCACCCTAATTTGAAGATTTTCGGAGGTATTTGAAGATGGTGGTGGGGGGAGGGTTTGATTTTCGAAGCCAGTGAAGAGGGAATAGGGTGGGGTGGTTTGAATGCAGGTGGGAGAGGAGGTGGTGGCTGTTGGGTGGGGTTGCGGTGGTCGTTGGCGGCAGAGAGAGAAGGATACGAAAGAGGGTGGTTGGTCTGTGTTGGCGAGGGGAGGAGTGGTGGTGGTTGGGGGTGGTTGGTCTGTGTTGGCGAGGGGAGTGGTGATGGTTAAGAGTAGGGGTGTAAAAGAGCCGAGCTGAGCTCGAGCTCGACCAAGCTCGGCTCTGCTCGAACTCACTTTGATCGAGCTCGAGCTCGGCTCGAAGCTCGACAAGCTCGCCTACATGAGGCTCAAGCTCGGCTCTTTTCCAAATGTTCGAGCTCGGCTCGGGCTCGGCTCTTTTTTTTACCCGTCTAATGGTTACGACTCTTCCTTACATAAAGTAAAATATGCAAAATTTCACCGTACACAAATTTAATGCAATCAAGGTCTTTCATAAGATAACAAACAACTTACTACAATAGACTAGTTAAGGTTCAAAATATATAAATAGCAAAATAGTACACTAAATAACTCCAAAACGAGCCCGAGCCGAGCTTTGCTGGGCTCGGGCTCGAGCTCGAATGACTAAACTATAGCTCGGGCTCGGCTCGAGCTCGAAGTTGACCGAGCTCAAGCCGAGCTTTTGACCGAGCCGAGCTCGAGGGCTCTACGAGCCGGCTCGGCGCAGTTACACCCCTAGTTAAGAGGGGGGTCTATATTGGCGAGGGGAGGAGTGGTGGTGGTTGAGAGGGGGGGTCTGTGTTGGCGAGGGGATGAGTGGTGGTGGTTGAGGGGGGTCAGTGTTGGCGAGGGGAGTGGTGGTGGTTGAGGGGGGTCTGTGTTGGCGAGGGGATGAGTGGTGGTGGTTGAGGGGGGGTCTGTGTTGGCGAGGGAGTGGTGGAGGTTGATGGGGGTCTGTGTTGGCGAGGGAGGAGTGGTGGTGGTTGAGGGTGGGTCTGTGTAGGTGAGAGGAGGAGTGGTGGTGGTTGAGGGGGGGGTGGTTTGTGTTGGCGTGGGGAGGGAAGGAGGGGGGTGGTCTGTGTTGGCGTGGGGAGGGAAGGAGGGGGGAAGGGGGGGGAATTTAAAAATAAAATAAAATAAAATAAAATAAATTGTAAATATCCAATTAAAACATGACATGTGGCGTGTTTACCTTTTCAACCGGTTCCCTTCAGGTTACGGGGTGTTTGTGGCGGACCTCCCCAATAGTTGGGATTATACAGGAATAAAGCTTAGTAGGGATTATTCTTGGCGGAATGGGCATAGTTTGGATTATCCTGGTCAATTTTTCCAATTATAAAAGTTCAGAGTATAATCTCAACAAAAAGGCTAAACCGATAAACGGTTTAGGGTACAATTAATACTTATATGCCTTAATACTATATGCCCCTCAAGCGAAGGCTTGTAAAAGTAGACGCGTAGAAAAATGCTTCATATACATGGAAATCTTAGTTAGAATACCATCTCAACAAAAGTCTAATTAACTTGATAATTGGGTTACAATTAATATCCCTCAATCCACATGATCTTTTTATGAACAATTCTAAAAATTATTACAAAAAGGATATTTTAGGATGGATGGAGTATTGAATAAGTTAAATAATAGGAAAATTTGTCAGAAAGGACCTTTTAAAAGAGTTTTTTTTGTGAGAAAGGACCTTTTAAATTTTTTTTGGCTTTTAACAACCTTAAACAAAAAAATTTTTGCGAGAAGAGACCTTGAGCTTTTTTTCCGTCGTGAACCATCGAAAACCGGCGTTGACTAATATTTTCTTCCTGTTTGCAATTCTAATCTGGTCTTCTGTTTCTTTTCGCTTCCCTTCTCATCCTCGTGGTTGGGCCACCACGGACCTACACCCCCACGAACGCACACCACCACCTGCCGCCGACACGACTACCTTCCTCGTCTTCCCCTGCTCGCCTTTCACTCACTCAAACCAGCTTCCTCAGCTACGGCAGATTCAGCAATGATACCATACTCTGGGTTCTCAACACCAATGACAGCCTCTTCTTTCTCAACTCCCATCTCCATACCATCCGGATTTACATTCTCATCAACATTGATGAGCCCTTCTTTCACAGCTCCCTCTCAACATTATCAGGCTCCCCGTCTTCAATATCATTAGGCGCACCAATGTCTAACGAGCTCTTCCTGCAAACCCCTTGTCATCAACTTCCGTCTCTTGAGCTCTTCCTTAAGTTCCGGCGACGTCCTATATATGTTGGTGGTGTACCGTGTGGTGGCAGAAGCAAACAGAGGGGGGATTGAGAGGAGAGAGGGACAAAAATGGATGGAGGTTGCGGCAGGGTTGTGGGTATCGTGTGGTGGGTAGCCTCGCCGGCAAACTCCGACGAAGATGGGGTGGGGGTGAGGTTGGCGGTGGCTGGTTAAGGGAGGAGGTGGGAGGTGGGATGTGGGTGGGGGAGGAGAGAGAGGTGGGGGTTGTTAATGAATAGACCTTTTAAAAGAGGTTTTTTGTGAGAAAATATTAGTTAACAAGCTCAAGGTCTCTTCTCGCAAAAATTTTTTTTGTTTAAGGTTGTTAAAAGCCAAAAAAAATTTAAAAGGTCCTTTTTCACAAACAAACTCTTTTAAAAGGTCCTTTTTGACAAATTTTCCTTAATAAACTCCTTTTTAATCCGGGAATAAGGAATAAAAAACTCCATTGGGGATTGAAAAATATTTGTAACGGTACCGCACTCATGGTTCTCACCACACCCCCGAACCTAATCCGTTCCCAACCCTAAATCTTATACTACCCACTTCTTTAACATTCTGTAGTAATTTCCAGTTATAAAATCAATATTGTTAATGCGAGTTAAAACATGTATTTGGTTGCTCGGTTGATTATTGCAAATCATGAGAATTAGAAATCCTAACAATCTTCAAAAATGATTGTGGTGTTTTGTTAACCAAAAGTTCTTGAAAGGTGGAACTAGAATTTTTATTAATTCTCACTTCTCAAAAAGTAGGTTAGGTTGCATATCTATTTAGCTAGTAGCCAGAAATTACTATGTAATTATTTTCCCCGTTGTCTAACAAACCGAATTCTCAATTTTTTCATGAATTAAAATAGAGGTATTCGTTTCCATTAATTTTTGGAATTCATTAGAATTTCCACTTTCTATATAGTCAGCAATTCAGCATGCATCCATGCAATGGGGAGGGATCGATAATTCAGTAGGTTTCGTTAGGTTCAATAATAAGGAATAATCTATATTTTGTCTAGTCTATAGATTTTTCTAGGGAGAGGTAGGAAAACCCTAGTAGCAATGCAGATTGCACGTGATTACGTGACTGATTAGCCATTTGTTAGAATTTGTCTACCCACAAACAATATTTAAGTGTAGGTTGTTTTAGGTGATGTTTTCTCTTCATTTGAAAATAACTTGATTTTTCTTTGAGATGAATTGAATGGAATGAGCTTAATAGATACTTATATGTTTATTTCTAAGTTTTACTAATTTATCAAAACCCTATTGATATTATACTCATATTATAATTTTCTTCAACATCTTTTTTGTGACACTTAAATCGTCATATAAACTATTTTTACTTATATGCCTTTGAAGGTTTCACCTTAATTAAACTGAACTAAAAAGGAGTTAAAGTTAGTTGCAATAAGGAAAAATTGTCAGAATATACCAAGGTTTTAGCACTTTTTCAAAATAAATACCAAGGAGTTGCGAATGTGAAATAAATAACAAGTTATTTTTTGAAATTCATACCAACTAACAAATATCCGTCTATTTTTCCGCCACTTTCTCACCCAAAATTAACTCACGTTAGATTTTCTGTTGTCAGAGATGAAGTTGAATTGATTCTGTAAGTTGGTATGTATTTCTAAGATGGAAAATTAGACGGATTTTTGTTACTTGGTATGGATTTCTAAGAAAAACATAATTTGTTGGTATTTTTTCTAAATTTCGCAACTTCTTATTATTTATTTTAAAAAAATGTTAAAACCTTGATATATTCTGACAATTTTTCCTTGAAATAAACTGAACTAGATTAAACTGAATTGGACTTAACTCACTTCGATGTTCTTTTAGAAGGGTCGAACATGACCTTTAATCATATCTATCCGCAATTGTTATCATTTGAGATTAGTTTTATACTCTGACAATTCGGGTGAGCAATGGAGATGTCAGTGGGGCGGGTTTTGTGGTGACCCGCCCTGCACCTAGGGGTATAACTGAGCCGAGCCGGCTCGTAGAGCCCTCGAGCTCGGCTCGGTCAAAGCTCGGCTCGAGCTCGGTCAACTTCGAGCTCGAGCCGAGCCCGAGCTATACTTTAGTCATTCGAGCTCGAGCCCGAGCCCAGCAAAGCTCGGCTCGTTTGAGCTCGGCTCGGGCTCGTTTTGGAGTTATTTAGTGGACTACTTTGTTATTCCTATATTTTGAACCTTAACTAGTCTATTGTATTAAGTTGTTTGTTATCTTATGAAAGACCTTGATTGCATTAAATTTGTGTCTGGTGAATTTTGCATATTTTAATTTATTTAAGGAAGAGTCGTAACCATTAGACGGGTAAAAAGAAAAACGAGCCGAGCCCGAGCCGAGCTCAAGCTCGAACATTTGGAAAAGAGCCGAGCTCGAGCCTCATGTAGGCGAGCTCGTCGAGCTTCGAGGGAAGGTATCGCGGGGATAGATTTTATCTTGTCCCCGTTGGAGCGGGGATGAGGACAAGATTTTTCCCCGCCATATGTGATGGGGCGCGGATGAGGATGAGTTTTTTAGGCGGGGATGGAGATAGGAATGCCAACATCCGCCCCGCTCCGCCCCATTGACATCCCTAGTGAGCAATGAATAAACTTTGCATCTCTAAGCAACTTTGGCGCCTTCATACCATACCTTGTAGTGAGCACTCTACTAACAAGTACTTCCAACATCGATACTTTATACCAGATAATTGGGCTTATTTTCGTTGCACCTATTTCAAAAGGGCCAACTTTATCCTACAATTACAGGCTTAGGTATTAGATAGGCTGCCATAATATGTCTACACAAAGCAATCAGTACGCCATCCGCTTGTGAAAGTGCCTCACATCAAGGTCAAACAAGCCCTCGCCCAATTGTTTACCTACCAACGCAACGCTATGTGTTAAAAATTAGAGAGTGTTTAGAAGTAAACGACTTGTTATTAATAATCACCTACACGGATACATCAACACTATATAAATAAACATAAACACTATATAATTTATGTTAGAGGAGACAATGTTCTTCATCGTTCAAAGGGAAAACATCTTGCTACAATTACGCCAAACATTGAGAGTGTTTGGGAAAAGTGCTTTTAGATGACTTCATTGACTTTTATATAAGTTCAAATAGCCAAATAAAGTATTTAATAAATGTGTTTGTAGTAAATGTAAAATCACTTTTCAGCCAAAAGCTGTTTTTACCAGCTTATTATGCTAAGGCTCCGTTCAGTTCACCTTATTTTTACTGAATTGAACTTATTTTTATTAATATGAACTTATTTTTATTAATATGAATTTATTTTTACTGATTCATGTTGTTTTTCTTCTTTATACTACTGATTTTACTAAACTGAACTTATTTTTATTGAACTGAATTTATTTTTACTGAACTGAACTAAACTAATTTTAACCGAATATTATTACTTTAAGGTGAACTAAACTAGGGCTAACTTTTGATGTTTGCTCCCAATTTATACTAAACAACCAACATTAACGCTTTTACCAACACTTTTAAAAAATAAACTAATGATTACACAGCTAGTCATTCCAACGAATCGCGAAAAACACCCCCATTGAGCTAGATCCACCAAGTTCCACGACTTAATCTCGCCATTCTGTTTGAGAAGTGAAGCTTGACATTAGTATTAGTGAGTATTGCTGTAACGGTATTACTTCGTTATAAATTCACTTCAATAAGGTACAATTACTTTGCAATGATGACTTGATGAGAGCACCGTCAAATCATACATTCTTGAGATTTGAGATTTGAGATTAACTAGTGCTGGAGCCCGCGCGATGCCCCGGGTTTTTGTTTGATGTGTTTTGTTTATATAGTTGATGCATTATCCGTGGATGTACTAAGGTCATGTATATCGATTAAGAAATCCTACCTGCACATTTAAACTTCCTACAAGAGTTGTTTCAATTTTGTGCGAATGTAGGTATCGCTTTACGTAGTAGCGTTCCCGTAAACCCCTGTTACATCCTCATTTTGTAGCATTTAGATAATTACGTAATGATAGGTGGGTCAAAGTTAGTTTTGTATCTCTTAACCTTTGCGGGTACATCCATAATTGACATAGTTTTAAATATGAACTGATTTTGTTTATTGTGTTTTGTTTATTTAGTTGATGACATTATCGGTGGACGTACTAAGGTCATGTACATCAAATAAGAAATCCCACCTACAAATTTAAAATTCCTACAAGAGTTGTTCCAAATTTTTGTAACCTGAAATATCGCTTTATGTAGTATCGTTTGCATAAACCCCTATAACATTCTAATTTTGTAGCAATTAGAAAACTCCGTAATGATAGGTGTGTCAAACTTAGTTTTGTAGTAATAAACCTTTGCGTGAACATCATTAATTGGGCATACTTTTAAATATGTAGTATATTTAGTTATTAAAATATTCTTGCTTTGTTCTGATCCTTCTTTTTATCGTTTTAGTTTCCTCCCTTGTGCCCATTCATTGCCCTCAATTTGTGTTGTCGGTCTTTTGTCGTTTCTTCCCTTCCCTGCATAATTTATAATAGGTTGTTAGGTGGAATCATATATACACCTTGTGTTACTGATCAAAATATAACATACCATTTTTCTTTTTCTGTTATGTTGACCTGGTCTTTTTGTTCCATTGGTTTTGATTTTGAAGTTTGTCCTTCGTTGTTGCTTTCTCCTTGTTCCTGCAATTTTTTTATTGTTTAGTTATAGGGGATGCAGGATTCCCATATTAAATATATTTTTCTACGTTACTTACCATTGGTTTGATTTTGTGCAGTATATAAGTTGTTTGTAATGGTAGGAGGGAAAAGTTATTCATTGTCTACAACCAACTTTATATAAAAATGAGAAATCTAATCAATAATAGTATAGTAATAATACCAATATACAAACACTAAAATAAAGTAAAGGAACAAAAATTTAGTGTAATATTATCATCTTAGATTATTATCATCATTATTCTGTTTGAGTGATGTGTATGCAAAGGAGATTTGAGTCATAGTTTGGAAATTGAGTAATGTAAATGCAGACACTCCTGGATCTTATTCCAGCTACTGTTAAATTTCTCAACAATTTATCCACTCAATCCAATTCACGTAACTAAATTACAAAAAACAGATTGAAAAGGGATCTTGGGGATTTGGGACTTACCAAAAAGATCATAAAGTTAAAGAATAGATCGTCTGAAATTGAGTACAAATTTGAAACAACATTTCCACCATTTATGTCCCTTTCTTTGTCTTTCTTTCTTATGAACACCCAGTTAATATGCAAGCTATCTGAATCTATCTATCAATTGTGGGTCATTTGCATCAAGAGAAAGAGAAGCGGAGAAGTTTTGTATTATTTGAGTGGAAGTAAAATAATGGTGGGCAATGAAGAAACAAACCCTACAAAAATGGGGATGATATCATATCATATCATATGATATACTGGTATTACTATTACTGTAACTACTGATAGTTTATGCTTTACTCCTTTCTCAAAGTGATCCCCCAGAAGCTCATACAACCCCTCTTTTCTAGCTTTGTATGATGGGTCACTTTCTCACTCTTGGAAGATAAAATACATAAAAAGAAAAACACAACAGGGGGGTGAGGAAAGAAGGAAGGAAACAGGGAGGGAAGAAGACTGATTTTTTGGAATATAGAAGGGTTGTTTTGTGTGATGAAAAGTGGTGTTGGGAGTGAGATAGATTGAGAAAAAAGAGGTTTTTGTTCAAAAATTGAAATGGGTTTGACTCTCTATGGTGGTGATGGTAATGGAGATTAACTACAATGATAAGAAATGAGATTAAAAAGATTACCAGGTTCTGACTTTTCAATTCAAATATTTCAGCACAACCTTTGATCAGTAGGAAATCTGAGGGACTCGGAAGAGCTATGGATTCATTAAGTACCGCAATTAAAGGAAGCCTCGGAAAAAATACAGTTGATGATTCTTTGGTTTCATCAGTTTATCCTAAGTCATTGCCATTCGAGTTCAGGGCTCTTGAAGCTTGGCTAATAGTCCTACAGTACCCAGTTTGGCCACTAAGGTCAAATTCTTCCAACCACAGTGCTCGAAGGGATGTTGAATCTATTATCTTTTTATTATCCTACACTACAGCACTCATGTGTAGAATTAGTTGAATGGATAATTAGTAGATTCTTAGTTGGAGGAGTGAATGAGAACAATATAGCAAGAAACAGGAATACATCCCCTAAAAAAATTGATTCCCATATAATCGGAAGGTGGAACTGGGATGAACATCATATGGACTGTTTAGTCAGTTGTTTTATTGGATAAAAGCACACTATGTTTCTATTCATTCATACAACTCAACCTTTGCTTTGGCATATCAAAGTTTGTCAACACAAAATTTAAGAGAATCACTTACAACAGTATCGATTGCTATCTCCTGCTATCCGGGTCTCCTATCTTTTATTTCGATGCCCTTGAAAAAAAAACCAAATATAAAAACATAAGTCAGTGGAGTTTGCTCATAAAAATGATAAAGATAAGACCATACATCACAATTATACATTGAAATGATAAAGATTAGGCCACGAAGACTAATTTTTCTTTTCTGTATGTTGGAAAATGGCAACTTTAAAAAGATTCAGAATTTTTAAATTGCATAAAATCGCAGCAGGTCACATGCATACCTCCTAGTAGCAGAAGATGAATATCCAAAAGCCAAATGAGAAGATATAACAAGAAACAGGAATAGAACACCAAGTCATCAACACATGCTTACTCCAACTTCAATCACTGTGTAATAATATACTATACCACAGAAACTACTAATGCCCAACACTCAGTGGAATGGCACACATGGAGTACATTCAATTCCAATATAGAATAAAATAACAAAATTCACTCAGCATAGATATATGAACTATCCAACTGCTATTTCAACTCAATTAAATTATTACCAGGTAATTGTATTTCTCCATTATAGTACATTCATATTTCCCAATTAATCCCTACCATTGTATAGATATGAAAGAGCAGTTGGATAATAATAACCATTCCAACCCCATGATCCAAAAAGGATCAATCTTTTTGCTGTAGAAACATTAATGCAAAAGATTAAGAGGAAACTGTATCATTAAATTAATTCAAAACCATTAGAATTCATAGTGTTAATTCAATTCCGATGTGAACAATGAAATGAAAGATGGGAAGAAGAAACATGTGAACATTGAAATTTCTTACCAAACCTCTGTTTTTTGCTAAACGGCAGAAATGAAAATTGGTAAATCCCTAATTATATTAGTGTAATCTAGAAGGCGAAATCATACGGTTAATTTAATTCCTTGGTCAGTCTATCTATTGAATGCATCAATTGCTTCTTAATTGCATCAATTACCTGTTAATATGGAAAACCTAATCGGCGGCCTCACTCTTGAATGATACAACTTTGCCGGTAGACCAGCCGTCACCATTAATTAGGTTATGGAGCTTTAATGGGGAGCTTCAATGAAGGTGAATAGTTGAAGCATTAATAGGTGCCAATAAATCGCGAACGCTGTGCAGATTGTTATAAGGGTTTATCTTAATCTTAATAGAGATATCAAATCTTAGAAGTAAGATTGGTCACCAAAGGAGTGGTAGCTCAGTGGTTCACTATCTTCATTGTATGCTGATGGTCGCGAGTTCGAGGCAAGGCGCATGCATATTTGAGAAATTAATTGATAAATTTAAGATGCAAGGGGTGGATGACAATGCGTGATTTGGAGAGACACGTGGCAGCCTGCAATCCTTGATAACGCTTTTTAATATATATATATAGATGTTGCATTCATTCTACCTGTTGGAAATCCTAGTTAGATGCTTTGGAAAACACACCACTGGTCGAGCCCTGAGCCTCGCTTCACGGAATTTCGTCGCAAGCTACTCGCGCATCATAGCACGAACCACGAACCGCGACCACGAGTCACGACAAAGCCGCGACTTGCGGTCAGGGCCGTGACTCGCGGTCCGTGCTGCGTGGTCGTATGCGACGTCTAACCTTTTTAGATAATCCGCGGGTCGTGGTGTATGCCACGCCTCGCGGTCTTCGGGGAGTTCCGGAAAAACCGATCTTCTCCGAATTGTTTAAAACCTTATTTATTCTCTCCTCTATAAATAAGCCTTGGCCGTTTTTATTTATACTTCCAATTTATTCTTTATTGAAACGTTAAAATACAAGTCATCTTTACCTTCATGAGAATTGAGCAGTTCTTGAGAGACTCCAACCCTTGAGTTCGGGGGTGTAGGATACTAATATACTAATAAGCATTTGGTCCACATGAATCAGGATGTAAGATAATTTGATCAATGTAAGGATATTTGTTGTAAGATGTTATGAATCACGATGCGCTACATTATTTGGTTTATCTAACTATGTATAAGCAGTTGGATCGTTAATCTCCAAAATAATACTTATCATACAGGCTACCATATCCTCTGTGGATAAAATAAATATTAGGAAAAATTGTCAAGAATAAGTCAGCCTTTGCGTTAACCGCTTTTAACAAGTCAACCTTCGTTTATTCCAGTAGCAAGTAAAGCTTGTACATGAATTAGCTTTTAACAAGTTTTTTTAAATGGTAACCTGCAATAGTAGGTTCCAACAGGTAACTTTAGATCTGTTAGCTTTATTGCAATTAATCTTTAAATTTTTTCCCACCTGTTATAAAACCCACCCAACTGCTTCTTCCTCCCTCTTTCATACTCTGGTTCTTATACCCTTCTTCCTCCTTTTCATTTTTTTCCTCCCTCTTAAAAATGTCAGCGCGAAGACAAAGCTCTTGTGGGTCTGGGAATTCTTCGAATTCAGCTAGGGTTTTGTACCCAAAAGTGAAGTGCAAGTGTGGAAATGATGCCGTGGTCAGAACCGTGAAGAATGGATCCAACCCCGGTGCGAAATTTTATGGATGCCCACTTTGGCCCGTAAGTTAATTTGATTCATTAAATTTTTTTACTTTGCTAAACAAGGAAATCTAATTTTTTTCAATTTCGATTTGTAGAATAGTAAGTGTGACATGTTTAAGTTGGTGGATGATATAAATAAGATAAAGGAATTGAAGAAGAATAAGATTGGAAAACTAGAAGCATAGGTGAAGCAATTGAAGAAAGAGGGTTTAGAGTTCAAAATGTGTGCTATGAAGTATGGTTTGACCGTATTGATGGTTGCCCTATTTTTTTCAATTTTCATTTTTTTGTTCTTTTCGATTCTTTAGTAAAAGTAGTATTTAGTTGATTGTATTTAGGTTATTAAGTTATGTATTAATTGGCTAGGTTAACAAAATGTATGGTTTGAACTTTGATGAATGAAATCTGACATTATTTTGATCATTTTGTAAGTTTGTTAAATTGAGCTATACTATAATCCACAAAAATTGTACATAGCTAATAGTAGCTTCATTTTCCAGAAGTGGCTTCAAATGTACACCTAAAATGATAACTAAATCAAATTTTCACCAAAATATACTAGCTTCATTGATAATCATCGAAATATCCATACTTTCCAAAAGTTAAGTAATAATGTTTTAACATCCGAATATCCGAATATCCATACTTTGAAGTACACCAACTAAAATACTACCTCCGTTTTTTTTAGTTGCAATGGTTTCCTAAAACGGAATTTTCCCAAAGGTTGCAATGTTTCTTTTTCTTTCCTTATTTAGTTAAAAAAACCTGTAAAAAACAATTAATCTTAAGTTATTAAACCTAATTACCCCACCCAATTAACCTAACCCTCCCACCCCCACCCCCACCCCCACCCAATTAACCTAACCCCCCACCCCCACCCCCACCCTCACCCTCACCCATTTCTGCCATTTTCTACTCCTCCCCTTCTCTCAACCTTCCTCTGTGAAAACAACTGCCATCACCACAAATCACCGCCAAGGCCGAAGTCGACACCACCACTAAGCCTGAAATCCGCCGCAAACACCACCACCAAGGCTAGAATCGGCCGAAAACACCACCACAAAGAACGATAACGGCCGGAAACACCACCACCAAAGCCGGAAACGGCCGAATTACCACCACCAAGGCTAGATCTGTTGTCCCCAAACCCTATACAGTAAAAAATGGCCGAAAACAACCGAAAACTGGGTTGTTTCACCCCTTTCCTTCATCAGCAACCCTCACTCTCTGATTTCGTCTCCAATGCACTTGATTTGAGTAGATCTTGAAGCTAGGGTTTCGAATTGGGTGGTGATTGGTAGTTTCGATTGGTTGAAGTTAGGGTTTCGATTGTGTTTTTGGAGGAGGTGAATGGCGATTTGGGGTGGTTGGTGGAGGTGAATGGTTCGATTGTGGTGGTCGATTTGGGGCAGTCGGAGTTGCTGATTCGAGTGCGTGGTGGTTGATTTCGTGGTGCTTGGAGTTCTGGGCTACGGTGTTGGATAACGAGGAAGGTGATGGCAGGGATGGTGACGAGGAAGGTGGCAAGAGAAAGAGTGAGGGTGGTTGTCGAAATGGGAGGGGGTTGCTGAAGAAAGGGGAGGAGGCACCTAGCGTGGTGTGGTTGCCGGAAAATACTAGGAGGAAGCATGAAAGAAGGAAGGGGGTGGTGTTTTTCTAGGTAATTTGGGTGGATGTGGTGTTTTTGGTGGTTGAATTGTGGTGGGTGGTTTTCTGGTGGTGGTTTGGTGGCGAAAGTGAAGGTGGTGGGTGACTAGCTGGTTTGGTTTGGTGGGTACCTAATTACATAGCAATGGCCCCACTCCCCCTTAATTATATACCCAAACATATACCTAATACCCACTCAAAAATTTTGCATTGGTTTCCGCAATTTTGAGAAACATTGCAACTAAATAAAAACGGAGGTAGTACTAGATTATCTATTACAAATTTTCTTGTTTTGTAAAGGTAAACTTGCTAGTACACCAACTTAAATAATTGTAGCAATGCAGCATCCTCCTACTGCGTCGGGTTTAAAACAGTTGAAGCTTGGCTTGATTGAGTGTCTATGTAAACCCCAACACCAACTGGTACCTACACAAACACCAACACTGTAATGCCTTGGTATTACAATGATTATTTTCACTTCAGTGATTTATTTTAAAGCGCTTGGCTGATAATTAAGGCACTACTGCCACTCTTAGTCGTTGGAACCGGGAACGAAGCAAGGTTTAACTACTCTAATCCATTTTATGCAAATTAAGGTAAAGATTATAGTAATTACATTCAAATGGGGTTTCACATCCCCAATCCTCAAAATACTAACGAGGATATTTAATTAATAAGAAAGTTCGTTCATAAATTCGCAACACCTCTCCCTTTTATCCCGCAAAAAACCAAATGAAACAGTCATTCAGACACATGCAGTAACAACACAACTATTGCAATTAATAACCATTTTAGGTATATGACAAATGCAGAAGCAATTAAAACACAATATCTTTGGATTTCCTCCTTTTTTTCCTTTTGGTGCCTTGAAACCTTTTTTATTTCCTTTTGAAAACTTATCTTTGGTTTTATGTCTAAACGTACTTTTCCTCCACCCAAAATGGGCAAATTGACTTAGAGGGAACTTTCCGACCAAAGACTTATATGTACACACCTCCATAGCAGGATCGCCCTGATAGGAGCATCTAATGGCTAAGGTGGGGATCAATCCACCACATACACTATAACAGGCTTTGCCTTAAATATCCTCTAGTCGTTAGTAAAATTGCTCTCCAAATAAATCATTTGAAACCAATTTTCATTTTAGTTAGAACTCAATCTTTCGAATTATTCAATAGCTATTAGTATGTACTACCATTACTATTTCTAACCCAAGAAGAGTTTCAAGAAAACTTACGGCATCCAAGCAACATCCAATAAACACAAGGGTATATTCCCTTACCTCAAAGTGAATAACAAGCAATAAGCTAGAGTTCCTCCTCTATGAGCTCGGGCTCTACAAACACGAAAGGTTTAATTTAAATTAATACCTAATACCCATATTGCACAATCTCTTTTCGAACTCATAAACAAACCAAATTCTTTCACCCCCTTTAACGTGTAATTAGGCCTTACTAACAAATCAGGAGTTAACTAAACACATTTTATCATTAATCATATTATATAAACTAATTTAGTTTAACACATCTTGTCAATATACATGATATAAAAGTATGTCCAATTTTATGATTGCCACACAAAACTCTTATTGCTAAGATTGGGAAAAAGAAAAACAGAATTTCTTAGCCGATTGTTAATAAGGTAATGATATCATTTGTATCATGTTTAGGAAGGTTTAACATTAATTAAGATTGCCTCTTATTGTGCATCCTGATTCGACGATCAAGTTGTAATCAACATGAGATAATGTATGAAAATAATGGCCAGACAAATTGTAACATATCTTGTGAAAATTTCCTAAGTGTGTTTGATAGGGAGGAATTGGATAGAAAGGAAAGGAAAAAAGAGGTTTTCCCTTGTTTGGTAAAATAAATTAGAAAGGATTTGATAGGAAAAGAAAGGAAATGATAGGAAAGAAAACTTAGATATTCTCCCCTTTCCTTTCCTCCCAAAATTGGAACAATTTGGAAGGAAAGAGATAAATATTAAAAACTGACTTATTTTTTCCCCAAAATTTATTCCCTCCATTTACTAATTAATTTCCCTCCTACTAATATTTCTCCCTCCAAATATTAAGCAATACATAAAACCCTAGTTTTACCTCACCTACGTTACAACTGCTCAACTGCGTACTGCACCAGCCAAAGAACTTTGCTGAGTCTGCAAACAGGTAATTACTCAACCTCCCTCTACTATTTGTTGCAGCCAATTGAAATTCATAGTTCTCTTTCTTACTAGTATATTATTATCATATAAGAATTACTCTAATTGCAGTAACAATTTGTAAAATCAGTGGAATGCTTGGTGGTAATGCTAAATTGCTAATTCACATGCTTTGCGTCAAATTTTGTCACAGTGTCTTCTTGGTTTGCTTGAAATTTGCTTGATGTAAATTATACTTATTATTTGATATGTATTATGAAATCAACAAATTGCTTTTTGTGGACCAATGCAATTAAATCACAAATAACTCAATTTGTTTTTCTTGTTAATCTAATGATATTGATCGTTAACCTTTTAAAAAAAATTGGCTACGAAACTACAACATTGCTAATATATTTCCAATATATTTACTGTATAATTTGTTGTTATAGATGGAACGGGACTTGAACAATACTGATCACGATCATGTATTAGAAGATGAACAAGTTTACTATGATAAAGAGAATAGTGAGTTTGAAAATTGGGTTGTGATATGGGATAGAATAAGAAATTATGCCGCCATCAAAATGATTTGTTTGGTTACGTATGGTTTGTACCTTCTCCGAAAAAGAAATAACCATATAAGTTATAGTCATATGCCTACTAGAGAACAAACAATTGAACGAGAGGCAGCAAGGAGAAACCTATTTGAGTTCCTTAACTATACTGGGAAGAGTCGTTTCTTATTGCGCATGAAACCAGAAACTTTTGCTCAACTATGCAATTTAATGCGTAGAAGTGGTCAATTGAAAGATACACGACTAGTTAGTGTAGAGGAGCAGGTTGCAATATTTCTCTACGTCGTAGGTCATAACCAAAGAAATTGCAGTCTACAAGTTACATTTCGTCGATCGGGTGAAACCATAAGCCGATATTTTCATAAAGTTCTCGCAGCTATCCTTTCATTAGAAGATCAATTCCTTATACAATCCGATGGCTCAAATGTTCCTCAAGAAATTCAAAACAAGCGTAGATATTATCCTTATTTTAAGGTACTTTTTAACGCAAATCAAACTTCAACTAATAGTTTTATTTTGAGATATAAAATTTAAGTTAGATAAATTATATGGCAGGATTGTGTAGGTGCTATTGATGCGACACATGTTCGCGTCAAAGTTTCTAACACTAATGCACCAAGGTACCGTGGTAGAAAAAATTGGCCTACACAAAATGTCTTAGCTGCATGTTCATTTAACTTAAAGTTCACTTATGTGTTACCTGGATGGGAGGGAACGGCGTTAGATTCAAGGATACTAAAAAATGCATTGATTAGAGAAGATAACTTGCATATTCCGGAAGGTAAAAAATAAAATAAATTGATAATTTTACGAATATTACACAATTCAACTAGCTTATTTTCATTAATATTTTTATAGGTAAATATTATCTTGTTGATGCCGGTTATATGCTCACGGGTGCCCTTATAACCCCTTATAGGGGTGTACGTTATCACTTGAAGGAGTATTCTTCACGTGGCCCTGAAAATGCTCAAGAACTTTTTAATCTTCGGCATGCATCCCTACGCAATTCTATTGAAAGAGCTTTCGGAGTGTTGAAGAAACGATTTGCCATGATCGCTAGTTCAACTGAACCAAACTACTAATTTGAAACACAAAGAGATTTGGTTTTGGCATGTTGTATCTTGCATAATTTTTTAATGGGTATAGATCCTGATGAGGAACTTATTGCCGAGGTTGATCGTGAACTACTAAATCGGGGTCAACGTTTAAGACGTGATATAAGAGAAGAAGATAGTGAAGAAGGAAAAATTATTCGAGACAACATAGCCGCTCAAATGTGGAACGATTATGCACAATCTTTAGCTCATAATGAATGACAAAAACTGAATGTTTTTTTTTCTTTTTAATTTTAGTCCTTATATTTTTTTTAACAAATGTGTTTTGTTTTGCCTAACATGGAATGTTTTTGCAATAGAGTATGAAATTATTATTTATCATATGAGCAGATTCCAATATCATTATATTTTGTATATAGAATAGCTAGATGGATGTGCCAAGCAAGAAACTTGACCGTGGAAGTCATATCAAATGGACTGAACATATGGATGCGCTTCTAATCGAGGCATTACTTCACCAACAATTGACAGGCAACCGAATAAATGGTCAATGGACTTCGTCTTCTTATGATACCATGGTCAAAGAGTTACGTGAAAAACTTGACCTTCCAACAATCAAGAAGGAACATTTGCAAAATCGACAAAAAACTCTTAAAAAAAATTTCAATGACGCATATGATATGTTCAAGAACTCAAGTGGCTTTGGTTGGGATGAGGATAGTAAGCATTTTGTAGCTGAACATGAAGTTTGGCAAGCCTTGATGAGTTACTTTTTTATTTTGGTAAATGGTTTGATGCAATGTGATTGTAGAATTGTGTTAATTAATGAGATAATTAGCATTTTTCTACAACCATTCATGTTAATATATATATTTTGTAGGCTAAACCTGAAGCTAAAAAATGGATGACTACTCCACTTCCTTTTTATGGAAAACTCTTGGAACTTTATGCGAAGGATAGAGCAAATGGTAAAGCTTCTCTTACAGCAAAAGAAAGAGCACGGCAAAAGAGTAGCAGTGAACAATATAATGAATACATGATTCATGTGATGACAACATGAAAGTACTTGTATATTAAATTTGACTAAGCATGGATGTTAAATTTAACAAATTTGAATAACACACCTCAAACCAATAATAATTTTGATGACAAACAGAGCAGCTTTGTTTTATGGGTGGTCTGAGATAGAAAATTTCGACGATGTTAACTGCATGTTTATATATTTCATGTGATGCAGTTGTCTAATTTATTAGATCTAATTTATTTCCTTCCCTTCCTTTCCCATCCCTTCCCATACTTTCCTTGCCTTCCCTCCTATGAACCAAACATTGGAAACTTTAATTACATTCCCTTCCTTTCCCTTCCCTTCCTTCCTTTCCTTTACTAAAAAAATACCAAATACACTATAAAACTCAATGTAAAATCTATAATTAACCCCTTAATTTGCCATATTATTTACTCTAATCAATCCCTTTATACATGAAACAATCACCCACCATAATCTACAAACACCATTTGTTCTAGTTTCACAATTTACCAAATACCAGACTGAGGCAAGCAGAACAAAGATCCGCTAAGATTAACGGTTGTTGTACCTGCAGCGCCGAGGTGGTTGGGGTGTTGTCGTTGGCTAGGTGGCAACGAAGCGGTTTGCAGCGGTGACCCGATGGTAGGGTCTCTAGCAAAGCTTCAGATTGACTCACAACAGACCAATGTGAATGAGAGGAAGTGAACAGGTGAGAATGAAAGTGAAACTGAAGAGATTGCTGGGTGAATGAGAGGAAGTGAAATGGTGAAGAAAATCAAAAGGATTTAATGCTTTTGATGCTTTGTACGTAAATAGAATATAGAAGAGTTGGAGGGTTACTCTTTTAATTACCCATCTAGGCCTTTTACATTCTTATATAACACTGTTTACTTTAATCTAGCTCTTTAGGCATTTCTTTAATCAAGACCCAAAATATTTTCTCTAATCTTTGACATTCTTATCTAACTTACTAACCCAAATTATAACTCTAATGCATTCTATTTTCTATTAAATACGGGTTATTACAAACACAAATCAGTTTTCACTTGAATATGTTATGCAAGTGTAAAAAAACAACAAAAACCAACTGTAAATTACATTCATACCTGATTTCCTCTTCTGCCCCTGCCTCTTGTATTTCCTTTACCACCAGCTTGTCCAGTCCTCCCTCTGCCACCAGCTTCTCCAGTCCTCCTTCTGCCTCTTGCATTGGAGCCTCCTCTTGCACCTACTCTACCCAAGATCATTCTGCCTCCCCTTCCAAGTTGGGTTGGCTGAGCAGTAGTAGAGTGATGATTGGCATAAGGTTGTGGTTGTGGAGGTGGTTCAGTAGTTGCTGCTTGTTTCTTTGGCCTTCCTCTTGGCTTTTTGGTTGGAGGTTGTTGTTGTACAGCAGAATCTTTCCTAGGACAGCGCCTCTTGTTATGTCCCTTCTCATTACAGTTGGTGCAAGTCATTTGCATACCATGCCTAGTTAGAACACCAGGCTTCTTGGGATCTTCATATGGATCTCTTATCCTTTTTCTTGGCCTCCCTGGACCAACTTTTATTTTTGGTGGATCTAGATCACACTCCACTCTTGGCCAGAACATTTCACCCTCACAAGGTGGTATAGAGCCCCCATAAGCTGTCAAATATGCTTCTCTCCTATAAGCTTCATCTACATAATCCTCTGCATCCTTATTCAAAAAGAATATACATGCAACTGCATGACAACAAGGCACTCCAAGTACATCCCATTTTCTACATGTACATGTCCTAGAATCTAAGTTTACAATGAGCTGATCAAGATAATATCTGACATTAAAAATGTGCTCTGTGGAGGGCATCACATCACAATTAGAAGCCTTATCCTTCTCTTTATCAAGTATAGCTTGGATCCTAGGACATATCTTGACACTTAACTTCTCCATTGACTGCCTCTTATTACATAATCTCTGCATAAGTGCCACCCTAATATCCTCCACTCTTGGTTCTAGCATTGATTATAAAACCATTAAAGGTCTCAGCTATGTTATTAGTGATGGCATCAGATTTAATCCTAGGACTCATGAATGCTCTACAAAAAACAGGTGGCTTGTAAGCCCTAAAAGCA
Organism: Patellifolia procumbens; assembly: GCA_947645195.1. Classification (NCBI taxonomy): domain Eukaryota; kingdom Viridiplantae; phylum Streptophyta; class Magnoliopsida; order Caryophyllales; family Amaranthaceae; genus Patellifolia; species Patellifolia procumbens. Next base: position 1,097,857 of record CANSGD010001175.1, read on the forward strand.
GCAGCATCTGCATTTTCTTTTTCCAATTCACTCAAAGCATCTTGAAAATCAGCCATGTTGTATGCCTTAGAAATCTTCAAGAAAAGTAGTTTCATCTCATCTCCTTTATATATATGTTTTGTGCCAATGAGCATAGACATGTCGAGCACAATGTCTATGCTCTGCCTTAGGTAATACTTTAGTAACAGCACTCAAAATGGCCTTCAAAATAGTAGTAAATCCAATTAGAACTTTATGTTTAGTGGATATGTAAACTAAGTAAACCTAACTATTTAGTTAGCTAGCTAGGTTAGTTAAGCTAAGTTTTAATTACAAGTTAACCTAATTGTTTTAGTTAGCTTGCTAGGTTAGTTAAGGTAAGTTTAAATTAGAACTTAACCTAACTATTTTAGTTAGCTAGCTAGTTAGTTAAGCTAAGTTTTAATTGGAACTTAACCTAACGGTTTTCGTTAGCTAGCTAGTTAGTTAAGCTAAGTTTTTATTACAAATTAACCTAACTGTTTTAGTTAGCTAGCTAGGTTAGTTTAGATGAGTTAAAGTAGAAATAAAACTAACTAATGTACTTAGTTTGCTAGGTTATTTATGATATGCAAAAGGTCATAAACATTTAGTTAGTTAATTTACTTGAGCAATTACAATATAAGCTAATTAAAGAATAAAGTTTAGGAACATGAAATATTACCAGATGCTCATATGAAACAATGCATATCCATCTCCATCACCAAGCTCCAAGCATGATTGTAGATGTGTGAAAAACCATTCCCATGATAGTAAATTCTCTCCCTCCACCACTGCCCATGCAATGGGATACATCTGCTCATTGGCATCCCTACCAGCAGCTGATATTATCTGACCCCCTAAAAAAGTCTTCAAGAAAGTTGCATCAACACATATTATTCTCCTGCATCCTTCCTTCCAACCTTGCCTTAGTCCTTCAAAGCAATTAAATAACCTCTGGAATGTGGGAGGGTTTGTTCCTAAACTGCCATCCACTACTAACTCAATGACAGTTTGAGGACTTCCCTTTTTTAAAGCTGGAATATATCTTCCTAGCTTCCTGTAATGATCTTGCATAGACCCATGTAACATCTGATGTGCATGGTACTTAACCTTATATGAAAAATCCTTATGCACAATAACCTTATAAGCCCTCCTCACTGTCTCAGTAATCTCTTTGGCTGGCCAATGTGGCCTAGTCTTAAACACTTCCAACATCTCAGCTGCAACCCATTTGGTTTGTCAATTGTTTGTTCTTCTTCATATTTCTCTGACACCTAATATGCTCATTCACCATTTTCTTCACAATGAAACTGGCTTCGTTTGGGTGCCAATAGGAATACGGATAAAAGGGACACCCTTCCACACACTTCACTCCACACTCTTGCCTTCTGTTTTTGTTACTTAAAACTACACTCACATTCCTACCTTGAAAAATGGCATACCTAGCCAATGCCTGTTTAAAGCTCTCCTTGTTTGGAAATCTATGTCCTACTTTCCACATAAAGGTGGAGAAGTCTGTACTTTTTCCAACCAACAAAGCTCTTTTCTTTCTTCTTTCCTGTTCACCCTCATCACCACTCACTGGTGGTGTATCAATATCTTCCTCACTGTCATAATAATCAGATTCATTCTCATTTTCTTGGGGGAAAGATTCTGTAGGTCGCTGTTGTTGTTGTTGTGCATTCAATTTCCCTTCAGGAGCCTCCCCTGTAATTGCTTAGCAATTACAAGTAACCTAGAAGAGAAGCTTCTAACTCTCTCCCTAGCAACAACATATTCCTCATCACTATAATCTGATTCATCCAAATTTTCTTCAGTTTCAAGTTGCTCATCTCCACTCCCATCACCATCAAATCACCCTCTTCATCACTTATAAAGTCCAAACCATCTAACCCACTACCTTCAGCCTCTCCCATAATGTTTTCAGGCTCATAAATTGGATCATCTTCATCATCACTAGACTCACCAATTAATTCTCTCAGTGTTAGTGGACTATCTAGCCTATTATCCTCCCACTCATAATTTTCAAGAAAATCATCTTTTAAGAGGTATTCTGTTTGTTTTAAGTTTGGATGAAGAATATGGATCTAGTGTTTTTGAAGAGATGGCAGGTTGTGTTTGAGTGGATATTAGGTGAACTGGTGATTTACTTTGAGAAGGTTGTGTAGCTGCTTCAGTAGATATTGGAGGAGAAACAGGTTTAGAAGCAGTTTTTTCTGTGGATAATGGATGAACTGGTGAAGTGTTTGGAGTTGGAGGTTGTTGTTGTTCTGTGGGAGAAAGAGGTTTTGAAGTAGGGTTGCATTCTGATGCAAAAGCTGCATAGTCCAACACTATAACATCATTTATTCCCTTTGACCTAGATCTAGTTCTGGGGGGAATACTTGTAACAGGTGGTGGGCCCCTTTTTGGTGTAAGTTTTTGGGGTTTGGTTGGTTTTAGATTTTTGAATTGTGTTTGATAAGTGGGCTTTTAGCTCACTTTAGATGACATTTTCTAGTTTATTTTATCTGCTTTCGTCCCTATTTTGTCCCCCTTCTTCACCTTTTCCACTCCCTTTTTGTTTTGATCAAGTTCTCTACCTCTTTTGACAATTTTGGCCATTACACCTCTTTTCGAACATATTTTGCACGTGTTTTCTTTGCATCATGTTTTGCAGGTGATCCTGAGATCGTGTTGTTGGTCGTGATCCTTGGAAGGTGGAAATGAGGACCTTTGTGCCCCTATGCCGTGATGATACAAGAAGGAGAAGAGGAGAAGAGGCCCCTCGTACCTGGAGCGGGCGCTCCCACAGAGAGCGGAGCGGGCGCTCCTTATGGAGCACAGCAATCAGTTTCCACCAAAAACCCTGGAGCGGGCGCTCCAAAGGCTCCCTGGACCCATTTTGCCCGTTTTTCGCATGTAATTGGGGGAGGTATATATACCTCTCCCCAACTTTTGGACAGCATTTTTTTTGAGCATATTTACTTAGTTTCAAAAACCCTAGCTTAGTACTTAGAGTGTAGAAGTCACTTATTGCTTTGAGTTGTTGATTTTTGAAGAATTGAAGCTCCATTAATGGTAGTTAATGTTTGTAAGTTGATTCTCTAACTTTCATTTCAATTAAAGTCATCTCTTTTGTCATCTTCTCCTTTATTCATTCCTTTTGGTGTGAATCTTCTCTTTTGCAATTATTGTTGTTAGACTTTGTTGATTATCTTCCTTACTTTAACTTTTGAAATGGAATCTTTGTTTGAAATGCATATTACTATGAATTGTGAGTAGTTTACTTTCTAGGGTTTGGGCCAAAACCCTCATTAAGGCCATGGTTTGTGCTTGGATTTAGTGATTCATGTTTAGGATTGGTTGTTGAACAAATGGGGTGCCTCATTGTATTCTTTTGTGATTGATCACCATAGAAGTTGTTCCCAATCTTTACAATGAAGGATCGAAAGATGAAGTTGTATGAGATTCCCCTTTGTTCACTTGAATAAATGGCCATGAAAATAGGAAGTTTTAGTCTTGAGTCAATTGTATCACTTGTTCTTAATCTTTAGGCTAGGGTTAATGCCATGAAAATAGGAATTAACACCTTGTCTAAGAGCTCCTTCTTAGCTCGAAAGAGTAATTAGGGGACTTTAGTTGACCGACTACTCTCTCCCCTATTCTATGTTTTCCCTTGATGTTCAAGCATGATCCATGGTTACAATGAGTGGTAATGCCCTTGCCCTAGTGCTTTAATCATATATTTATGTCCTTGTTAATCATATTTGCATAGTTTAACTCTTTTTAGTTGCCTTAGTCTTAATACACACAACTCTTGACCCCCCTTTGGCTACCCTTAGTTTATTCGACCATAAAAGTTCGGTGTTTGACCTTACCTCTCTGTGGATACGACCCTACTTGCCCTTTCTACTTAGCTAGAGAGATCGAGATAGGATTAGCTTAGTTAGGCTCGACGGCCTATCAAAATTTTGGCGCCGTTGCCGGGGACTTCGACTAGCATTGATTCGTGTTGATTAGATGAGTCTAGGCCTTTTGTGAATAGTTCTTTATCTTTATTTGGTTTATTTCACTTTTGTTATTTTTATATTTAAAAAAATTGATTGAAAAAAATGACAATATTTTCCCTACCCCAATATGAACATGAAGTATTTTGGAGGTATTATTGGAGGCTTAGTGATTCTCTTGGTTGTGAGCATAGGTTTAAAAAATGGGAAATATGTGATGTCATGTTTGAGGGTCTAAATGAAGAAACTAGAAGGGTGGTAGAGTCTATGTCTATTTGTGATTTCCATGCTCAATCTTTAGATGAGGCTTGGAGTCTATTTGAGTGGTCGGCTAGAGATACTTATGAATGGGAATTGTCAACCCATACGAATCAAAAACTTGAAAATCTCTCTAGTTATGAACCCGAGACTTGTATTTCTCCCGCCTTTTACTCTCACTTGGATGAAGTATATTCTAATGCTAATGTTGTACATGCATCTCATGAATTGTCTTCAAACCCTTGCATGGATTCCTATGATCAATCTTATGCTCCCAATGATGAATCTCATATGCTTGATTGTGCATCTCTTCCCCAATTTGATTCTCAAATTGCTTCCCCGCCTATTGATGATCCTCTTTTACAATTGGTATTTGGTTTGAAATTGCTTAGAGAAAAATTGGGTTGCAATAATGACATTCTTGAATTTAAGTATGTTGATTCGATGGATGTTAAAAATGATAATCAATTGGGAAAGAGTAGCATAGAACTTGATGATGATTTTGAAGTCTTGATGAAGAATGGAGAAGTTCTTGAGGAGAAGTCATTGATGGAAGAAGTCTTCCCTCTTAAGTCTTGTGATGTGAGTGAAGTGGTTAATGAAAGCCTTGTTTCTATACCTTTACCTCATGTTCCATTTGCAAGAAGGATTGACCTTATTCCGTTTTTTCCCATTTTATTTCCATCCTCATCTCTCAAAATTCCAAATCTAGATGAGATTCTTGCCTCTTTTGACCTTCATGTGACCGATTCTTTTATTGTTGAGAGGAGTGAGATTGCTACAAAAAAAGATTTTATAGAGGAGAGTTTGCCATCTTATTCATCTTTTTCTTCTTATTTTGATTCTTGTTTCTCTTGTTTCTTTGTTTTTCCTTTTAATCCTTCTTCTTTTTGGACATCTCCTCATTTGCATAGAGTTGCATTGCACTTTATGCACATTTTGCATTTTGTTATTGCATACTTAATAAAAATGGAAATGTGTGCTAGTGCATTTGACAAACTCTTGCGATCGTTGAATTGCTATTTACTAACAAGGTCGAGCTATGGACCTTAAACAAGCCTTTCTCGGGAAGTAACCCGTGTTTTATTGCTTATATTTTTACTTATGTTTTTTCTTTAATATTGATTTAGGGACATATTTTTAGCAAGATTCATTTTCCATATCATATGGAAAACAAACATGGTTTTGAAGAAGGTTGATTAGCAAGGGAACATTGGGTCATTTGCGGGTATTTACACCCACCTACTATCCGGTAGCATCCTTCCTTCTCTCTTTTTCTGATAATTTATGTTTTGTAGAACATATGTTTGTTGGTTAGATGTTTCTTCTCCCTCCCTCCATTGATTCCATATTTTAAGCATTGAGGACAATGCTTCATTCAAGTTTGGGGGGATAGTTATTCGATTGCTTTGGGGAGATGTATATACTTTTTTCTTTATATTTTCAATAAATTTCAAAACCCAAAAACATTTTCTTTTTTTTTCCTCTTCTCTTTTTCCTTCTTTTCAGCTCTTTCCTTTTTTTTCCCTTTTTCTTGGGAGGACTTTTTTTTTTTTGAAAAATCAAAATACAAAAAAATGGAATTAATAAAACCCAAGAAAAGCTAAAATTTAAGGTTATTTTCTTTGAAAGAGTTTTTGATGACCCAAGTAAGCAGAAATGAGAATGCAATTATGTGAGCTAATAACGTTTGGGACATGTGTAGATTAGGGAGTTTTGAGATCAATTAAACTTTGTTGCTTTGCCGTCAAAAGAAAATAGCTCCGAAACGAAAACGACTAATTCTCCTTAAATAAGTCACTTAGTTCTATCCTTCATGCTATAGGAATTCCTTACTTGGTTCTCCTAAATTGGGTCCCCTAGTGCATTTGAGATATACCCCGAATAACTTAGCATTTTCACCACCCTAAAAAAAAAAAAAAGTTACATGAAAAAGGCTAGTAGCCTCAAAAAAAATGAAAAAAATTGCATAGTTTCAATAAGAGTTGCGAAAGGGTGGTTAGTAACCAAGGTCCTAGGGCATTCCAATGCTCAAGTGGGGGTTCCAAAAAGTGAAGTAGAACTCCCTAGTGGCGACGGGATCGCTACGGCTTGAGTATGAATGTTTTTCCTCCTAGTGCGTCTCCGACCGAGTACTTGGTACCGTGCCTGAGAAACATGTCTGCCTCGTGAGTGGACGGACTGCACGAAGAGGGCGAATACTAAGCCCCGTACTCCTTGGTAGTTTGCATCTTTTTCCTTAACTTCATCTCCATAATAATGAAAATGCTAAGTTTGGGGGAAAATTTTCCGCACTTTAGGGACTAGAGTTACTTGAGCCAATTTTCTCATCCTATACATGAGTTTATGAACCAAATGACCCTTGGAGTATTGGTGTTGGAAGTAGTGGAAGAGTTAGGAAGATTGTAGAATTTGCACCTTAGTTTAGCACATCTCAAAGCCTCCTTCTCTACTCATTTGTTATATTGGAATTGAAAGAAAAACATTCTCATAGATGCTTACTTGTAATCCAGGCTTGACTCTATCTCTCATACCTTGATGATGTTTCCATTATTGGGTTGTTCATGTTTGAGTTGGTGTTTTGGCTTTGTGGGTATGCCTTCTGAAAACCCTCACGAGACCTTACTCGTCCACTAGGGTCATCCTAAGGGTTTAAAGGGCTTGTTGCACATGCTAAGTGTAATCGTGATTCCTACGACCGTGAGTTAGATTTATTGCTTTATTAGGGTAGGTTTTCCTAATTTTGTTTTATTTGCTCGAGGACGAGCAAAGGTTAAGTTTGGGGGAATTTGATGAGTGATATTTATACCAAGATAAACCCCTATTTCCCCCCCTTGTTTAGAGTCTTTTATCCTCCTCTTTTTGTATTTTCTAGCTTATTTTGCTTATTTTAGAATAATTGAGTAAATCATAACTCATTTGTAAATATTAGCTATTTTGATTATCTTTACAGGTTCTATATTGATTCCTTGTGTAATTGATGTTTTAGGATCGATCTTGAAGGTTGGCATCCCACACACCGAGTATAAAAGACTTAATCAAAGCAAAATAACACATTTGGAGGTGTTTGTGCACAATAGTCAACTTCAAATGGACATATCTCCCAACGCACTCAATATTTTCAAATGATTCCAATTGGAGATGAAAGCTTGTCTCGAGAGCTTTCCAATGACTGGTCATAAGCCTAATTCTGATAAAAGACGAGAGAGATATGGTCGTTCGAAGTTGGGTTGTCTGGCCAGTGGGAGCGGGCGCTCCGAGTCCGCTGGGAGTTCCTGTTTTGCGGTTTTCAGGCCTGTTTAATGAATGATTTTTGTAGCCCCTTAAAAGGGACGACCCCAAAACTTTTGTGGGGGAGCTTTTGGAGAGAATTAGCCTCCATTGAGTGGAGGATAACTTAGTTAGGGTTTCAAAAAGAGGATTAGCCTCCATAGATTAGTTTAGAGAGAAAGTGAGAAAAACTCAAATAGAGCTTGGATTTGAAGATTCTAAGAAGGAGACTTGAAGATTTTGAGCATCCTTGCAATATTAATGAAAATTTCTTACTCTTTCTTATGTTTTATTGCTTTGTTTACTTATTTACATCTATCTTCTCTTTAATTTATTTGTCTACCTTAGATTAGTGTTTGTTTTCATGATATTTAGTTGTTAATGTCTTTATTTTATAATTTTTCATAATGTGTGAGTAGTTCTTCTTTGGGAAAAGGTTGAAGCTATTGATGAGTTCATAAACCTTCAAATTGTACATTGGGGTTTTGACTTGGGTTAGTTTTGGTTAATTGGTTTGGAACTTTCATGTATGTATGTATGATTGGCTATCATAAAAGCATAATTTGGGCACTCTTAATGAAGGATTGAAAGATGAAATTAAGGGGTTGCCTCAAATCAATTTTTAGGCTTGAAAGACCATGAAAATAGGGACTACCTAGAGGCTTGTTTTTGTTCATCATGTTTATTGATATGCTTGGTTGAATGCCTTAGCCATGAAAATAGGTCTTTGGTAGGAGATTAAGCCAATCTAACTAGCTCGAAAGAGTGGTTAGGGTACCGTTGAATGAACTATTCCCCTCTATTGATTCCCATTGTTGATCCCTCATTTTGATTTCTTGGTTTATAAATGAATCATTTGGTGGATACCCTTTCCTAAGTCCCTGTTAATATCGTTTCTTTTTCTTATTTTCACTCATAAATCTTACTCCAAAAAAGAGACTTGACCTAGGTTATCATAAGTCATTACTTTTCGGTGCTCTCCTTAGTCCTTGTGGGATCGACCCTTACTTGCCCTTTCTACCTAGTTAGAGAGACCGAGTTAGGTTTTTATTTTTGGTAGGCTCGACGACGACTTATCAGTGTTTCAGGTGGTTGAGAAGGAGTTATTGTTTTACTAGGAGATTTAGAGAGAGATATATGTGGGAAAGTGGGGGGAGCCTGCTGATGCAAAACATATATACAAGTCCACACTTTTCTCTTTCTTTGCTATCTCATAAAGTGCAAGCACACCCTTGTCATCTTCTACCTTTATTAACCCATCTAACAAACCCATCCCAGGAAGTAAATAGAAAAACTGCCTCAATTGTGCTATAATCACCACACTTCTTAGCCAAATCTATAATTTCCCCAAAACATAACTCATCGGGAACAACACCAATTGTTTTCCCTTGCCCCCTGCATATATTAACTCCCCTATACTAGCTTCTTTAAACCTCCCACCATGCCAATACCTTAAGGTAACAGTATCCCAAACAATACTAGCCATTGCCACCTATAAGATTCAATATATTTCTCAATATAAGTTCCAACCCAGTTTAAATTTATTTAACAAACATACCAAACACATAACAAAAAAAAGGAAGGAAACCCTAAACTAATTAATTGATTGATCATCAACAACCATAATTCAACCCAGAATTGCAACCCTAATTGTTTACAATGAACATCAAACCATTTCAAAGCATCTAATTAAAAATTACCAATAAATCAATCAAACACCACACACATGCATTCAGCCAAGAGTTGCGAATAATAAAATGGAAAAATTCCAGGAAATTCTGGTGCGAAAAACGAAATAAAAGAAAATACGAACTTACCTCTGCTGCAAAGATTCGAACTTTGATTTGCTTGAGCTTCAATGCCTGACTTGGAGAAGAAGAACAGGAGAGAGAGAGATGTAATACTCCCCATGATTGCTTTAAAGGAATTAATTGTACTACCCATACCAACAAGGTGCATATTCTTTTCAGGGAGCTCATATTGTTAAGATATTCTCAGTTAAGCGTGCTTGGCTGGGAGTAGTCTTGGGATGGGTGACCTCCTGGGAAGTTTCTCAGGGTGCGCATGAGTGAGGACAAAATGCGCCGAAAGGACTTGTGATGGTTTGTGGGGCCAGTTATTGTTCTGAGATGCTTATTTAATGACTCCCATCGATCCGTAGAGGTCGGGGTATTACAAATGGTATCAGAGCAACCCTGCGACCGCGTCTTGGGGCGACCCTAGGGCCGTCAGGCCGAATATTAAGAGTCCTCAAGCGCCTAGTGGGGGAGGATTCTGGGGCTGCATTGTCATATGGAGCGACCCAGAGGTCGTCAAGCCAAATATCTGGAGTCTCCAGGTGATTAGTTTCCAGGTTGGGGCGACCTCCAGGATATGGCTGAATATGTGGGGTCTCCAGGCGCAACGAGGGCGTTGTTGTTCTCAAGTGGGGGTGTGTAATACTCCCCATGATTGCTTTAAAGGAATTAATTGTACTACCCATATCAACAAGGTGCATCTTCTTTTCAGGGAGCTTATATTGTTAAGATATTCTCAGTTAAGCGTGCTTGGCTGGGAGTAGTCTTGGGATGGGTGACCTCCTGGGAAGTTTCTCGGGGTGCGCATGAGTGAGGACAAAATGCGCCGGAAGGACTTGTGATGGTTTGTGGGGCCAGTTATTGTTCTGAGATGCTTATTTAATGACTCCCATCGACCCGTAAAGGTCGGGGTGTTACAGAGTGGTATACGAACAGTTAGGGGAAACGAAATGTGGAGGGAATTTTTTTTGGCAGAGTCAATAAGTCAAAGGGAATGGTAAGTTTAAAATGAAAGTTTACAGGTTGCTCAGGTCATAAGTAAAAAAATTTGTTAAAAGCTAATTCATGTACAAGATTTACTTGCTACTAGAATAAACGAAGGTTGACTTGTTAAAAGTGGTCAATGCAAAGGTTGACTTATTCTTGACAATTTTTCCTAAACATTATTAGCCTAACTATTCAACCCTGTTCATAGAGGTGGTAAATGAGTTGAGTTGTGTCAAATCTATGATGCGGGATTAGTGGGTTTTTTTTCCCTAACTCTAACTCGATCCCTTTACTTAAATCGAGTTAAACGTGTTCGGATTCATTAGCCAGACCCAACTCGTTCATTTATTTGTCGAGTTCAGCTTGACCCGTTTATCTTATCATCATATATATTTGATATTCTTAACTCTTTTTGTTTTTGGTTTTTTTAAACTTATCAAATTTAACTAGTTAAATTCTAATAGTGTATAAAAGTAATATTAAATCAACCAAATTCAAAACAAAGAATGAAGGTCAAATACCATTATTATTTTCTCCTTCGACCCTTTTTAATAAGGGTATGCTCGTCGTTTTACCCCTTATTTCTATCATCGTCCCTTATACCACCACCCCGCCCTATCCATATTGTTTGGGCCTCTTCCAGTCATGGCCCACCTAACCGGTGAAATGACTAAAATACCCTTAGGGGTCAAAATTATCATTTTACCCCAAAGGAACCTTCAGGCAGAAAGTATAGGCTTTCAGTAAAGCCCACTGACAAAAAGGCTTTTATGACATCACCATCTTCACTAGATGACGTCATCTCAGTACTACCTATAAATAGTACTCTCATCTGATCATTCAGGTACGTTTTTCCATATATTGCAGAGCATTTACTTGTACTACTCTCTCTGACTTATGAGATCAGATCTGACTTAAGCATCGGAGAGCCGATCCCGGGAACATCCCAGGGGTAGTTCACGGTGCTCGGTTTTGCAGGTGCCCGGAATTTGAAGACCTTGGACTTATTTGGTTACTACCCTAGCTGGAATTGGACTTCCCCGAATTACAAATTTACTATATTTCTTGTGACCCGAAACAGTTGGCGCCGTCTATGGGGAACTAACATAACAGCTACATTTTCAAACACCATAACACGAGGACAAGGTAATCGCGGTACTACTGCTCGAAGGACAACTTCTGAGAATGCTCATACTACTCTGCTGAATCAAGGAGGTGTTATTGTGGGGGACGAGACCGACGTCCCCATAACTGGAAGTCAGGCTGACACGGCTATCGAAGCACCACCACCAGCGGTGACTTACTCGGATCTTCGACAACTCGAACTCCGAATGGAAAGACATATGACTACCGTCATGCAACAGCTCGTTTCAGTAATGAACACTCAACAGACTACTCCCCATGGCCGAGGGATAGTCTTGGATCAACCGCAGGCTCATCGAAGGACAGCTCAGCCAAAACGTGCCCTAACCGAGCATGATGTTGGCGGCCCCTCGAAGAGGATACCTTCTGCTTTGAAAGGGAAATCTATCATGTCACCGAGCCAGGATGATGCTCGACATATCATACAACAGAAACAGATGAGGGGTAAGAACTTCGACGCCCGGGAGATCATCGAAAAAATAAGAGAACAATCCCAGGGAGGGAATTCGAAGCATTAAGTGGCCACACGAACCACAGCACAATCTCACCTTGTGACTAGCCGTCACACTCTGAGGATAGTGAACCCACAACAGGTCGAGGAGCCCGAGGAGGTAGCTGAATCAGGCTTTCAAGTGGGTTCAGTAGTGGCACACAAATCACCATTCAGCCAACATATCATGGAGACCCCTAACCCGGGCAAAGTCAAAATCCCTTCGATAGAGCCTTACTCAGGTGTTATCGATCCTGCTGACCATCTAACAGCATACAAAGCTCAAATGAGCGTGCAGACGTTTTGTGAGGCAACGTGGTGCAGGTATTTCCCGACCACCCTTAAAAGGCTTGGCTCTTAATTGGTTCACAAGTCTACCAAGCGGCATCATAACCAGCTTCTCGGCTCTCGAAGCTCTCTTCTCTCAGCACTTCATAACGGCAAAACGCCACAAAAAGACTAGTGTACACTTGATGTCAGTTCCCAGCAGAAAGGGGAAGGTCTGAGCTGCTACATCAAGCGATTCAACGAAGAGTCCCTCAAGGTCTCTGACCTCCAAGATGGAGTTGCTGTTACGGCCTTGATGAATGGTCTCCATTCTGGATGCTTCAAGTTCGAGCTCGCCATAAGGGAGACCCTCACTTTGGCCGATGCCATGAGGCAGGCACAGAAGTATATCCAGGCGTTAGACATCTGTAAAAATGTTCATGAAGAGGAAGGTAACAAAAAGAGAAGTGAGCCATCGAATCAGAAAGACATGGCAGACAGGTTAAAGAGACATCGACCATCTGACGGACGTCATGATCCTCGTTTCAATGTTAACCGAAGAGAAATATACTTAGACATAAAAGAGAAATCTGTGTTACCTCGACCTGATCCCATCAAAACGTCGAGTTATCGCAGGGACAAGAAGCTATGGTCCGAATACCATAAGGACTGTGGTCACACGACCAAGGACTACAGAGAATTGAAGAAAGCGCTCGACAAGTTAACTGATGAAGGAAAATTGAACAGATATCTCAAAGAACCCCAGGGTGATCGAAAAAGAGATAAGGGAAAGGAGAAATAAGCGAAGAGCGATGAAACCGAAGGCTATGTAGGGGTCATAGCTGGGGGGGCTTCGCTTCTGGAGGCCTAACCGGCAATGCAAGGAAGAATCACCTATACCATCTAAAAGATGGTGAGAGAATGAAAAAACCGGACACTCCCACCATGGTGTTCAGAGAGAGTTCGAAGGAGATACAGAACCCCCATGATGACCCCCTGGTCATCGAACTTAAAGTGTCCAATCACAGGGTTCGTCGAGTGTTGATAGACAACGGGAGCTCGGCAGACATCATTACTTGGGAATGTCTGCAAAAGCTCAAATACGAGAGGAAGGACATCAAAGCCATCGACCAACCTTTGGTTGGATTCGGAGGCCAATCTGTTCACCCCCTTGGAGTCATCAATTTACCTAGCCGGTTTGGTTACAAGGGAAAACGACGATGCCTTCCAATCAACTTCCTAGTTGTTGACATTGACCTCCCCTATAACATCATCATAGGGAGGCCCACGCTGAACAGAATTAAAGCGGCAATTTTGACCTGCCAGCTCTTGCTGCAGTTCAGAACAGATGATGGGACGGTTGGTAGGTTGCATGACGATGAAAAGTCTGCCCGAGAATGTTATGTCAATAGCTTGAGAAAGAGCAGGCCAGTCAAGCCAAGCTCATGGAAAAGGAAAAGAAAAGAAAAAGAAACTGAAAAGGATTCACCCCCACCTGTGGGTCTGTTCTACAACGAGAACCCAACCAACAACAATAGACCTCAGCCGGTCGAAGAAGATGAAGAAATACAACTCGGACCTGATCCTAACCGGACAATGCGAATTGGAAAGGACCTTAACCAGGTCTTTCGAAAAGAAATAGTAGACCTCCTCCAAGAGTATCAAGAGGTGTTCGCATTTTCAGCTGATGAGATGTCAGGAATAGACCCCTCGGTCACTAAACATCAGCTGAACATCAAGTCGGAATTCAGGCCCATCAAACAGAAGTTAAGGCACCAGGGCGCTGAAAGGAACAAAGCAGCAGCTGAAGAAGTGAAAAAGATGCTAAGTGCTGGAATGATAAGGGAATGCCAATACACGGAATGGTTGTCGAATGTAGTACTAGTTCGAAAGCCTAATGGATCATGGCGCATGTGCGTCGATTTCACAGATCTTAATAAGGCATGCCCCAAAGATGACTTTCCCCTCCCCAAAATCGACAAATTGGTCAATTCCATAGCAGGACATGCGCTTTTCAGCTTCATGGATGCAAATGTTGGTTACCACCAAATTCCCCTTGCCGAGGAAGATCAGGTGCATACCGCATTTATTACAAGTTCTGGGATTTATTGTTTCGTGGTCATGCCATTCGGACTTAAGAACGCAGGGGCTACGTATCAAAGGTTGGTCAATAAAATGTTCGAAAACCAGTTGGGGTGCAACGTTGAAGTCTACGTTGATGATATGATAGTTAAGAACAAACTGGTCGAAGATCATGTCCAAGATCTGCGAGAAACCTTGTCCACCCTTCGCTCTTATAACATGAAATTGAATCCTAAGAAGTGTGTCTTCGTCGTTCGAGGAGGAAAATGCTTAGGATTCTTGGTGGACGAGAGGGGCATTGAAGCTAACCCCGACAAAATACAAGCCATCATCAACATGAAGTCTCCTCGAACTGAGAAGGAGGTTCAAAGACTCACGGGGTGTATGGCCGCCTTAGGAAGATTCCTATCAAGATCAGCTGACAAGAGCTTACACTTCTTCAATACTTTGAAGAAACCATGCTTCGAATGGGACTGCGAAGCAGAAAATGTCTTCCAACAATTGAAAACTCACTTGGCTTCATTGCCGAAGCTTGTTTCACCCTTGCCGGGAGAAACATTGTACGTTTATCTCGCGGTATCTGAAACCGCTCTAAGTGCTGTGCTTGTTGCTGAAAGAAACAAACAACAACACCCGGTGTATTTTGTTAGCCATGCCTTCCGAGGTGCTGAAAGCAGATACCCCCCATCGGAAAAAATGATATATGCCTTGGTGATGGTCAGTCGAAAATTGAAGCCTTATTTTCAAGCTCATCCTATCAAAGTACTCACTAGTCAGCCACTCAGAAAGCTCATTGAAAATAAAAATGGCTCTAGTCGAGTTATCGAATGGGCTAATCAGTTATCAGACTTCGGTCTAGAATTCGAACCTAGAAGAGCAATAAAGGCACGGGCCTTAGCTTATTTCATTGCTGAATGCCCAACAGAGGCCAAGACTGCCACCCTAACCGGGACATGGCAACTTTATGTAGATGGCTCCTCGTCGAAGGCAGGGTGCGGAGCAGGCCTACTGATAATAGACCCTCTCGAAAATAAAATGGAACATGCAATAAAGTTTGACTTTGCTGAGTCAAACAACGAAGCCGAGTATAAAGCCCTTCTGCTAGGATTAAAACTATGCCTCTCGAATGGGGCTAATGAAATAACTATCAATACAGATTCACAGCTGGTCGTGGGCATGTCAAAGGAGAATTCGAAGCAAAGGAAGATAGTATGAGAATGTACCTCGGCAAGGTAAAGGAGCAGTAACGAAAGTTCACCAAGTTCTCAATAAAACACATCCCCCGGTCCGAAAACCAGCAGGCGGATGCTTTATCTCGAATGGCAAGCTCAGCGTCTGGACTAGAACCTCGAACCATTTCTTGGGAAGTGTTGTACAAACCAAGTATCAACAGTCAACTACTCATTCTCAGTATAGATCGTTCGAACAATTGGATGAAAAGCATCTGTCTATACTTCGAAGAGCGAAAATTACCAGAAGACAAAAAAGAAGCAGAAAGAGTGCGACGTCGTGCAAGTTGGTTCTTGTTGCATAGACCACCTGCTATACAAGAAGTCCTTCACACATCCCCTTCTAAGATGTGTGACACTCGAAGAAGGCCAGCAAATACTTCGAGAAATACACGAGGGCACCTGTGGTAGTCATCAGAGAGCTCGAACCATAGTTGGAAAAGCCCTTCGAGCAGGGTATTATTGGCCAACAGTGATGAAGGATGCCAAAGACATGGTCAAAAAATTCCACAACTGTCAAGTGTATGCCCATGTACATCGACAATCAGCCACTCCTCTCACTACAATGCAAACTGTACTACCTTTAGACCAGTGGGGATGGACATCCTCAGGCCCTTCCCAGTTGCATCTGGTGGAAGAAAATTCTTATTGGTAGCTGTCGACTACTTCACCAAATGGGTCGAGACTGAACCCTTAGCCACCATCACAGATAACAAAGTGCAAGACTTCATCTGGAAAAACATCATCACTCGTTTTGGCATACCTCGAGCACTCATATCAGACAACGATCGACAATTCAACAATGGACCTACCAAAGCCTATTGCGCTTGATTTGATATACAAACAAGATTTTCTGCTGTCAGTCGACCGCAGACCAACGGGCAGGCAGAGGCAGCCAACAAAGTCATCCTCAAAGGGCTGAAGAAAATGTTAGATGGAGCAAAAGGTCGTGGGTCGAAGACCTTCCGGGTATACTTTGGTCAGCTCGAACTATAGTAAAAGAGGCAACGGTCATACACCTTTTAACTTGGTCTACGGGAGTGAAGTTGTGCTACCAGTTGAAGTGGACATCCCCTCACCGAGGATAACCTTCTATGATTACGAGAAAAAAGAAGAAGAGAAAAGCGTCAAACTCGACCTCCTGCCAGAGACCAGAGGGCACTCAAGTCAATTGCTCAGAAAAGCCAGAATGACCAGACTATACAATCGATGAGTCAAAGAAAGAAAGTTCGAAGTAGGGGACCTAGTCCTTCGAAAAATCGAGGCCACAGGAAAAAAGATGGACCTTGGCAAGCTAAGTCCAAATTGGGAAGGACCATATCGAGTAACTGAGGTTATTCACCCCGGAACATACAGACTCGAGAACATGCATGGCGATCCTTTGTTTCGTCCATGGAATATCGACAACTTGAGGAAGTTCTATGTTTGAGTCCAACCACAACAACTTAAGGGGCTAATATAAGAGCAAGTTAGGTGATTTTTTGTACTACTTCGACCTAGTCGGTCTAAATGAAGATTAAGCTGCTGTGATATGCATCGAAATATTTGTAATATTCTTAAACTTGTAGACTTTGCCGGTTCAAACAGACTTGTTAAGAATTATGAATAAATTACGACCTCACCGGTCTTTCGAATTTATCATGCATTTTATTTATATGTATCGTATTCGAATTTTCTTTACACCTAACAGGTTCAAAGAATGTAAGACCTCACCGGTCTCTCGAACTTATTATCATCACGTCATGAACCCATGCGAAAAATAATACAACTCCTTTAAGGAGGGCCTTCGAATTTTTATTTTTGAACCCTTCTTTAGAAGGTGCTCGAATTTTGTCATACAAAAGGAAATAAGAGACCTGGCAGGTCGAGAATAAATGTGAAAATCATGAAACAAGATGAGCAAAAAAGTGCATTTCATTCCATTTCAAGTAAGGATTACAAGCTTTTAAAACAGAACACAAAGAAAACTAAGTAGCTGAGTTACAAAAAGCTAAGTACAGAATGCTGAATTACAAAAGTCAAGGGGCCTCTATGTCAACATCCTCCTCCTTAGACGAGGACTCGGATGAAGAGCTCGCATCATCAGCCTCACCCACCTCAGGCTCACCTTCAGCAGCTTCAGCAACAATCTCAGCAGCCTCAACTTCACTTTCCTTAACGGGTGAAAGGTTGGCACGGGCTTGATCCTCTTTAGCCTCTTCGACCTCCTTAGGGACAGGAGTCGAAGCATCACCAACCCCCTGCTTACCCTTCTACTTCTCCATGTATTCATCGAGGGCCTTCTACTCGTACTCATCGTACTTGGCCAAGACTTGTTGGAAATCCAAGTCAGGAGCCAAGTCCTTCAAAGTCTTCTCGAAAAAACTCTGGACTTCACCTCGAGCAGACTGGAAACCCTCGACCATCTTTTGGTCAGCGAAGTTGCGGCCCTCCTGCGATCGCTTCAAGCGACGGATGTACTTATTCCTCTTCTGTTTTAAGTCCTTGACGGACTTGTCATATTTTTGTTGCAAGTCATCCCGCTGAGCCTGGGCACGATCAAGCAGCTCCTTTTGGCCCCTCAGCTGGCCCTCGAGATCAGCAACCTCCTTTCGAAAGGCCTCGAGCTTCTTTTCGGTTGCCTTGAGCTGGTTGGATAGCTCCTCCCTGTTGTTTATTAGGCTCGTCCTCTCACTGTTAAAAGCCTCGAGGTTGTCAGCATTCAACCTCTTGGCCGTCTCGAGCTCAACCTCGAGAGAACGAACCCTTCGAGAAGCCTCCAGCAGCTCCTGTTTACACTTGTCGAGCTCCTCAGCCAGCTTATCCGAATCACGACCCTCCTTTTCAGTATGGCAGGCCATTCGGATAGACATCTGCGACAACAAAATAACAAGATAAGTGTTAAGTTAAAGAAGCGGGATATGGGCAAAAGAAATAGATGAAGACTCACTTGTAACCAGCACTCGTTGAGTGCCTCGATCTCCTTCGCTGCACTAAGCTTAGAGATGTCCTCTTTGTCCCCAGGCACCAGCAATGCCTCTCGAACTCGTTGGCAACGAGCCCACAGAGCCTTTCGGCTGGTATTCTCGATTCTGACGGCACCGGACTAACCGTCGACGTCGTCTAACCAAGAAGATTTTGTCTTCTTGACCAGAGGCTCCTTGACCTCGTCCTCGCCTAAAGGACTAGAACCCGTACCCAAATGAAAGCTAAGATCCGGTATTAAGGGATCGATGGATGGGGAGGTGCGGGCTTTCCTTTTAGATCCCACGCTCTCGGGGACCTCGACCGCTGATGATGGAGGATCGGGCAGAGTAGCAGGAGGGGCAGGCAAAGGTTTCGGCGTAGCCGATTTTGCCTTTGGTTTATGTTTTGGATTCTGCACAAACAAGAAAAGACTAAGTTAAAAGGAAACAAAGAACTAAAACCAAGCAAGAGGATGTTCAAACTTACAACAGGAGGTTTGGGAACTTTAAGTTCCCCCGTTTGCATCGGCAGCCTGGCCATGGCAGCCATACCGCTCTTCGCAGTATTCTTCTTCATCTCCTCGTCGAGATTGTTGTAAGCAAGTACTGCAAGAAGAAAGAGTCAGAAGCGAGTTTATTTTACAAACAAAAGAAACAGATAAGTGATAGACCCCTACATTGGTCATAAGCCGGGGACACGCCGAAAGCCGACAGGAAGTGCTCGTTGGCCAGGTCCTTGTCATTGGGCAGCCAATGATCAGTTTTGTATTTCGGCTTCCCGTTAATGTGGAACGACGTGGTCTGGCAATGAATGGCCACTATAGCCTCCTCGGCGTCCATTTTGGGCACATTAAGATTCATGCCGATGTTAGGAGGGCTATCGGATAAAGTAACAGGTACATCCCATGGCTAATCCCCTCTGAAAATGAAGAGGAACTCCCCTCGAAAAAGAGCATGGTTGGTTGGCATCTCTGTTGTAACCTTTGATGATTTCTCGTCTCTACAGCCATGCTTGATCATAATAAGGTGTCTGGCTTGAAAAGAGTACCAAGCAGGCCCATGGCGAAGCTCATACACTTCGTCTATTCTGAACATGTTGCACCAAGGCGCAAGGAGGGTCGCACTCCAAGCATGCGACAAATATATAAAAAGGCAACAATTGTCCCAACAGAGTTGGGCATAAGTTGACATAAGGCAATGTTATACGCCTATTAAATTTCCTTAAAAAGCGGGTGCAAGGGAAAACGCAAACCCAGCTCGAAATATGACTTATATACACCAATACACCCAGGGGGTGGTGACACCACCAAGTCGGTGACTTGGGGAGGATACATGACATAGGGCAATTTTATGTGATACAAGGTTGACAGAAACGACAGCCCGCCTTGAAGATCCTTTCGCCACTTCCCCGTTGACCAGTGGCCACTTATTCAATCCTCTAGATTACAAGGAAAGAGAAAATGGGCCAAATCGCCTTCTAGAAAGTCTCATGTTGGGGGAAGTGCAAGGCTCGATATAGTTGGATGTCGAAGTCCCTTCATCCGTCGCCTCCATTATTTGCACTACACTAAGGGAAAGGAAAGAATCTAAGTAACTCCTCTTAGAAGGAGGGAAGGCTATCGTTACTTTATTTGGGTGATCTAAAAACTCATAGGGTCCCTCGAAATTCTCCTCACACTCCTCTTCTTCAATGGGAACGGCGACGAGTAAAAAATCAGAGTTCGGGGCCCAATAAGGTATTGATACTACAGGAGCCCCATCTACCCATGTTTGTACTCAGGGCATATAAGGAAGGGGCAAGGCATATGAGGCGCTCAGTTCGAAAACAGGGTTTATTATTTATAATACAGTGACCCCTATCGAATTTATTAAAAGAAAGGAAAAGAGTCAAGAATGAGAAATCATACCTTGGTCGAATTACACAAAGGAAATTCCTCGCACTCTTGACGCACTCTGAGCAGCACACAAAGGAAGCAAAGGGCTTCTTTAAAAGAGAGAAAATTAGAGAGAGAAAGAAGAGAGAGAAATTTCAAAGTGAGTAAATGAGGAAAGAAGTGAAATATTTAAATCTCACCTACCCTGAATACTAACCTCTCTAATATGAACAGTCACCCAACATGGGAGTTCTTGCCAAAGAGTAGAAGGAGGTTTGTTTCGATACGGTATTTATACGGTTAAAACGTATAAATATCGGTCATATACGGTTGACCATCCCAAAAGTTGACTTTAAATAGTTGACTTTAAAAGCATTGTCTTTAAAACGTTGACCCTCACCGGGCCTACTTCGAAGAAATTCAGCTGTACAGACCTCCCCTCACCGGGGCTTCCTCGAACTATTCAAAAGGAACAACCCTTTGACTGAGCTACCTCGAGCAAATTCAAGGATGTTCTTTGAATCCATACTTAGAAAATTTTCCAAGTATGCAAAGCCCTTCATAAGGCACCCCCTTTCGAGTAAACGAGTGTTGAACTCAATTAGCCCTTACTAGGCCACCTCGAATTTTCAAACGAGTGCCCTTACCAGGCCACGTCGAGATTTCAAAATTGAGTATTAGACTCAATTAGCCCTTACCAGGCGCCTTGAAGAAAATTGACAACTCAATGATTGGTGTTTACAATTTTATATCGAACACCCTTTAGAGGACGTTCGTGTTTTGTATTGAGACTCTCTATTGAGGGCATTCAAAATTTTGCCTTTCATAGAACCCCTCCAAGGAGGGCGTTCAAATTTTGTTATAAGCCACCCTATGGTGAGTGTTTTTCGTTTTATATCGAACACCCTGAAGAGGGCGCTCGAGTTTTATATCGAACCTTTCTATTTGAGGGCGTTCGAATTTTATGAACCTCTCAGTAGGAGGGTGTTCGAATTTTAAGAAACTGGATTTTAAGTTATGTCTAAGTCTTTTTTAGAACCTCTCCTAGGAGGGCGTTCGAATTCTATAAACTATTATCCTAGGAGGGCGCTCGAATTCTCATTGAACCCCTGTATTGAGGGTGTTCGAATTCGTTGAGCAATTCTCCTAGGAGGATGCTCGAATTCTATGAGCTATTCTCCTAGAAGGGCGTTCGAATTCTCATTGAACCCCAGTATTGAGGGTGTTCGAATTCTATGAGCAATTCTCCTAGGAGGGTGCTTGAATTCCATGAGCTATTATCGTAGGAGGGCGTTCGAATTCCCTTTGAACTCCTGTGTTGAGGGTATTCGACCTGCAATGAACACCACTAATGGAGGGCGTTCGAATTCACAATGAACACCTCCAATGGAGGGCGTTCGAATTTGCATTTAGCCCCTCCAATAGAGGGCGTTCGAATTCTCATTTGCCTCCTTTGGATGAGGACGCTCGAAATTTACAAAAGCAACCCCACTCTGGGGTACGTCAAGTTTTTTAGCAACCAAAGCAGACGATTCCGCTCCACATCGCAGTCTCATCATGATCTGGCACTACGACATAGAGCTTGGGGCTAATGTTTGGGCCTCTTCCATTCATGGCCCACCTAAACGGTGAAATGACTATAATACCCTTAGGGTTCAAAATTACCATTTTACCCCAAAGAAACCTTCAGGCCAGAAAGTACAGGCCTTCAGTAAATCCCACTGACAAAAAGGCTTTTATGACATCACCATCTTCACCAGATGACGTCATCTCATTACTACCTATAAATAGTACTCTCATCTGATCATTCAGGTACGTTTTTCCATATATTACAGAGCATTTACTTATACTACTCTCTCTGACTTTTGAGATCATATCTGACTTAAGCATCGGAGAGCCGATCCCGGGAACATCCCCGGGGTAGTTCACGGTGCTCGTTTTTGCAGGTGCCCGGAATTCGAAGACCTTGGACTTATTTGGTTACTACCCTAGCTGGAATTGGACTTCCCCGAATTACAAATTTACTGTGTTTCTTGTGACCCGAAACACATATATTATTTTGGGGCTAGCTATTTATTCTATCCCGATGCCCCCCATTATCTCTATTCTTTCAAACAAACAAAGTAACCCTTTCCTTACCTCCTTATCCCTACTGGTCCTGTCTTAACCCCTTAAACAAACAAGTTATTAATGACCATAATAACAGTTGCCCATCCGCGGCAATCACGACGGGCCCAGACCACTCGCATTAATGACCACCTCCTTCAACGGCAAGACCATAGTTGGGTTCACTACCCTTAGGCGGTCCCACTTCACCAATGCCACCCCCACCCGACTCCTTGCCCTTAGTCAAAATATATGTCTTGAAATGCGAGTGACGTATAAAATGAACCACAAGGAGGCCTTGTTCTTTGTAACTTGTTTTTCCGCTTTTTAATCAATTTAGTTTTGTTCAAACCAGTTCAACTTGCAACTTCAACACCCTATAACTCTTAGCTAATTAAATATAATAATAATGGAAAAAGGAAGAATCAAGAAGAAGAGGAAACAACGTAATAGAGAGATTGAGAAGAAAATGAAAGAGATATTTAAATTATTGAATGCCAATGGGGGTAGAGGTGAGGTGGGGGTAGGGTGAGGGCAGAGGCGGACCTACCTTCAACAAAGGGTAGACAAGCGTCTAGCCAAATAAAAAAAGTGACTAAATATCAATAATCTTACTTGCTGCAGAGTTGGTTCTTGTACATTTAGTTTTGCCTAGTGAGTTGGGTTTGAATCCTTGCACACGTCACAAATCATTTGTCTTATTTTTATTTAATGTCGAAATACAAGTTTTAGTGGGCTTATGATAGACTGGTCAATCAGTTATGGTTTTTTGTCAAAACTTAAGTTGATTTTGTTTTGCTTGGTTTAATTGTGGTGCAAAACTTTGCAAGTATACTTTTAGTAACCTCAATAAAATGGTTAATTAGGATTTTTAATAAGTTCAGTAATTCCCTCCCCCTAAATTATAAAGTTATACTACTTCCTCCGTAACGTAATGGACGCAACAATTGTACTTTTGACATTATTCACAGTTTTAACTTTGACCGTAATTTGTGACTTGTACGTAAGGGAAAATATAGTCACGTGGGGTCTCGTTCGATTCGTCTGAACTTGTATCTTTTTATGATTTAATGTTTATACTTTTTACAAATACATAATTAGAGATATTAGTCTTTAAATTTTTGTCTTCGCATACGTGCCCAAGCAAATTGTTGCATTTATTTGGTTACGGAGGAAGTAGCATTGTTTTCCATAGTTGTGTCTACCCAAGCTCAATTTTCTGGATCCGCCACGGGGTGAGGGTGGGTGTAAATAAAGAATTAATTTTACACATCTTTCAATTTCGTAGTGGGATCCAAAGTAAATATTGAAAATATTATTATAATAATGGTGGATGTATGATGGATATACTTAGAAGTGTTGCAAGTATTATAAGACAACCCTAAATAGTAAGTGGTGCGAGTATCATGAGACAAAAAAGGTATAACATTTGAAAATCAATTCAATTCAATTGAGTAAAATTCAAGTGAAGAAAATAGTGACCAGAGTACTCAAATAATGATTAATCAAAAATTGACTTTGACTTTTAGTGATGAATTACCAAAAAGGAAAACTTGTCAAAAATAGGAAATAGAAGTCACAATGATGCCTTTACATGTTTTAGCGTGTGGTTCCTTCTTTTACTAGTCCATTAATATTGAACACAATTTCCACACTCTCCCTCCTCTCTCCCAACAATAATCATCGCTGGCCTTGTGGTGGGTGGTGGTGTGAGGCCATGAGGGGCAATGATGGTGGTGCTTGGTACCGGTGGTTAGTGAGGGGTTGGGTTGGAAGAGGATTATCTCGCCTAAGACTTACTCTACTTTTTTTAATGTAATTACTCCCAAGTCTTTTTTTTATGCATTATTATTTCCCTTATGGAATGTCTATACACGATGCACCATTTATTTTCAGTTATATGAATGGTCTCGTTATTTTACTCTCGCATAAATTATAACTGGTCTCACCAATATAATTTTCATTCACTCCACTCAACAAAATAATAAAACTTGTGCAAATACATGTGGGTAGTAGAAATAGCGACGAATGGAGTATATACATATTAATTAAGCCACAAAACAAAACACTCACTCTCATCTAGACAATTACTATATATAACGATGGTAATAGTTTAACCCTGACACTCAATCACTCATATATATTAATATGATAAGTAACCGACAAATACGTTTACAGAAACATAACTTTGGGACGGAGATAGTACATAAGACGTAAATTCATACAAGATACAACAAAGGGACCTTACAACATTGAGATTGGCACACAACAAGCTAATAAGCACCGATACGGTACATATGTTACATGCTTTTATTTAGGTATAATATTAATAGTAACAGTAGGAACTCCATAACGAACCTAGAAATGAGTGTCTAATACGTCTTTGACGCAGGTACCCTGAATAGGAGTAGCCCAACCCTCGCAGTGGCCGCCTGGGCAACAGGGGTCAAATGCACCACAAGGCTGCCCAATTACTACACAATAATATTTCTTACAGACAGGCCCGTCCCTGGGGCAGGGCAGGCGGAGCGGCCGCCCAAGGCCCACGGCGGGAAAGGCCCAGTTCCGTTCCCAGCTTTCCATCAGACGAATAGATAAAAACAATACGCGTGTAATATCCATCAAACACCAGGTGGTCCAGTGGTAGTCTTTACTAATTATATGCAGGGGGTTCATAGTTCGAATCCTATTATGTCTGGTTGGTGAATTCTACTTCTCCGTTTCCCATGCTCAATAAGTTTTAAACTTCAGCCATTGGCCACTTTGTTTCATGCATTTTCTCTATTTTGAGATTTGAGCTTCACTATTTGTTTTCATTTTTATTTTCCTTCTCCTCAAACTTTTACATTTATTTCACGCACAAAGTGTTGAACTGTTTATGCATACTTTTGTTTGTGACATATACAAATTTGTTTAACTTATCAAATTTGATGTATCTAAGAAATGATTACTTAGTAATTAAAAACCAAGATATCGTTTAAAGATCATAAATAATCATAATATTATATTCCATCCGTCCTAAAAAGGTTCATTCACTTGATCAGGCACGTAGTTTTAGATGATAAGTTGTTGTTAAGTTATTGATTGTATTTTATTAAAAAGGTTTATGTGATAGACGCTAGGGAGGTATTATTTTATTTGGATGTGAAAGAATAGTGGGTCATTGTTGAAAAGTCAAAAGAATAAAGTATTAGTATATCATGCCCAAAATAGAAGTGTATGGAGCTTTCTGTGAGAATAAAAAAGAAAAGCGTATAGACTTTTTGGGACGGAGGGAGTAATAATCTAATAGATGAAACACTTGAAGGTATAAAGGAGGATACATAGTGTTTTATTATATAAATTGTACAAAAACTACTATTAATAACTCGTATTACTCCAAATTTTTTATATGAAACTAGAAATAGGTATTACTGGAAAATATGGTTCGTTTACAGTAATAAAAATTACACTTGAAGCAATTTTTTAAAACACATATGATTAAAGGGCCCTTAATTGTTATTTTGCCCCGGGCCTCCTACACGTCAGAAACGGCCCTGCTTACATATTGCACCTGTAGGAAACATGGGGGTGGGTCCTTGCATCTCACATTTGAGGCCACTACAACACTTCTTGCTCTGATCGAATGTCCAAGGGTTGCATTCTTGATTCTCACCTATACAAGTAAGTATGTTTTTGTTGTATTCATGTGCGTAGTATTCCTGCAGGATGCCGCTATCGATTGCGGCAGCCTTAAGCAGGATGTCTGAAAGTAGCTGCTGTGGCCGAGCTTGGCCAACTGATGCCAAGCTAATTTGCGGCATCAGTAAGCCAATTACCAGGATGACTTGCAGAATATTCACCATCTGCTTTGCTATTTTGGCCATGTTTATATTATCTTTCATAGTTATATATATGTGATGATGAGTAGTGTAAGTGATACTTGTATGATATAATCAAAGTGGAAAGGCAGATCATTTTATAGGGTGCATGCATGCATTCACGCAACAGAAGGAAGGGGGGGTTTCAATAATTCAGTTATCAACATGAATCATGATGTAATATTATTTAATGTGATTGTTATCTCAATTATATGAATCAGAATGTAAGATTATATGAGTAACATGGAATACTGTTTGTTCTATATGAGGAAAGTTTCTGTCGCCATCACTTGGGTCTTGGGGTGGCATTAGTAGGTGAAACTAACGCCACGTATTTAAACCCCCCTGGCTACATTAATTTGGTTTTATCGGGCTATGGATAAAGAGTTGGATCTTTAATTTCCAAAAATAGTTTTCTAGAGGTTACCATATTGATATACTTTGTGAATAAAACATTTATTTTACCTTATCCCTGTTCTTGTAAGAGACCATCTACTTTTAAAATAAAATTAGACAACGGTTCAATAGACTCAATAATAAGAGAAAATCAATAAACCGTCCTATGAAAATAGGGATCAGTTTAATCAATTTTGTGACCTATTTAATTCATTTTATGATCTGTTTAGTTTATTCAATACTCAGTGTCAAAGTTATTTAGTGACTAGTTTAATCTATTTAGTGAGTAGTTTAGTTTATTCGGTAAGTCATATTTTTTTAGGGGGAATCGCTTGTTATATTTCGAAACTAAAATTGAAATACGGAAAGGAGAAGATAATGAACAAGTAGAGTGTGCTAAATGTCTAGGAATAGTATTGGGTTAGAGTACGATAAAATGAGCTTGATAATAGAATCTTGGCTTTTTTTTTTGGTGAAACCAAAGGTGTCCACCGCCTCTTTTAATAATTTGTGTTGTCAAAATGTTTGTTTCGAAAATGTGAGAGACATAAAATGAAAAAAAGATGCCCTGTTCTTTTCACTTTATTATTATTTTTCGATTTTATACAGTTCGATTGTTAAGTTCACACTGGTTCAACTTACAAGTTGAATCTTATATAAGTTTTAGCTCACTGTGATATTCGACATTAATTTTAATATCATGGCAACGATATTGAAAAAAGGAGTATTATATGAATCAATTGTAGAAAGGAATTTAATAATGGAAGAAGAAGAATCAAGAAGGGCAAATAATGAAAGAGAGAGACTGAGAAAGGAAAGAGAGAGTGTCAAGATATAATAAAAATCATAAATTTGATGGAAATCGTGAAAACTTGAAAAAAGGGTACATATTAAGCATTTCAGGGGTATATGCTATAATTGTTAAAACTATAAAAGTTCAAAGTATCATCTCAATTGGCTAAACCGATAGACGGCTTGGTGTACAATTAATACTTATATGCCTTAATGCTATATGCCCCTCACGCGAAGGCTTGTAAAAGTAGACGCGTAGAGAAATGCTTCACATACATGGAAGTCGTAGTTAGAATTCCATCTCAACCAAAGTCTAATTAACTTGATAATTGGGTTACAACTAATATTAATATCCCTCAATCCACATGACTCTTTCTTACAAAAAGGATATTCTAGGATGGATGGAGTACAATATTGAATAAGTGAGAAAAATATAATAAACTCCCTTTTAATCTAGAATAAGGAATACAAAACTCCATTGAGGATTGAAAAATTATTATAAAAGTAATACACTCATGGAGTCATAGTTCTTCACACCTCCGAACCTAATCCTTTCCCAACCCTGAATCTTATACTACCCACTTGTTCAACATTCTGTAGTAATTTCCCATTATAAAATCGGTATTGTTAATGCGAGTTAAAACATGTATTTGGTTGCTCGGTTGAATTATTGCAAATCATGAGAATTAGAAATCCTAACAATCTTCAAAAATGATTGTGTTGTTTTGGCAACCAAAAATTCTCAAAAGGTGGAACTAGAATTTTTATTAATTTTCACTTTTCAAAAAATAGGTTAAGTTGCATACCTATTTAACTGATAGCCGGAAATCACTATGTAATTTACTTTCCGTATTGTCAACCAAACCGAAATCTCAATTTTTCCATGAATTGGAATAGAAGTATTCGTTTTTATTAATTTTTGAAATTCATTATAATTTCCACTTTCTATATAAACCAAGCAATCACTTGTATAGTTAGCAATTCAGCATGCATCCATGCAATGGGGAGGGATCAATGATTCAGTAGGTTTCGTTAGGTTCAATAATAAAGGAATAATCTATATTTTGTCTAGTCTATAGATTTTCTAGAAAGATGGATCAATAATCGAGTACTAAGTTAGGTTGAAATTAGGAAAACTCTAGTAGCAATTGCACGTGATTACGTGAATGATTAGCCATTTGTTAGAATTTGTCTACCCACAGGCCACAAACAATGTTTAAGAGTAAGTTGTTTTAGGTAATGTCCTCTCTTCATTTGAAAATAACTTGATTTAATTGAGATGAATTGAATTGAATGAGTTTAAACCTATTCAATTCACTTTAAAATAATAATATACAATAAAAATAAGTTCAATTCAGTAAAAATAAATTTAGTGAATTTAATTGGTAATTATATGTTTATTTCTAAGCTTTACTAATTTATCAAAACCCTATTGATATTATTACTCATATTATAATTTTTGTCAACATCTTTCTTGTGACACTTAAATTGACATATAAACTATTTTTACTTACACACCTTTGAATGTAACCTTAATTAAACTGAACTAAAAATGAGTTAAGGTAAGTTTTAATAAAGTGAACTAGATTAAACTGAATTGGACTTAATTAACTTACTTTCATGCTCTTTTATATGAGTAGAACATGGCCTTTAATCATGTGTATTCCTCAATTGTTATCATTCGGGAATTAATTTTATACTCTGTCAATTCGGGCGAGCAATGAATAAATTATGGGTGTTACTAAACATAACCCGTATTTACCACCTCACAGCTCGTATTTTACAGTAAATTGTCCAAAATACCCTTAAACATAACTTGTGTCCGGTTTTTAAAAAAGAAATTATTTTGTAAAATTGAATTTTCACAAGATGGACTTTCCAGTACCGTGTACCGAAAATTCCAATCGGTTACGTGAAATTATCAGTTTTAACGGAACCGGATGGACTTTCCAGTACACGTTCCGTAAATATCCAATTTAAAAAAAATCAAAAAAATTAAAATTGATTTTCACGAAACCGAATGGAATTTTCGGTACCGAAAACTCCATCCAATTCCATTAAAATTCAATTTTAAAAAAAAATTGAATTTTTTTAAAAGGAAGTGATTAAAGAAAGAGAGAGTGATATAAATTTTTCTACCACGTATCTATACGTATACAGTCTGTGAGCTAATAAATACATAATGTGTTTAACCGCACACTAAACTTTGCATCTCTAAACAACTTTGGCGCCTTCATACCATACATTGGCTTGTAATGAATACTCCACTAACAAAGTAACAAGTACTTTCAACATCGATGCTTTATACCAGATGATTGGGCTTATTTTCGTTGCACCTATTTCAAAAAGGCCAAATTTATCCTACAAATTACAGGCTTAGGTAGTAGACAGGCTGCCATAATATGTCTACACAAAGCAATCAGTACAAGCCCATCCGCTTGTGAAAGTGCCTCACATCAAGGTCAAACAAGCCCACGCCGTATTGTTTATTAACAATACTAATAATTTATACAATCGGTCAAACCAACTAATCGGCAAAAACACCTCTATGGCTCTATTGAGCTAGATCCACCAGGTTCCACACCATTCTGTTGGAGATTTGAAGCTTGACATTAGTACTAGTTAGTATTGTTGTATCGGTATTACTTAGTTATAATATCACTTCACTTCAATAAGGTAAAATAAAGACCAAAATAAGTTAAAGATCAGGGATAATCAAGTCTAATAAATTCAAAGATACTCTAAATTTTCCCAATTTCAGTAAATCATCATAGTCCTCGTCATAATAATAGGCATTAATCATTACAAGATCCTCTTAATTCCTTTCTATTTGTTTTATATCTTCAAATTTTAAGACCTAGTTAATTATCCTTCCAATACAACGGGTCTTACAACTAATTGAAGACTTCATTCATTAGTGAAAGTATAATGTGTGTCATTTGGTACGAGATCTCTTGCTACAATTAACAAATACAGCTCAAGAATTCGGTCAAGGACTCATGTTTCGCGCAAGTGATGGGCTTCTACAGGGGTAGACTAGTCTTTTCAACTGCACAGCCTTCAACTTTGTGCCTTTTCTATTGCTCCCTTCGTTCATATAAAAGTAGGATTTTTTGTTGGGAACTAAGAGGGTTATTTGTGAATAACTACCCTGTTTCAAAAAAATGTCAAATAACTACCTACTTTTATCAAAAAAAGTATAGTATCACTACCTTAAAAAGATTTCCGTCAAAAAATTTAACGAAAAACGTTAATGGGCCCACATTTCAAGGTTTTTTGCCCTCCCAATTTCAATTGAAATGACTCAAATAACCTCTTCTTACACTCAATTCATTTTAGTATCTATATTCCCCAGCCCAGATTTCATTTTCCCAACCCAAATTTCATTTTTCCAACCCAGATTTCATTTTAAAGATTGCATTTTTCATGAATATTCAATCCCAAATGGTCAAATTTGAAAGAAAGAGATAGAAAGATGCAATGAAAATGGAAGAAAAGGGATGAAGTTAGCTAAGATGAAATGAATGAAAGAGAAACTGAATTGAGCGTGTAACAAGACGTTAGTTCGGTAATTTCAGTTAAAATTGGAAGGAAAATGTTGAAATATGAGCCCCACTAACGTTATCCATTAAGTTTTTTTGACGGAAATATATAATGTAGTGATAACACATTTTTTAACAAAAGTAGGGTAGTTATTTGATATTTTTTTGAAACAGAGTAGTTATTCACAAATGACCTTAGTTCCCAACAAAAATCCTAAAAAATATGAGTATAAAATATCTAATCGTTACAAGTAAAGCATGAGTAGAAAATATATAAAATATGAGTATAATCAACCGAGTACAAATTATAATTTTCAAGAAATTCAACTCAAAAAATAGGATGAGGAGTTTAATTTAAACCGAAAACAATTTCAATGATAATTTTCTAGAAAAAATAGGCGAATCCAGATATACAATCAAAATAATTCGAGTAAAAGATTAAAAAAAGGAAAAATAATTTGTTGGTAGAAAAGGAGAACGATCAGAGTACGAATACGTAAGTTCGCCATCATTCCGGCGATCAAAACCTTCATTTTTAAAGGATTTAATGGCTGTTCATCAAATCGTTCTCTTATATATATATATAATTCAAATGAGTAAAATTAACGCTATAAAAAAAATTGGGGAAAATGGAGAGAGAAGTATAATGATCAGATAGAGCTAATACGTTGAAGCCATCATATCGGCGAATCAAACCAATAGGGAATAGGGAACAAAGTAGTTCATTCATCATATCCACATACTCTCTTTTTTTATATAAAATACAATTGAAAAAAATGATACCAGAAATTTTGCAATTTGGAAGATTAATAGAAACCTGCTAATCTGCAGTAACAGAATGAATGAATTAGATAAGATGCGAAACTAAGAAAACTTGCGAATTTGCTACAGCGGATGTGACTGAGATAAGTGAAACCCTAATCTTATCATTGTTGAATTTATAGAAGATGAGGTAGATTAAAACCTAGATCCTTCAGAGCCCAATAAGAGCATATGGTTTGTGAATTGTATTAAGCCCATTCATATAAGTAGCCCGAAGCATAGGCTCCAATGCATCGGTTTTCTTGTTTTTTTGAAGGTAATGTGGTGGACTCCCTGATCAGATCTTAACTAGCACAGTATGTTGATCTGATGTTGTGCCCGATATTTAAGAGCAGGGGGAATGGTAAGGAGATCCCCACCCCAAATGCCCCTAGTGGGATTTGATCCTATGACTTGAAATCTTTACCACTAGACCAAGCCCTTGTTTGGTATCGGTTTTCTTGTTTGGCAACCTTTTTGTTGCGTCTCTTGTGCTACTCTACATGACTACTTTCTCTTCACATAAATTGTCACCCTTTGTCTCTTACATTGTTTAAGTATTAGTAGCATCATGCGCACACAATGCGTATGAAACAATTAAAAATGAAAACTTTTTAGTGGAAAAACTTAATTAATTAAGTGATTTATTATCTATTATTAGTGCAACGGTTAAGATTTTCTATTTTATTTTATTTTTTCCTTTTTTACTTTTGGTGTCCACCCCTCCTCTTCACTTATATAATTACGATGTGTGTCTCGTACGAAAGATTAATATGGAAGGATTTGGAAAAAAATACATTGTAATTTCTCCAGCAACATGTATACATATTTTTCATACTTGTAAAAATAATCGTTAAGTTTTAGTTATTTTGTTTTTTTAGGAGTGTAATTGTAATATCAAAAGAGTTTAAATAGTAAAACAGTTAATAAAAAGAGTAATAAGTGTTATAGAGTAGATTAGCAATAAGTGATTTGAAAACAAAACGCCAAAAAGACAAAATATCTTACCAAAAGATTAATAGAAGATGTCAACAGCATCATCACTCATGAGTAACATCTCTCTTCCTCTACCACTTTATTACTCATCCTAAAATACTTTTATCATATTTTATGGTCAATTTGATCAAAAACACCTTCACTCATGAGCAATCAATTACTCGTGTATTTGAAAATTTTAAAATTTAAAAGTATATAAAATATAGCAAAGTGGGTGTCTATTTATATAACTCAACAAAATATAACCATTGTTATTTTTTAACTCAAGAAAATATAATCATTGTTATTTTTTTTAAAAAAAACTAGTATTTATCCCCAGGCGATGCTTTGGGGTTTATATGAATTATGCTTTAGTAATTGACAACTAAAATTTGGTGTAGAAGTATGTTAGTAAAAAGTTATAACTTAGTAGTTTTATTCATAGAAGCAATTAAAATATGAAAAATTGATAAATAACCCCTCATTTGGCCGGTCTTTCACCATTGGTTCCACCTTCAATTAATCCAGCAATAATTCCACCTTTGACCCCCATAGTCTCTCATTGGTTCCCGACCGTTGGTGACCTATAATCATAGGTAATCTTTCTAATTATTTGATTAATAGCTAATTAAGTATGTTTTAAACTTAAATTAACAATTAAAATTTTAAATCATATTTATTAAGAAAAAAACTTTTTTAAAAAATGAAAAACCCAGCCCAACCCCACCCCTTCCCCCACATCTCCGTGCTGCCCCTCCCCACCGTTCAACAGCCGCCGGTACACAGCAACACCACAATAACAAACACCAACACGTTGCCGTCATTGCACATCAACAACGAACAACAACAAAAGAGCAACAACAGCCGCAAGAAGGGAAATTGAGCGAACGTCGGGGGAACGAACGACGATGAGAAAGTCGACAATGGGGGCCGGAGATAACCAACAGCAACGAGGGAGGGAGATTAAGCGAGAGAATGGGATGGGTTTGGGGTTAGGAAGAAGGTTTAAGGGGGCGGGAGATTGAGTGGCGGGGGAAGGGGGGGAAGGTTTTGGGGGTGGGAGAGCTGGTGGCGGGGAGGAGGTGGCAGGGGAAGGGAACAGGGTTGGGGATGGTTTTGGGCGTGGGGTACCAGGACGGGGAGGGAGGGTGGCAGGGCAATAGGGAGTGGTGGTGCAGGGGAGGGAGTGAGGGAAGGGGTTGGGCTGGGGAAAGGTTTTTAATAATTTTTCTAAGTTTAGGTTTTTTTTTAAAAAGTCAAAGGTAATTTAGGATGGTCAAACAAGTTGCCATCATTCCATACCAATGAGAGAATATGGGTCAAAGTTGGATTATTGCTTGGATTAATTGAAGGTGATACCAGTGATGGAAGATCGGCCAAAGGTGGGATTTTTCTTGTCAAATTTTCCATTAAAATATGTAACTTATTGTTTTTCATTTAAAACATTTAATATCATTATAAGTATTGATAAAAGAAGAACAATAATGGAGTGGCACACTGGTTAGAGCATTTATCTTCCATACCAAGGGTCGGGTTCAAAGTTTCTCATAGACAATTTGCACTTTTTTAATGAGAATATGTTTGAAAATAAGGGAGAGTGACACGTGGCGGATTGCAACATATGCTTACGCTTTTTAATATATTTATATAGATTACTCTATAGATTTTTAGATATATAAGTTTTAAATTTTATCTTCCATACTCTTATTGTTGTTATTTATTATTATTATTATTATTTATTTTATATCATTATTATTAAGTATTATCATTATTATATCTATATATTATTTTGTTTATTATAGCTTTACTCATTATTATTACTATTATCATTAGGGAGAAACATGGTTTAGGCCAAAAGTATAAACCAATCAAATAACGTCAAACGGTTTATGATGCAATTTTGCACGGTCCGACCCAAACATTATTTTATTACTAAATATTATTATATTATTAAATCTAATTTTTAAAATAGTAATATAAATTTACTTCTTAGATATTATTGTTATTATATAGTCATCATCAAGTATTAATATATTAATACAAAGACTATAAAAAAAATTGTTATTAACTATCATTAAAATCATTAATCATTATTATTATTATTATTAATTTATGATTATTAATATTATTTATTTATAACTATCATTTTCAAATATCTAAAATACTATTATTATTATTCATTATTATTACTTATCATTATAATTTTTATTTAATATTCATATTATTATTGTTTAAATAGTATTTATATATTTATTTAATTCAATTCAATTCAATTTAATTCAATTCAATCCAATTCAGTTCAGTTCAGTTCAGTCAGTCAGCTCCAATCAGTTCATAGCTCAGTTCAGCTCCAATCAGTTCAGTTCAGTTCAACTCTAATCAGCTCAGTTCCGTTCAGTTAAGCTGAATTATGCCGAAGAGAACAGACCCTATAGTATAGAGATAATATCAATTTTTTTTCAATTTCTACTTATCAATAATAAAGATATTATAGTTCAAAGTATTACATTGGATAACAATAGATATTTTCACAGCTCTATAACTATATAGTTTGTATTTAACATATAATTTATCAATAAGAAATAAACTACCATACATATTAGAATATACTATTATACATATGAAATGTACTACCATTTTCATTAAATATAGCACCAAAAATATGAGGCAATAAATATATGCATATATCCGATATTGACCGATATTGCTCTAACTCATAAGGCAACAATCATGAAAATTCATTATGCCCAATTGCCCGTGTTGCCCAGGTGTTAGCCGAGCCCAAAGGGGCACCGCCGGTCCACCGCTCCTTCCATCTTCTTCTTCGCGTATCCTCTGCTTCTATTTCATTTCGTTATGCATAAACACACTCCATAACCAACCTTCCTATCTTCTCTCTCAACAATGGCGTACTCTTCATTGCGCCGTATTTTGCATCAATTAGGTGATTCTTTCTTTCATTTTTCATCTCTTTATTCGAAGAATTTGAATTCTTACGCTGCTTATGTGATAAGTTTGCCGCTATTATAAACTATTATATAGTTGTTATTTTAGCTGTATTTTGTGGAAAGTATAGTTCAAATTATATGTAATGTGGTTGAGTTATCTGATATTAGTATTTGATTTTATTTAAATCTTAACAAAAATGTGTGATATTGAGCTGAATCGTAGAGAATTTACGGAAATAACTGGAACTTAGATGTTGATAAATTTGTTAGTTGAATGTTGAATTGCGTTTTTAGCTGAAATGAAGAATCCTGGAGATGTTTGTGCATGATTATTACTCTTATGCGACTAATGTGAGCAAAATTATGTTCTTAATCTCCAATTCGGAGAGTTGCAAATTGAGTGCTTAAGATAGGCAGTTCTTCGGATAACTGATGGGATAGTAAAAAAGGCAAATCTCGTGGCATTTCCGTAGTACAAATGAAAAATATGTAGTTGAAATGATTGAATATGGAGTCTAAATTGATTATTTTCTTTTATCCAACTTATATATTTGTGACAGTAGCTGCATAACTTGTAGGTGTTTGATATAGAGTTGTAGAGGTTGCATCTACAATTGCAGATTTGGGATGTGCTTCCTTGGTTAATGTAGGATTTCAGCCCGACGTACATTAACAAAGCTGTAACTGACAAGGACATCTACAAGCAACTTTAAGAACAATGGATTTAAATGCTACACCTTGATCTTTAAACAATAAGCACAGATCCATGTGATCCAGAGCTTAGCATATTTCATTGAAACAGCCCAGATAGTTTACTGATTGCACCTTACTAAACTGGAATATCTAATATATAGATTCCGACCGCTTGTAGGCTTCAGAACTCAGAAGGCACATCTGCTCCCATGAGACTAAAGCCTTCTTGGATACAGGTTACTCCCCTGTCCATAGTAAAATTCTGCCTTGTTGGATCACCTTCAGAACCTTTTTAGACATGATAGACAACTGACACTAGTAAGTTTGAATGCCAAACTAAACCACCTTCACGATCTGCATCTTCCTGCATATGCGTAAAGACCATGTTTTAATTTTATCAACAATCTTTCTATAAAGGGCATGTACTGATTGAAAGAGAGCTTGTTATTTCTTGAAGGGAACTCCTAAATACATGCATCATATATTCTTAGAATTTCCATTTCAAAGAATCATAAGCTTTCTTCGTATCAATTTTAAAGCATCCATCTAGGAGACATAAAAACTCAATATTTATAAGCTTAGTATCTATAATAATGTTATCTACAATGTGCCTACTAGGTATGAAACCAGATTAAACACGATCAGTTACCTCCAAAGAATAAGGGATCTATTTACTTCGAATGCCAAAGTAATGAGGTTCAACTTACTTGTCAGAGCATTGTAGATGTGTGAATGAATCCGTAAGTGCAGCATAAGTATCTTGCATAATTAATTGGCTAAGATCTTTTCAAAAAGACTGCATTTAAACCATCAATACCAAGAGGTAAGAGCTTTAGCATCCGCAATTGCAGCAAACACTTTGTCAGTTGCAATTGTGGTGACAGCTTCAAGAAGCGGCGAGTCTCAGGGGAAAATTGAGTACCTTTTCTCTACAACAGCAAGAGCAATACCGGGAATACTTCGGCAGAGGAACCAGGAAACTCTTATCGGGAACAAGTATCTCCTGTTGGGTGCTCTTAGAACCTGTAAGTTTTACAATTGTATCAGCGGGGAGAACCTTACTACTATTGCTAGCTTTCCTCACATTTATAGATGCGAAGAAGAATTGATTGTTGGAACCACCCAACTTAAGCGAATGTGCTTTTGATTTTTGTTTCAGAACATTTTCTTCAATAGCGAAACATTTTCTTTAGGTCTTATGCTTTTGAGCTTCCAGTAGATGAAGAGATCTTCAATACCTGTGGATTTACAAGTTAAAGGCTTAAAGCTCAAGAGTCAAGGTATCCCATGCTGTGATGCATTTGTCAATTTGAGAATTGTCGACTGAGACTTTGATTTCGGTTGTCTACTAGTTAGCAAGAAAGTTTTGGGAGCAACTGGAGTAATAGAATGTTTGGACAAAAGATGCTGCTGCGCCAGCCAACTGTAGGTGGAGATTAGGTTCTTGTGACACAGATGGGAACTGTGAGCATGGCAAGTTATTTTTCCCTTGATAGGAAGATTGTGTAATTTCTTGCCTTGGCAGATCAGTGCTGCCTGACCATATATCTATATCCACATCAGCAGATGTGAGAGTAGACCTCTTTTTATGCAAGTATTGAATTTAAGATTAGTGAGAATGTAGACCTGTAGGTGAAAATTGCTGATGGAATTATATAATGCGCAGTTCCCTCCTCGATTAAGCATTGGCTATCCATCTTGGTTAAAAAGGAGCGATACATAGGTTGTTGCCAAATCATCAACGTGACTCTCTACTCCTAGAGACATGCTTGTCACTTTCTGGGTGTGACCAGAAGATTGTAGAGTATCTTAACATGGTTGTGGTAAATTGTTGCAATAGAGGTGAAACTTTAGGCCTATCGTGATAATCATAACGTTGGAGCTTAGATATGCTCCCTTTGATTTACGACGTGAATCAATATGTGGTATTTTGTCAATTTATGATGTCATGAGCGTATATCTTGGGTCAGGTTATACATTTGTAATTTTTGCAAATAATAACCCTTAGTTGGAGATGGAGCGTGAGTGGAAGTTTATTAACCACCTTCAAGCTTTATTTTGTCTTCCCTAATTCATGTACCTTTCATTTTTTATATAAAAAGATGCAGTTTTACAAATTGGGATTTTTGGTGACTTGTGTTTAGCCATTAGGGTAGATATGAGGATAAAATTAAGAAAAATCAAAGTATTAAGATGTTGTAGAAAGGTGGCGGCGAGAAGACAAAATAAAGTTTAAGGCTATGAAGGTATAAGGCTCCACTTATGTGTGGTTATTTCCAATAATCCTACTTAAATTTTGCTCCATTTGATGTTAGCCTATATTATGGCTTTTGTTTATGTTTCTGATCTATACTAGGATGTTGATGTTGTTTTTATGTTATGTCTTTTTTGCTTTTCCCCCATTGTTTATTAATTATTGTCTTAACATCGTCAAATGAAAATTGTGGGGCGCCGTTTATTAGGTCCGGGTGTAGTGATAACCATGCAGGGTTGCTAGGTCATTGTTCGGAAACAACAACCATCCAAGGGCCGAAGGTGGTGTCAAATATGCAAGGGTTCTCGCACCATGCTTTAATGAAGCTAGTCAGGGTAGTGGTAAGGGTAATAAGATGCATTTTGGAACGTGGAACACTCTTTGACGGAAGATCGCGGAGGTGTTATTTTCAGAGGAGGCGAAAGATTCACATAATGTGCCTTCAAGAGACTAAGTAGGTTGGTGAAAAAGCAAGAGAATTAGCTCCATGAGGTTCTAAACTTGAATAAGAGTACGAATAAGGGAGTAGGCATCAATACTGCGAGGAAATGCATTGATGATGTGGTGAAAGTTCGAGGGGAAGAGGGACCAGATTATGAGTGTTTCGTTAGCGTTAGGTGTCAAGCGGCAAAACAATGCCACGTTCATATGTGAATGTGGCGGAGATGCGCATGTTACGGTGGATGTGTTTACTACACAAGGAAGGACCGACTAAAGAACAGGCATTCGGGAAGAAGCTAGAGTTAGCACTGATTCAAGAAAAGATGAGGGAAAATCACGGGTCAATACGGTTCGGTCACAGGGAAAGGAAATCAAGTGGTGCGTCGGTTAGAAGACTTGGAAAGGATGTAATCAAATTTCATGGGTAGGGGAGGACTCAAAATGACTTGGATGAAGGTAATTGATAATGATATGGGTTTACTTGCGATCGATGAGAGTATGACTTTGGATATAGGTGGGTGGAGGGACACATCTGGCTAATGGAGGAAGGGTGAAATTTCCATATCTACTTGTTGGTCTTTTAATGTATTTGTCTGTGGTGTTTAAAACTCTTTATCACACTTGTCAGTTACCCTTTTTCAACGGTTTTAGCTGACGATTCATGTTAGCGGAACTCATATCATTTTGAATAATTGTTGTTGTAAACATCATTAGCTGGTCGTACTTGAGCCACTTATTTGCAGAAATAATAGTACCTCTGTTGGTGGTCGTTTGTATATTTCCTTCAATTTGAAATCTAAGTGTACGTAGCTAATTTTTTTAACCTCAAGCGACATTATGGATTGTAGGCACGAGTCGGATGCTTATGTCAATGCTTCCGCTCCTTTCTTCTCTCGCACTATGTTTTTTTTTTTCGAATCTGGTAATTGTATGTGATACCGTATTGTCTTCTCTTAAAATAAAATTGAAAAGCATTGATCTGTTTTTGCCAGCTTCCCAAATCAATGGCTTTCTACCATGGCCCTTGTCGAATTTGCTGAAACACTTGTGCCTTGCTCATTGTAGAATTTGGTTTTCTTCTGGGAAATCTCATACTTTTAAATCATCTGTAGACAAGCACATGGTAAAGAAACAGGAATCATATGGACGGCTTGTATATGGCACTCTTACCAGGTTTCGATCCCAATCATCAAAGACTGAAACCAAAGGTTCGAATGAGACGTCAAAGAGGCCTGAGCTCATTGATAGGAAAGAATTTGATTCCAGCATTGCAAAGTACAGCTCTGATGATGATGATGTCAATGATAACAAACGGAAGTTGGAACTTGCATGGCTTACAAAGGCGCTTGAACCTGCACTACAGTTTTGTAGGTGGGCTTTCCTAGGTCTGAAATTTTTTTTTTTTTTTTTTTGACGGGGTCTGTATTTTGTTGTTGTACAATTATGAGGCTTTGTATAAATAATGGAATATATTTATTTATTTATTTCACTCAATGGTCATTAGAGTTTTGCATCGAGGGCTTACATGTGATTTAATCGAGGATGGTTTTTTTTGTGATGGTGACCTTGTTTATAAATGCAAATATTTAAAGTCATCTGTTCCAGCTTATATTCTTTATATTCACAAGCTTTATATGCTTGTTGATTACTGTGCTTGCCATGACTATGAAAACGTGATAGATAATTTTCTGTATGAATCCACTGGAACAAAAAGAACCTGGGAATTAATTGATTGTGCCAAGCCTTAATAATACATAAGGCCCTTTCTAGCCATGAATCATTTCACTTTTCCCTTTTGTTATCCTCTAATATTAATCTCGATGAAGATGCATCAGGTGCACTACTCTTTGGTCGAGTGTGTCACTTAATTTTTCATCTATCTCTGTATTATCCAAGTGTTGGATCACTTGGATGACTATATGGTTGCATACTTTTCTTTATTGTATCTATCAAAAAGCTTAGTAAAAGGGTTCTTTGCATAGATGGAGTATCTCTATAAGCAATTTTCATTGTTGTAGTTGGTAATTGGGGCATCTCGAATAGCAGGTAATGGTTCTGAAAGTAAGACCCCACATACCAGTCGTTCGATTTCTGAGATTGTTGCTAGTATCCAGAGAAGTAAGATTGGAATACAAGATTGGAGCCTAGAGATCTCACACTTGGACTATACCTCATGTATCTTCGTCAAGCGTCTGCAACTCCACTTGAAGATGTCAAGGGTGTTCAAGTGACCTCAGAAACCGTGGTAATTGTTGGAAATAATTTGGTTTGGGGATCAGTAAGGAAATTTTGGTTCGATATGCAGGATCCACAGTAGGTGGTGCTATTGTGGTTATATTAACTATCTTATCTTTTGATCTTATATGACTAGATAGAAGACCTCATATATCACTTGGAATTAGCTCGAGGATCGTACAGAGACACAGCTGTTGGCCTTGCCAAACAAAGCATGCTTCGAGAAAGCAACATCCTGAAATTTATCAGGAATTCTAGTGTGATGAGGCCTGGGTATTATATTGGCATTGATCCCCGCAGAAAACTTGTAATTCTTGGTATCCGTGGAACTCATATAGTATATGACCTTGTAACTGATATTGTGTCAACAAGTGATGGAGATGTTACCTTTGACGGTTTCTCAACTCATTTTGGTACTGCCGAAGCTGCTCGCTGGTTTCTGAATCATGAAATGGGGACTATAAAGAAGTGCTTGCATGAACATGAGGTAGTGAAGCTTGATTTGTAGCTTTATCTGATATGTCTTCTGCTTTCTTTTCATATCTGTATACATTTTAGCTGCTTCCAATGGGCTTTATTAGTATGGCCTAACTCACCTACAGGGTTTCAGGTTGCGGTTGGTGGGGCATTCTCTTGGAGCTTCTACAGCTTCTTTATTGGCAATGATGCTTCGTAAGAAATCAGCCACAGAACTGGGATTTGACCCCAATATTGTAACTGCTGTTGGAATTGCTACTCCTCCTTGTGTGTCCAAAGAACTTGCTGAAACCTGCTGTGACTATGTTAGCACTGTTGTGATGCAGGTAGGCATATACAAGTATGTTGGGTACTCGGATCACTAGAAGAGAATTTTATCTCACATATGCTCATTAGCTAGTCTTAATGAGTTATGTGTCGTCTTCTATGTTTTATGATGCTGTTGACCTGTTTGCCTTAAAATTGTATTTTTATCATGCATCTTATCGACCACTTCCTTCATGTAGGATGATATTGTTCCTCGCTTAAGTGTTATTCTTTGGCAAGACTGAGGAATGAAATCATTCAGACTGACTGGTAAGCTACTCTGAACATCATCCTTCAGCTGTTATGACCTAAAATTTCTTAGATTGCAAGTTGCAACTAAAGTAGCTGGGGTTTCTCTTTTATTATGTTATTTAGAAGAACCTTTGTCCCTCCTGTGTGTGTACTTAATATATTCTTGGAGGTGGTCTTACCTATCGTTTAAGCTGTGTGCCATTTCTTCACCTTGCAAGGTTCCAAATGTTTATGTTAGTATGTATATAAATTTTCTAATATTCTATACGTACTGTTGTTATTAGCTTAATTAGTGTTATTGGTGTCACTTGTCATTCTCGTCGTTGTTGTCATTGTTGTTGCTGCCTTTGCTCAGAGGAAGGGATTTTTTTCCACCTGTTCAGATTTGAGAAAGTGTTTCCCAGTGTACCTGAAACAGCCTCATTATATGTTGGACCCTGCCTATAGACCTACACTGAGATCCCTACTGGGTCTTGTTTTTGCTATTTCATGGGACGTCCTCTGTGTAGTAGCTGATTAGTTCCTCAGCAAACTGTTAAGAGAGCAAACTGTTGTGAGAGCGCGGTAAACTGAAGCGGAAGAGACATTGATAACAGGAGAAAGCCAATAAAACTAAGGAAAATTTGCCAAAAAAAGGGTTCAAAAAGCCCATTTTGCGGAAAAAACCTTTAAAAAACTTTTTGGCATAGAAAAACCACCAACTTACCCTTTTTGCAAGATGAAACCTTGGCTCACTTTTCCGGTGTTGACCACCTTTTTACGGCTTTGACTTCACCGTTCCCCTACCCATTTTACCTTCCCCCTTTTATTTGTTGCCCAAGTTTTTTTTTTCTATCACTTATATAAACCTACCCCTCCAACTTCATTCCCCAAACAAAACTACCTAATTGATCCAATTCAACAAAATTAGGGTTTTGCTCTTCAATTCTTGAATCTTCCCCTTCCTGCTACCTCTTCGTCTCTCTGTTCCCCCCCCTTTTTTTTTCTACGGAATAGATGGTGAAGTGTGCGTGTGGCTTTCAGTGTGCTACAAGAACTTCTTGGACTCAAAGTTCCAGGAAGGAAATGGTGGCTTCTAAATTTTCAACCATGGAACTGGGCAGCGAGGTCACATTCGACTATTCGAGTGGGTTAATTGTGAACCAACTAATTGGCAGCGAGATGTTATTAATGTTCTAGTAGCTGAAAAACACAGGGTAGCAACTGATTTAACATTCTGAAATCTTTAGTTGACAAAAGTCACAGGAAGCATTTGAAGAGAAGGGGAAGTGAAATGCAGAGTGGGGAGCGAGCGAAAGTGGGGTTCAAGCTTGGTTCAACATTCATAAAGATAAAACAGCTACAAACGCAGAATTTAGGGCAAAATATTCCACAATTTTTCACGAATTTTGTGTAAAACCTGCTTTATGCTCAAACTAAGGAATTCAAGTTCAAAGCTGGAGAATTTAC
The DNA here is from genome assembly GCA_947645195.1 of Patellifolia procumbens. Lineage (NCBI taxonomy): Eukaryota > Viridiplantae > Streptophyta > Magnoliopsida > Caryophyllales > Amaranthaceae > Patellifolia > Patellifolia procumbens. Next base: position 1,141,714 of record CANSGD010001175.1, read on the forward strand.
CTTTGTGATTGCCAATTTGCCACTACAGAGCATTTATTGATACTTACAGAGAGAGAAAGCGGAAGCTAAGAGTTTTAGTGAGAGATTGGAAATGATTTTATATTCTGATGTTGGAGGGAAATAAGAAAGGGGGGAGTGCAAATAGCAAGCTACAAATCTGCATTTAGAAGAATTAAAGATTCAAAGCTGGAAAAGGGTGGTCAACACCGGAAAAGTGTCTTGCAACAAAAAAGTAAGTTGGTGGACTTCTATGCCAAAAAGTTTTTAAAAAGTTTTTCTTTTTCTCCGTAAAATGGGCCTTTTAATAGTTTTTTTGGCAAATTTTCCTAAAACGAAATTCCAGCAAAAAACAAATTTATATTGACCTTTCCTTTCCTTTGTGCGGTTGGTGCCTTGCAGCCTCAGATATTTTTTATGTTATAATAATACTGTTTCTCCGTTTATAGGAGTTGAAAATCTTAGTATGATTGTTTTAGTGCGTACAGTTAAGAAACAGAAGGGTTACAATGAGAAACAAGAATGAAACATTTAATGCGATTCTTTCTAGGTAGGGTTGGCTGAAATGGGTCAGTATTGAGTTCCCTTTCCCTGGGCTTAGGGTAATGGAGTCATCTGCGGATTCCATTTATGAAGCTCCTAAGAGTTGCTTTATAGAAGAATACGATATCTCTAGCTCGTCCAAAACTTTACAAATTGCCAAGTGTACTTACTGCACTACCCCTATTTTTTTGTCGTATCCACTATTAATTTTCTTCGTTGCAGTTAACCTTACCTGTGAGGCTCCTTTATTTGATTTTGAGTTTGAAATTTCATCAATCTAATTTCTACATTGATACTGTTCAAAGGGTAACTGACATACTTTTACGGAACCGCATATCTCAATACTCTCTGAGGATTTTTCTCCTTTGATGTTTCTTGAGAGGAATACTTGCGTGGATGCTGGTAAACTTGACAATTCTGGTTGACGTTATTGGGGAAAGTATAAGCTGGAGGAGCGGGGTTGTTTTGGTGGTAAGTGTCTTTCTGAGTCAGCACTAGGTGCGCCAATTGCTGCTAAATCTAGTTTGCACAACATGCATCTATTTTTTTTAGAGTTTAGTACTTTGGAATGTGGATGTATGCTGGGGTCCACAAAAATATGGCATGTAATCGTTCGGGTTTGACATATTATGACTTGTGACCAAGAAAGAGAATTGCGGATGCGGTCGCGTTTGCAGTAACGGTAGCGATAACGCGGAAACCGCTTGTAACGATCGAATGTAAACAAACCCGTGCTAACACGACTTGATTTATTTAAATAATATTTATGCTATTAGATTTAACCTCAAATTTTCATTTTTTAAGTTTTACAAGTATTCTTATAACTTAATATGACCAAAACTTTCACGTGGTTGGGTTATATATGCGGTGACAAAAAGTTCCTTAAAAACATGGGTACCATATTCTATTATAAAAAAAAGGTACTAACTCGTTTATTTTATCCAACTGGAAAGCCTACATCAAGTTTTTCTTCTTGCTTTGGTGTGTGATTGTGTGCCTATTGTTTTTGTGCTACTACATGTGTTTTCTTCATTTTTTGCCAATTCTGAAAAAGTAACGGACATAACGGGTAAAAAAACGCTCTAACACGGCGAATCACCGTTGCATAATGGACAACACGGCGAGAAAGGACGTGTATCTCATCGTGGAATTACATAACAACATTTCATGTAATGGGGGTTCAATATTGTTACATAGCGTTCGAGTTTTCATTCCATGCTTGTGACCCTATGCCACTGTGGCCTTCTAGGATGGTGAGGAATGGTGGATCTGCCAGCCACATGTTGGTGGTTGCTTCAGCTTTGAAATGGAAAGTAGTTGAGGACAAGTACTAGGGGAATCTCCAGACTTCTTCCCAGTTTCCCACTTTCACGAATTATCAATCGATTTCTGATCTAATCATTAGTGTATTAAATCCGATGTGCTGTTTTGTGTTTGGGAAAATGGACTGGAAAAGATAATTACTTCTTTGGTTTAATGTTGCTGGTCTGTTTGAATGTTGATCTTGGCTCACGAATTTAGGGGGTGGAGTCTAACCATGCCGATCTCCGGTAAGGCTCCAATCTGTTTAAGTTAATTTTATCAACTCAAGCTTGAGCTGGTACCTGTTCTAGGTTGGTTTGGTTGCACTTAGAAGTGGATCTTTTTTGAGTTTGTTGCTGATCTTGACGCAACAAACCATGCTCAAACAGTAAAATTTACATAATACCTTTGTTGTTCCCTTTTGGCTCTATATTAGTCTTCCATTAGGTGCTAAAATTATCTTATGTTTGCAATTACTCCTCTGTCCTCTTTTGTTTGCCCCAATATACTGTTTGGGATTTCTGCCAAAAGATTGCCTCATATTGACATTGGCCATCGAGACCACCACTTTACTCTCACAAGCACTCCATTTGGTCCCACCACTTTGCTTTCATCAACTCCACGGTCTCCACCTACCAAAATTTAAAAAGTAACTAAAGCTTAATGGGGAAAATAAATGGGGACGGAGTGAGTATATAACATGTTTACACTTTGGGGAAAGAATATAGAATCTGATTGAAATGTGGAATATGTGTATTGTTTTTGTCTACTTCACAAACCACGAGCCAAGTTCAATTGCTACCAAGTTCGGCTCATTTAGAATCCCTACTTTTACTATTCGACTTGAATTCAGCCACACAAACGAGCCGAGCCAAGTCGAACATTTAGCTGATCCAAGTTTTACTCTGTTTATGAATGATTCTATTCATGGCCACCCTTAGCTGCTGGTGTTGTTACTACACAAAGAAGGTTGGTGGGTTGATGTAGTGAGTGTTGGGGTAAGTAGAGTTTTGACAAGAAATATAAGGAGATGTACTATATATACTAGAGTAAGTTCAGACAATTATATCACTGCGAGCTGTTCTATTTATCTCCTATTGACGTTTTCAGCTAGATCGTTGCCAGTGATGACTAAATCATTTTTCCTCCCTACCAATTTATTGGCGAAGGTTTAGGGGAGGAAGGAGGAGGTCGAAAAATGTTATGGGGTATTTTCCCCATTCCCTGGAGTTCATTTTGAGTATGAACAATGCCTCTAGTTTTTTCTACTTGGAGTCTTTATATTTGTTAGGATTTGCTGCAAGTGTTCAAGCGTAGATATACTAAATTCTTTCAAAGTCTATTTCTACTAGTTATAAAATGGACTTTCCCAAGCATGAACTTACCACGTGGATTGCTTATGTGGCCCGACTGGTTGAAGAGCTGAAATATTTTATTGCGAGAGACTACAACAAACAATGAGTGTGTTTGACTACTCTGTTCGATGGATTGACCTGTTCTTTTGGACTGATTTAATGGAAGTATTCAGTTGTGTTGTGATACTTCCCTGCATAAATTTAGTGACAACAATTTCAGTCCAGTCCAGTCCAGTCCAAAATTAACAGTTACTCGTCATTTTGAAAACTTTAACTATTACAGAAGAATGTCAAACACGTGTATTCTGTGGTGATTCGCTGTGCTGGGTTACCAAAATTTGGTAGATATTGAGGGCTGAGGCTGAGAAGGAGAAGGAGAAGGAGAAGGAGGGTTACCAAAATTTGGTAGATATTGAGGGCTTGAGGCTGAGAAGGAGAAGGAGGGTTCTTTGGTTTATATACTTTTGCCCTTTGCGTATTTGCTTTTGCCATGCGCTGCAACCTGCTTGCTACTAGTGCTTTTGTTCCTCTTTACTAGAGGGAAAGAGTATGAGAAAGCCGCTTTATCCCGTTTGTATCTGGATACTACAATATGTCTGCCCATTATCTTGATGCAAGGGCAATATGGCAGACCCACAACGAAGTAGAATCGCCTCCAATGCAATCATACAAGTGAAAATCTGACAAGTGATTTTGTATTGTGCCACACTCTAACATGAGATGCTTTTTATTTTCTTATATACTAGTGGACTTCGTGTTTTTTTTTTTTAATTTTTGAAATCTTCTTCTGATCTTGTATAGGACGAGTGTCTTGGAGAAAGAAGATTGGAAAAGTGTTCTTGAATTTCTGCCAAATGCAAAACAGGTCATGTCTTCGGTACAAGATGTAGTCTTGAAAGTCGCTGACTATGCAAATTTCAGAAGCAAGGTTAACCACATAGGTATGACCCTATGTCCTTGTAAATTCATCAACGAGAAGCAGTTAATTTCAGCTCTCAGTCCAAAAAAATTGATTTGTAGGTTTGTAATTGTATTGATATTGTATCGCTCGTGTGGCTGTGTCTTATGGTAAATTTGACTTCTGCATTTGAAACGGATCTCTCTGTTTTTATGCCAATCTAGGGTTTCAGCAATATTAAGATGAGTGGATACCATACAAATTGTAGCCGTAGTGTGAAAAGGTAATATTAAGAGAAATGTGTTTTTGATGCAAATCTAATTCCTACCGATTGGAAAAGGAGTAGGGGACATGTTGCTTATCATTACTTCTGAGGTTGGTATCAGGTGATGAATTAAGGGAATAG